>CM038219.1:155607504-156207504 GCA_021442155.1 Cymbidium sinense | reverse complement strand
GACGGAACCATTGGATCTAGATCAAGCACGTCATCATTCCCCTTAACCATCCGCTTTAAGTTTCAAAGATGATAAGTTTCATAAATATAAACTCTAAATTACAAAACTCCACATGCTACTACTATATCCTATGCATTTAGCTATCTAACGACTAGCCATAATCGAAAGTTCACTCTCAGCATTGGCAGGTATAATTAACTATAGGTGCTTGCACTTATAAGAAACATGGAACCAGATCTAAAGTCCTTGCAAAATGAGGGTGAAATCTTTGGGTAGTGTCTTATGTACTATTCCATCGGCCTTCTGAAAATTACACTGACATTCATAAATCATACTCTCTTCAATTCTTTTGTCGAGAGGTTGGTGGCGAATTTTCGGAGCCCACAGGTTAATTTAGCTTAACTTGACTATAGTAACTAGTTGGTTATAGAAAGAATGTTTCTCATTTTTCTACACTATGTTTCATAATATTCAGCACATAAAGACATTTTAGTCTTTCTGCATAAACAACTGCAGCACAGCAGATTTTGAATTGAGTTTTCTAGCATAATCACCGCTGATGAACTTCCTCGCCACCGCCTTCTTTGTACACACGGCTTCTAAAATAGGTGTCCCAAATGGGCCCTTAGTATGGATCACCACTTTGTAATAAATTGTATGAATTAAAGAAAATTCTTGACATCAAGCAAACATCATACTAGTGTTGTAAGGTCTTTGCCGACTCATTGAACATCATATCAGTTTGAAAAATTTGAATACTCCTACTTAAAATAAGGAAGAAGTTTAATTATAAAAAATAGGAGATATTATTGTCCATTTATTTAAGATTATACACTTATTAATCCTATTAATATGTACTCCAAAACTTTAATCTGATAGCATGAACATAAATATGCAAACCTTAAAGGTCATGTTGAAATAATAAATGAGGCATAACAATCTTTGGTAATTCAGACGCTTATAATACAATATATGACCTAAAAGATAGCAATACAAATATTTTAAAGAGAATAACATATTACACTATAATTTAAGTTGTGCATAACGAGACAACATTTAATTTTACATTGTAGATTCACATTTTAAAACAAAAAAAAAATTCTTTCATTAGTTGCAAATCTTAATAGGTAGCAAAAAGATGTGATATTCTTTTATTAGTGAAGACTAAGTAACCCACCCACTAATTACAAGGGCATGGTATACTTGGTGGCATGTTTTCACAATTTTCACAATTCGGGGTGTTAGGTGGAAGTTGGATAGGTGGAATATGGGGTGTGTAGTTCACAGCAGTTGGTCCACCACGGGTAAGCTCACCCTTTGGCTTTCTTCCACTAAGATTCACCTTGAATATAATTTTACGAACGCCTCCTAAAAATCGTATAGATATTTTACGTTAATTTTTTCAGTTTGAATAAAATTATATTACTAACAATTGAGATATTGAGCCCTCATGAAAGATAGTGATGATGATGATGATGATGATGACGATGAAAAGAATAAGAATATGTTCACAAAATGTATATATAGCAATGTGTATTATTGGTTAATAATATACTACCTTAATTTATTTTTGATATACTCATATAAAATACTTAACTTATTCCTATATTGATTAGCTCTACTGAAAATACACTCAATGACTTTAGAGGATATGAACACTCATAAAAGTTATTTCATTACTTTATTAAAGATAATTTTTATATTGTAATTAGTTTTAACTTATATGATTGTTTATAAAATTAGAGTAAATAGAATTTTAAAAATTACCTTGAATTTTTTTTTAAATTAAGAAGTTATTTTTTAGGTTATCAAACTTAAATAGGTATGGTAATAAAAATAATAATTTTTATCACATGAGTTTATAAAAAGTCGCAAGAAATTTATAGCCAAATAAAATTATAGTATCTCTATAAATATTCGCAAATTATAACTCAGTTTAGATCTATTAAGTTCACTTGTTACTCTATATAAACCATGGCAAATACGGTAATCAAATATAAAGTACAATTAAGCTATTTTAGCTTAAAATTTTATTTTAAATAATAAAAAAATTTCTGATATTTTATAAATTTTTAATAAGAGCAACTACAGAAGACAAACTCTTGATACAATAGCTAAATTGAAATGCACACTTGATATTTTTTTTAAAAATAAATGAGCAAAAATGTGATTTGAGATACGTTCTACGGCCATAGTTTGGATCCAATATTCATAAACATAATACACAACATCTTCGGATTTATTAAATACAGATTTATTGTGGCTCATACACGTATAATAAAGATCATGAGGGATCGGAACTTCTCTCTCCGATCTCCCATGAAGTAAAATTAATAAAAGAAGGAGAAGAAGATTTATTCATTAACTCACTCATTGACATTTGCAAAGTGTCATCACCTATTGCTGCAGATTCCGTAGTATAATGGATGAGGAGGAGGTGGAGGAAGAGAAGGAGGAGAAGGACGATGACAAGGTTGATGGGATTAGCCTTGCAATTATTCGTCATTTTTTTAAGTTTTAGAACTGATAACATACCGTGATCATTTATATAGAGATTGTCTAAGCAGAGGAAATAAATTATTTGACAGCATTAATATATTTTCAACGTCATTAACTAACGCATTTTTAATCTGTAGTCATTCAACTACTACCATTTAACTCTTTGTATTTTCTTTGCATTTCACGCGGCTGCAAAGAAAAGTATATAAAAGCACGTACAGACTTTTCGAGTCTGAAATCAAAGAATAATATCAATATCTTAAATAAGTTTCCTACATCATTATGGTCAACATAAGTTTTCTCCTATTTGTCCGTATGGTTAATGAAAAGTAATCTCACCCAAATTTTTAATGTTATCAACATAAAATAAGAGATCTATAATAATCTCGCCCAAATTTCTTCCTCCACAAAAGAAAAATAGAGGAAGACTTTGAGCCGCTTTGTCAAAAAGGAGTCTGAAAACAAATACTTCTCTCCAAGGCATGAGCGGTTTCAGTTTATAATAAAGCTGAAATTTGTTTGACGAAATCTCAATCCAAAATTGATCTTTCGATTCTCCAAAATTCAATTTTGCTACTGGTAATACCACTATACCAGTTGTTATGCCCTCCTTCGACGCAATAAACACGTGATAGAGGAAGACAATTCTCTCGTTGTCATCGATAATTCCAGTTTAAGATAAAGCTGAAGTTTATTCTACGAAATCTCGATCCAATATGGATTTTTCAGTTCTCCAAAATGGAATTTTGTTAATGCTAATGGCAATTGTTCTCTCTCGTTTTCCGTAAAGCACATGCATGTTATTGGAATTAATTGAAGCATGAACACAGTCAAAAAATAATGGACTAACATCACAAATATGCTAAAATTTCAAATTAGGCCTAATTAGAAGCTTAATTAGCTAATTAAGCGAAAAAATTTAAAATAAGATAGCTCAGTTAAATGAACGGCAACTCGCCCTATATTCGGCCAAAAATCGAGAGCCCCCCTCTCGCGATTTTTTATTTTTTCCTTCGGCTACCTTCAGCTCCCCCTTCCACCGCCGCGTCTGCACCACCAGAGCCTGCCGCAGGCCAAGGAGAAGGTTGCCGCCGGAGACCGCATATTTCATAATTTTTTGTCCACCGATTTAGGTATTTTTAACCCTAAATGCAAAATTTTTGTTAGATCTCGTTATATTTGGTTTTATTTTGTATGATGAGCTTTTTTAGTTTTATTTTTAGGATAGATTGAGATTATAGTAACTTTGTTTCATTAGATTTGTGTATTTTATGAATGCATATGAGATTTAGGGTTATGTTAGGGTTTTTATTATTATTATTTAGAGGTTATAATAATTCTTATTGAATATGTAAGTTTAGTTGTGAAGAAATATTGATATGGGGTTTGCAAAATAAATTTATTGAGTTTGCAAAATAATTTTGTGAATGCATATGAGATTTAGGGCTTATGTTAGGATTTTTTTATTATTTGGAGGTTATAATTATTCTTATAGAATATGTAAGTTTAGTTGTTAAGAAATATTGATATGGGATTTGCAATAAATTTATTGAGTTTACAAAATAATTCCAAGTCAAATGTAAAAGTATACATTCTCCTGAATTGAATTTTTTCTTTGACCAGGTGAGATAAAAGATTCATGGTGTTGTGTTGTTGTTAGTTAAAAATGAGTTCGATGCGATAGTTCTATATTATGCTGATGAACTCAATGTAAGTGGTGATTTCATTACTACTTATATCAGTGAGAAAAATCACCCAATCTAGATCTCATGGCAAATTAACTTCATGGAGTTAGATAAGCAAATTATGAGATCATTGAAGTTAGATCCAACAAAGTTTTGTGTTAGCCTTACAGGCCGTTTTCCTATTGGTGTTGGATTTATTGTAACTCATATTATTGATTATGAAGTCTGCGAGTCTGTAATCAATGCAGCATGCTTGCAGCCTATTGTAATTTATGTTAAAGTTGAGAAACTTTTGTATGAAGAAAGAGAGGTGGACAATATTGAAGAGTATCAGAGATCTCTAATTAGTAATGAGTACATCACACTAGCTTCTCAACTAACTACTCAAGTGGAAGCATATGGGTCTACACCAACAAAACATGGTTATTTGGCTGGTGTAAATTCTAGTTTTATGGATGACCCTGAAGGTGATCACATAAATTCACTACCTTTTGAAGATGATAGATATGAAATTATGCCTATTGCAACAAGTAGTGCTGGTGACGAGGATGATAGTGATGCAGAGTAACTTGCTTTAAGGGTCATCGAACCATCTTTCAGGGTCAGAGACCTAATTAGGGACTACTTAGTTATAACAAGTCATACTGAAGAGCACTTGTTATCTAATAATGAGTACATGCGTAGTGGTCAAATAGCTAGAGAATGGGATGAGGAGCTTATATTTGATGGGTCGTTAGATGAATCAACTTTTGAATAAGAAAATTGCATTCGAGATGAACTGCTAGAAGGTATGTGCTTTCATAATAAGAAGCAGCTGCAGTTCATTGTTCAAGGTTGGTCTATCATAAATAATATTGAATATGTGATATATGCTTCAGATAAAATAAAGTTTACTATATTGTGCAACCAACATGCTCACCCAACTATACCATATATGTGAAACTTACATGCAAGCTCAAGTAAGAAATTGAGTGGTGACTTGATGATTAATAGTATTGGCTCACCTCATACCTGTAGTCATTTAGTGCTCAATATTGAACACAGATAATATACAACACAGTTTATCAATTATTTCATTCAACCTGTAGTTAGACGTCAAGTTGATTTAAAGCCCATAGAAATTATAGGTCGTATCGAGTCCAAATTTAATATAAGAGTATCTTATATGAAGGCTTGGGATGCGTGCCATAAGGTAGTGAAGGTAAATTTTGGGAGTTGGAGGAATCTTATCGATCCTTAGAAAAAATTCATGGGTGTTGTATGTTTAACTATGTCAGGATCAATACACAGAGTGCACTTGACATAATCAAACTGATTCCAATGACTTTTCTGGTCATTCGAGCCTTCAATTATAGGTTGGCAATACTGTCGCCCAGTTTTATATCTTGATGGGACTTTTCTCCTAGGAAAGTATACGGGGACTCTACTTAGCATAGTTGGAATTGATGCTAAGAAAGGTTTATTTACACTAGCCTGTGCAATAGTGGAATCAGAATGTATTGAGTCATGGGCTTGGTTTCTACTGACACTGCAAGACTTAATCCCACTAGTTTCTACAAGAGGTGATATGTGCCTCATATCTGACAGGCGCGCAGGTCTTGTTCATGGCTGTAGAAAAATATTATCGTGGATTGCTCATCATTTTTGCCTCTAACATTTGAGAGAGAATTTCAAAAAGACTGTTAGACAACTTAGAATAGGAGATGTTGAATTCATTTGCCAAAAATATATGTTGCAGGTAATACTGATGATATCTGCATTTTCAAAAGGTATATGACTGATATCAAGAACATCAAGCAAAAGGCCTACGATTGGCTTATTTCAAGGGATATGTAATAGTGGTCTCTAACCCACAATGATGGCTATAGATATGACATAATGATCATAAATACAGCTGAATGCTTTAATGGTGTACTTAAATGAGCACATGGCTTGCCAATTCGTGCACTAATTACTGCAATATACTATAATATTATATCCCTGTTCATGAAATACCTTGAACCAGCAACAACTCTAGCCAACCAACATGACTCCATGTTTTCTCCATGTACTAAGACAATTCTACAGAGTAATGAATGCGAGGCAAGGAGATTTCCTGAGCTAATATGTATAAGCATTAATGAGTGCCAAATGTTTGATAGAGCTAGTAGAAACATCAAGATTGAGCTGTTATAAAATCATGTTTGTAGGTGTTCATGTAGAAAACCATAAGCTTATCACATTCTCTGTCCTCACATAATTTTTGTGTTGGGACAGCGACATCTAAGTCATGTGCAATATGTTTCGGCCTACTATACTTTGGAGTATTACAATAACACCTACCAAAGAGAATTCCATGTCATCCCTGATCATGATGAGTGGTTAGAACACATCATTATTAGCAACTACCCAGAGTACAATCCACCAAATATTAAGAGAAAGTCTAGTTGACCACAGGCAAATAGATTTAGAAATATAATGGACGAGACTACTATAAGAAGTACAAGGGTTTAGTATGCAAAAATATTGGGCACAACAGAACAACGTGTCCTCAAACTCAGCAACATAGAATATAATCTTGTCGAAGGTCTTATCATTTAAGGAACTTGTGCTATCTGTGTTAGTGTACTGTGGCTTGTTGTTGATTGTGTCTAAAATATTGCAACATTAACTGTTATGTTTATGATAGTAATTTGTGATTCCCTAAAATGGATGCTGGTTGTACCTAAACTTGTTAAGTTGTGTTATTTGTGCTAATAGATTGCACTATATAAAATCAATTATCTGTGTTGTTAGATTATAGTTTACTGTTGTTACTTTGTCTTTACTTTTACATTGTTAGTCTGTATTATTGATACTCTTGTAGTTTGACATTATTATTTAGGGAACTTGTGTTAGTATTAGTTTTTTTCTGTAGGAAACCATTAAAATGTTATGAGGGAGTACTATGTTTTTGCTTCATATATGTATACTCTGACTCATGTTTACTGTTGCTATTATAAAATGTTGTATGATGGTATTGTGATTTTGTTTCATACTATAGGTACTATAATTTTATTTTGTTAGATATTATTACATGTTTAACTCCTAAATTATTATAGGAAGGATGTATGTCAAAGAAGCTGCTCGCCCCGCACGCAGGAGGCAAAGACGAGCAGAGAAGAGTGTTGTGGACTATGACCCTCTATCGGCTAAAGTTAACCCTAGTATAATGATGCTATGTGGTAGGTACAGAGCAACGTATCCTGATTTGGTAAAGTTTTCTTTCTACAAACTAGTCTACAAATTATTTCTATAATGTTGCATATTGAGTAGATTTCTTTACTATGCAGGTTTCAATGCTTGAGGCTGCTTCTCATTTCCTAATGTTCAGATAATGGTCAGTTAAATGTTCTATATTTATGAGTGCTTTGCAAGCAGTTGAACTAGATTGTGTCTCACAGATGTAGTATGTTTGCCTAGATCACCACTTGCTCATAGCCTTTATGGAACGTTGGTCTTCGCAGACAAATATGTTCCACTAACCTATTGGAGAGATGACGATTATACTACATGATGTTGCTATGATTTTGGGTGTCCAGATATATGGCCCACCTATTTGGTAGTATTGTTGTTGGTGGAGGAAAGCGGTGGGCATCTTAGCTAGATTACTATGATAAGTTGATAGGAGCACATCTGGAGCTACATATTTTCTATCATGATCCGATCAAGTCGTATATCACATCAAAATTCAGTATGGGATAGGTGCATGCACAGACTTGTTTACCCCTATGATGGCTACGTTGGACATATTACATGGATTCCTATTTAGATCTCCTCGAGCTTTAGTTTACTATGCATATCAGAGCATACATACTCTTTGCTATTGGTTGTTGCCTTATGCCAGACACATCAGACTCTGAGGTTCACTTGTGGTATCTGTCTTTGCTAGAGAATGTTGATACATTTAAGGAGTTCTCATTGGAATCAACTATGCTTGCTCATTTGTATAGGGAGCTACATGAGGCGACAAAGTTGAAGTGCACGAATATGGTTGGATGCCTACATTTAGTGCAGGTATGGGCATAGGAGCACATTCTTGCAGGCAAACCTACATTGCATATACCATACCCTACAGATAAAGATGGTCTGAGTATGGAATGTCGTTGGAATGAAGGGTATGTCCAAGAAATGACATCATCCCACATCAGAGTCTACAGAGATGAATTAGATGGGCTGTTGCAGAGTCAGGTACATTGCTTTGTAAATTTGTTTGTTGAATCCATTATTGGATGTACGCAGCATACCTAATATTCCTTTCAAACTACGCAATTGATTTGGGATCCATATGGACATCAGATCCGTGTACGTGTCGCATATATATGTATACAAGGTGATGAGATATGGCTGGCTAGAGTACTATTGATTAGTTTGAAATGAATTGAGTGGTACTTGCCCGGTCGTATGCTCAGACAGTTCGGCCTTCCACTTATGACTGATGTAGCACCAGCAGATTCTTCCTTCTTGCAAGTGGATGGTCGAGGAAAGCAAATGTGGATTGGATCGATTACCGCCAGAAGTACATTGCACAGTGGGAGAGCAAACGTGATTTAGTTGTGGTGGTAAATTCATCCCAGCAGGATGGGGAGCCAATGATTAACCGATATATGAGATGATATATGTCTTGGGCTTCACTCTATATGTTAAAGGCACCAACAATTCCCCCAGACATTTAATACCCTCGAGCACCTGGAGAGCAAATAATTGTAAGCCCATTTTTGATATGAAAATTATAGTTTTCTATAGTGATCTGATCTTAACTAAATTTCTTTCAACGCAACGTGAGCACACCTAAATATTGAGGATATATTATAGCATTATTTTGGGAAGGATGAGGATACAAAATTTCAACAATCTATCAACCAATACAAGGAGTTGTGTTGGGAGTTGCGGCACAATATGCATATCTCTGATAGTAGGTATAGAGACACTGATATTCCAGGTACTTCATCATCAGTGCAGCCAGATGGACCGGCAATGGATGTTGGTCCATCCTCTACACCAGTGGTCGGGTCCTCTACATATACATTCACACAGCCGCCATAGTATTCATACCAGTAAGCTATGTGGACATAGATGCACTCGTGGTAGCCACCAGTCCCTCCTACATATGGTCATCCGTCATTTCATATGACACCCCTGTATGGAGTGTACCATGGTTTCTCGCTCCCTATGCAGGCTTTAGCCGATGTATTTATTGTTACACACCTGGGTTACTCACAATAACCTGCTGAGCAAGTTGAAGAGGAGAAGCAACATCAAGAGCATCTTCTACGAGACCGACCATGGTGACCACCAGCCCATTACACTCCCGATAGTGATGCGATTCTGCCACAGGCATCGTCAAAGATAATCATTTGTACTATTATCTTTTGTAGATAGTGGATACAATTTAGTTGTATTTGTATCTCATTTATTATGGTTACTCATTTTGATCATGTATTTTCTTGTTTGGGTTAGATTACATCAGAAATCAGCTTTAAGTTCATATCTTTTTGCTTTAATTCTAGATGTTCTTAATACACATTTACAAGAGGTTGTACCTTGATTTATGTTTTTATTGATCATATTTGCTTTGTTGATAAGATTAGAGAGGGAGTTTGTTGGTGTTGTGAGCTTGGTTTGAGTTGGCTTGCTATGCATGTTTGAAACATTTTAACAAGAAATTGGTTGCATTCCTACCACCGACACATTGATTTTTCTAATGTGAATGGAATTAATTTGAATGGTCCTCTCCAAATAATAAGATTAATGGGAGATAAGTGCCTGCTGATATGCCATGTCTCTTAATACTTTGTTAATTGCACTTTATTAAGAGAGTTTTGTTGGATGGAGTTATTACAAATTCTTCCAATTATTCATTTGGTTGATTTTGAGAGTGACAAATTTTCTTGATTTCACTATTTGGGTTGATGTAAATTTAAGAAAATGATGGCATGTTGGGAGGAGGAATTTTTAATCTTTATTCATTGGCAAAATCTGCCTCATACTGGATTTGTTGATAAGAGATGCTTAAGAGTAAAAGAAATGCTCAACTCCTCTAGCCACAAACATTTACAAAAAATGTTGTGTACCAAGTCACAATCACAATATTTTGTCAACATGAAAGTCGTGAAAAATTTCATTACGATTCCAACATTACCAAGCTCGCTAGATTCCAACATTGGATGAGTCCGATACAAGGAAAATACTGTGGCTAGTCCAATATTTCAACTCAGCACTGTAATTTTTGAGAATATTTGAAACAACTACTGCATACCGAGCAATAATTGAAATTTTTTGTCAACATAAAAGTCATGGAAAATTTTTTTTATGATTCCAACGATAGCAAGCTCGCTCAATTCCGACACCGGATGAATCCGATACGGACAAAATACTATGGCTGGTCCAATATTTCAACTCGCCACCACAGTTTTTACTTGCATTTGCAAAAACTACTGCATACCTGACCATAATCGTAGATTTTTATTGAAATGAAAGTCGTGGTAAATTTCATTATGATTCCAACAATACTAAGCTCGCTCCATTCCGACCTCAGATGAGTCTGATGCGGGCAAAATACTGTGGTTGAACCAATTTTTCAATTTGGTGTCATAGTTTTTGTGAGCATTTACAAAAACTGTTGCGTACAGGGCCACAGTCTCAGTTTTTGGTCAGCAAGAAAGTCATGGGGAATTTAATTACGATTCCAACGATACCAAGCTCACTCGATTCCGACACCGGATGCGTTCGATACGGACAAAATACTAAAGCTGCTCCAAATTTTTTTCTAAAAAAAATTAACATGGGCTGATGTGGATGCTACATCGGAGCTAGTCGCCCGTTGAATGGACGACTAGGCTTATTTTTAAAATTTTTTTGTGCTTAATTAGCTAATTAATATTTTAATTAGGCCTAATTTAAAATTTTAGCATCACAATTATTTATATTAAAAAGCATTTTTTTCCTTTTTTCGGTAAATATATTTGTTGATTTGATTTATGTCAAAATATTTTCTATTTGAAATTATATGTTTTTGATGCGTCATTGTAAATTGCCCTTATAAAATTGTTTTACTCGACCTTTTATTATATATTATGCTATTTTTATACCTTATAAGTCGCAAAAAAAAAATACATACTTAAAATGAATTGATTTTGTGATCATATCAATACTCGCGGAGATGCTATGAATAAGAGTACATTAATAGTTATATTGTTTCTATAAATAGCATTTGTAAAAGATTTTAATAACACTTATGTCCTATTTTCACGGTTCCAACTTCATCTCCACCAAAAGATTACAACTAAGGAAACCCTCTCAGCCTCTTACCACGCCGTCCTCTTTGCCAAAAAAAGATTTATAAGGAGGAAACCGAACCTGCCGGAGAGTTGCCGAGAACTCTTTTGCAACATCGAATGATTCTCTCCTCTTCTTCTTCTTCAATGTCGTCTTCTTCCTCTTCATCATGGTCAGATCTCCCTCTTGACCTGTTATGAAACATCAAAGATAAGTTAAAGCTTTATCAACGCATTGATCTCTTCTCCTTCGACGCTTCTAATGCTCGCCATGCTCCCGCCCAAAGACTCGCCCAAGCTACATGGTATACTTCCACAACGATGACAACGTCATCCACTTCAAAAGACGACGATATTAGCCGTGCATTTCCTTGCCATTTTCTTCCCAATTTTCTCCCATCTATTTTGAATGTTGTTCCAATGGATGGCTCGTTTTCTCAACTCATAATAATGAGACCATTTATCTCTTTGATCCAGTATCAAACGATAAACTCATATTTCCCCGTCTGTCCCCAAAGCTATTCCACCATCATAAAAAGTTGGAACCAAGTGTTCAGAATTCGTCTAGGTTATTCATCAAAGAGGTGGTCGTGTCTTCGAGCTCTGGCCGGTGGTATCGGTGTTCTTATGTTATCCAACGACGGCTTTACCCTAAAAAGAAGTTTAGCGTTTTGTAGGTATGGTAATGGCAAAGGTGGAGACTTTTGATGGAAGGATGCAATGACATACTTAAAAAAATAATAATAATAAAAAAAAAATAAAAACCTCCCCCGACGCATTCCTAAACCTAGCGCGTTCCTGGCGACTCTCGTGTTTTGCTTGCTTCCGACTGCGATCAATCTTTTTTCGTCCGCGATTTGGTACTGACCTCTCCCCTGCTCTAGTTGGTAATGTAAATCGCCTCTCTTTGGATGGCGGAAATGGTTTTTTCCGCACTTGCTCCGAATATAAACCACCCCAGTATGCTCGATCCTTTATCCTTACCACGCTTAAATCTTTCAAGGATGCTCTCTCGGTAAACTGCTCCCACCGCTCTTGCTTAAACTAATGTCTACTGATCGTGGTATGCCTGATGTAATGTGTTTGGATTCTGATGTGAAAATTCTTGCTAAGCCATTTGAATTCTCGCTGGTAGGTAAATTCACCCTTAAACACCCGAACTTAGAAAATATTCGCTCCTTTTTTCATAGTCTGAAACTTACGGGTACCTTTTCTGTGGGATTGATCGATCCAAGGCATGTGCTAATTCAATTATCAAATGACTTGGATTATTCAAGAGTTATTGCACGTCATTCTTATTTTATTTTTAACTGCCAAATGCGACTTCTTAAGTGGACACCTAGTTTTGATATTAAAGAGGAATCACCAATTGTTCCTATTTGGCTTGCTTTGCCCAACATGCGCATACACTTTGTTACACATCAGGTTTTGTTTGTTGTGGGGGCTATCTTTGGATGGCCTCTTCAAATTGATCAAGCTACGGTGAGATCCCTGAGCACTGGATACTTGTTGAAGTTGATATAACAAAAAAACATCCAAAAGAAGTCCGATTGGATCGAAAAAATGGGTTATAATCAAAAGGTAGAATTTGAAAACTTTCCTCTTCTTACACCGTAAAATCCATGGGCATGAACACACGATTGTTTTATCTTACATCCACATCTCAAAAAAAAAATAAATTCCTATTCCTACTATTTTGACTAAGGGAACCCACTAAAATGGCATATGTGCCAAAAGTAAACCAAAATAATCCTCCTCCACAAAATCCCTCTTTAACTATGTGATTTGCAAAAGGAAACTAATCAGGTGTTGAACAATGACATTGATGACATAGTTGGTTTTGGGAACTTTGAAAATATGCCTATACTACTATTCCCATGGTAACATGCAGGCCCATACAACTAATGATCCAAAACAAAGAAATTCTGATGAACTTAGGCTTGGGAACATCACCGCGACTGAAAATCTTAGTTTGGATCAGCAACAAAAAAAAATAACCATTAATCTAGAAAAGAAGATGAAACAATTCCTACCTCCCCTAACACTTTGAATGGCCAAAATGATAGCATAACTAATCATCTCGATATGGAAGAAGGGAAATTACCATCACGATTCCTTTGCTTAATAATGAAACTTTGGATCACACTAACTATTCCGTTTGGATGGACACTTGGACAACAGACCTTTTCAAACCGTTCTAAAGAAAAGAAATCATTCAAAATCAAAAATAAAAAATGCCCAATCACAAGATCTTCATCAACCTTACATCAATAATTTCCTTTCTACTCATTCTCATCCAATCAATTTTTTCCAATCCAACAATTATGATTAATTTTATCATTTGGAACATTCGTGGTATTGGGACTACTCTAGTTCGCAATCGCGTTAGAAGCCTTTGTCGCACTCATAACATATCTCTCCTTACTATCACTGAACCACTTATACACTCTTCTAAGATTGCGGCTACTGCTAGAACACTAGATTTTCCTAACTATTTTTACAACATTAACAACAAAATTTGGTTGTTTTGGAATAATTCTATCAGCATCAATATCCTTGACAACCAACAACAATTGATTAATGCACATATTTCTGTGGGTGTTTTCACCGTGGTGAGCTCTTTTATTTATGCATCTTGTAATAGAGCTGGTAGGAACATCCTATAGAATAACTTAAGATCTTTAGCTTCCTTTGTCACTCAACCCTGGTTGGTTGGCGGAGATTTCAACACCATCCTCTCTACTTCTGAAAGAAGGGGAGGGTCCTCTCCTAATACTAATTCTATGGAAGATTTATAATATGATTCTAGAGTGTAACCTTACTATAGGGTTTTCGTTCCAACTATCGTGGAACAACTCTAGACTTTGGCAACGATCATTATCCTTTTTAACCATCTTTGGATTGATCAATGGCCTAATACCTCAGTAGAACACTTAAGTAGAACACCACGCTCTCCTCTTACATTCTTGAAAGCGCCCTACTTCAATACCCTATCCCCTTTCTTTTCCAAAATATGTGGTTGCAACAATGACTTTATGTCTGTTGTTTAATTGGGACCCTATTCACCCGATAACTCCATTAAAGGCATGATCCATTTTTGGCTTAAACTTAAAAGATTAAAACAAACCCTGAAATGGTGGAATATACATCATTTTAAAAACATTTTTGCAAATCTTAAAACTATGGAAGATCTTGTTTGCTCTCTTGAAGAAGCTGCCGTTTTAGACCCTAATAAAAATGACAAACTCAACGAAGCTAGAGATGACTTGATTAAATATCAAAACATGGAGGAAACTTATTGGCGGCAAAAAGCTGCTACTAAACATATTGCCGATGGCGACAAAAATACAAAATATTTCCACGCTCTTTTCAACAAAAGAAAAGTTCTAAACTCGATTCATAAAATTAAAAACAATAATGATAATTGGACATCGGATAAAAATGATATTAAAGATTCGGTTATCCAACATTTTCAAAATTTGTTAAACAACAACATTAACACGGAACCTATTTCTAATCCTCATCTGATTCCCTCCAAGATTACTTCTGACCAAAACACCTCTTATTAGGTGTCCGGCGGATTCAAATTATTGTTCTCCAAAGCATGAATTTAGATTGGTTCTTTGGACGGATGGTTACAACTATATTCTTTCAACAGTGTTGGTCCATTATTAAGTTTGATTTAATTGAAGCCGTTATTGACTTTTTCAATGGCAACCCCCATCCTAGATCCTTCTCTAGTACCTCCATCATTCTTATCCCTAAAAATAACCATCCGAAAACTTGGAATGACTTTAGACCGATTAGTCTTTGCACCTTCTTTAACAAACTAATTGCCAAAATAATCATCAACCGTATCAATCCTCTGTTGCCAAACATTATCTCCCAGAATCAAACTAGTTTCATCAAAGGGAGAACTATAGCTTATAATATTCTTTTAGCTCAAGAAATGATTCATGATATTGACGTTCCTATTAGAGGCGGTAACATTGCTTTCAAACTGGACATTTCTAAAGCCTTTGACAATCTCTCGTGGGAATTCCTCTTTTCTATACTTCAACTTTTTGGATTCTCAAAAGAATTCATTCGTATCATTAAAAATTGTGTCACTAATGTTAGGTTCTCTGTTATCATTAATGGAGAATTGGCTAGTTTCTTCACCTCTAAACATGGCTTACGCCAAGGAGATCCATTATCTCCCTTGCTTTTTTATTATGTAGATTACTTATCCAGTCACGAGCGATCTATTCTATAATAAGCCAAGTATGATTTACAAAACTCAAAGTGGATTTCCCATTTGCTCATCTTCTTTGCTTTGTGATTTTATCATTTTTACGCAATGCTTCTATGCCTCACGCGTCAAAACCATTATGAAATTCTTTAAAAATTTTGGCAAAGAAAGTGGTCTCCTCCTTAACAAAATAAATGTTGTTTCATAACCGCTAATAAAATCAACAATAATAGGATTAATCATATAACGAGGATCACTAACTTTCATCAACAACAACTTAGATCAATTATCTAGATATTCCTCTTTTCAAAGGTCATAAAGATCTTATCTTTTGGAATTAATCCACAAAATATCCAACCGTATCTCCTCTTGGGAATACAATTTTTTTATCCTTTGGAGGAGGTTAACGATTAAGAGTACCCTTAACTCGATGCCTCTTTATCTTATTTTCGTTCCAACCAACTTTTGCATTAATAGAATTGAGAGGCTAATTAATAAATTTTTTTGGGGGTCTAATACCTCTTCCTCAAAAATACACCTCCACTTGGCACAAAATCTGCGGCATCTTTGAGGAAGGTGGTGGATGTAAATCTATCAAAGACACCATCAGCATTCTCATATAAACTTTGGTGGAATTTTAGAACAATAGCCTAACTTCATGACAAACAAATATTGTCTACCTAAGCATCCATTGAACTGCTCTTATAAAACTAACGCTTCTCCTATTTGGAAAAGACTTTGTAATATCAAATGGAAGGCGGAATCTTTAATCTTTTGGGGCATTAACTCGCAACTCCTTCTTCAAGATAAGCGGCTTGGAAATAATTCTTTCGATGAATTAATTTCCTCATGCTCTATTGATACCATCAAAGTCAAATCTTTTCGGAATAATAATAAATGGAACTTGTCCATGCTCATTGATTATATCCCTTCATCCTTTTAGACAAACTAATATACACATTACACCCAACAAAAGACGATTCTTTTAAACTCTCCCACAATGGAATTCGGTTTAAAATGTTTGGCTTATGATCAAAGAAACTCGTGATTATTCCAAAGTGTATGCTCGACTTTGGCATAACAATATTCCTACCTCATACTCCATTCTTACTTAGCGTATCTTAAAAAACTTTGTCCCTATTGACTCCACTTTGTCCCTATTGACTCCTTGATGTGGCATAAAGGTTTTTATCTTCCGTCAAAATGTCAATGTTGCTCCCATATTGAAAATGTTAATCACCAATTCGTGAGTGGAGCGATCACCTCTAAACTTTGGCTTTGGTACGATAATCTATTCTCCATTGACAAATACAACGGCTCACTTACTATTTATCAGCTCCTCGAGATATATTTTGAAAATAATATAAAAGGTCATATTAAAAATGTTACTGTGATCATTATTATCTAGTTCATTTGGATGGCTAGAAATGATGCTAAGCATAATGATATAACTATGAATCATTCCAAAATAATTGCCAAAACTAAATTCAAAATCCGTGACTTATTTAAAGCCAACCTTATTAAATATAAACACTTAAAAGGATGTAAATTTGTCGCCTCAAAATTAGGTTTGCAATTGCGATACAAACACTTCTAATCAAGCCAAAATACTTTATTGGGCCAAACCACATGATAATGTCATCAAAATTAACACCGATGGAGCTGTATCTCCTAATGCTTCTGGATGTGGTGGCATCTTTAGAAATTTCAAGGGTGATGTTCTCTTGGCCTTTGCTAATCCTCTTAGTACTAACTCAGTTCCTTTTGCTGAACTTATGGCAGTTTATAATGCTCTTGACATTTCCTTACAGAAAGGTTGGCTTAATATCTGGCTTGAAGTGGATGCCTTAATACTAATTGATCTCCCCGCAAAAAAAATGGCAATGTGGAATTATATTATTTACTCAAGCAAATTAAAACTTTGCTCAATCAAATTTGTTGCAAAATCACTCATATATGGAGGGAAGGAAATGCTTGTGCTGATTACCTTGCTAACTTAGGAACTAGATTGAATGAGCCCATTAATTTTGATAAACATTCTATTCCTAAACACTTACAAGGATTGGTTAACCTGGACAAGACGGGTTTGCCTTACATTAGATCTTAATATTATTTGTAAGGCATTACATCTTGTCTTCATAAATGATGAAGCACCCTATGTGCTTTATGATTTTGTTGAGCTGCTGGATTTGGTCCCCCCTTATCTTTAATAGAGATTTTACTTTCTACTGTTTTGATTGGTTGCATTTCGAAAGGCATTGTTGCCTCTTTTCATTCAGACTGACTGCTGGGATGTTGGTCCGGGCTGTGAATATCTCTTTTTATGGTTTCGTGTTTGATGTTAACTTCATGGGGAATAAATATGTAATGTTCTCGGATTGATATTGATCCGGATCACCGTATAGCGCCCCGATGCTAGAACCGCTCCAAACGATTTTTTACGGATAATTATTTTCATTGGTTGTTAACCGGATGCATTTCGTTAGCCTTGCCGCCGACATCGGGTTGTGTTCGCTCTTAATTTCATCTGTATTGGTTTTGCTATTTTCTAATCCCACGGTTGGAAAAGTATGCTCGCCGTGGAGTAAATATTACCTGTCGCTTGTGGTCGCTTCCTTAGACTATGGTGCACATACTATTTTTTATCTCGATCAATTTCTGGATTATCGAATGACGACTGAATGTTGCTATTGGAATTGCTACTCTAAATGCATTTACTGGGTTTTTATTTTGGTTGGTTGTTACAATTGGTTTCATCTCATTATACCTGCCTTTTGTCACTCAACGGTTCCCGGGTTGGTTTTGATTTCATTAATGTGTTGGTTATTATCTTCATCTCTGGTGAAAAATATGTCCCGAATAATTCCTCAGTTTTCTCGCTTCGTTGATATTCCCGATCGACTATGATATCCTTATGGATTACTAACTTTCTATTTTCTCGTTTATGACTGAATTATCTAAATGGCATTTAATGCTATTAGAACTGTTGCTCTAAATGCAATATCTGGGTGCTTATTTTGGAAGATGGCATTTCATTCCCTGTGTTGAGATATGATGCTTTCCTTTACACTTGCTCCCAAAGACATTTATAAGGGGAGGGTTTCGGACATTTTTGCCGATATATTCTATTGGGATGGTGTTAATAAGCTCATCGACTATATTAACAGGCTTTCTACTTCTTGTCTCTATGCTGATCTAATCTCTTTCCTGAATACGGCTACTCATGTGATTCTGACTAAGTTGGCTCACTCTCTTAGGTTTATGTATTCTCATGTCAAGAAGGCTATTTTGATGATAATTTTCTTGAATGAGACTCCCCACGACCACTACCACCTATATAATTTCGATATGATTTGATTAGGTTTGCGGTTATAAAGCTCACAATACTATCAACAACTAGATGTTTCCCTCTAAGGTTTGTTGGCTATGATGGTGATGACCTCACTTTCTATTGGTTCTTGTAGCTCATGTGATGTAACCCTTCTGAAGTTTGGATGCTCATATTTGCATCGCCCCATCGGATGTGATGAGCCTTCTTCTATCACATTTTCTTACCATCATTCTCACTCTATGTTGTCTATTTGTTATCAGATACCTTAATCTATATCTTTTCTTCCTCTTTGCAAGTTTGCTTTATCACGTAGTCATGTCCTTCGAGCATAGCTATTTTACCTTATTATGTCAATCATCATGTACACTTTGATTGTTTTAATGCTTTCTTATGAATTTGGATGTACTTAGATTGGGGTTTTACTCCTTAGGTTGATTGTAGCTTTGAGTTCGATTTTAACCCTTTTTAAGGATCTTGTAATCTTTTTTTGTGGCAATAAAATACCCCCGTATCATGGAATTTCCCTAAAAAAAATAAAATAAAATAAAATACTTAATATCGCTTTCGTTGACACTAGGCGATTTTATGCCATGGGCTGTGATTGGGATCTCTACATGCTCGAAGAAAGGCCTCCAATGATCAGAGTAAAAAAGTTTAAACTAATGTTGCCGAGGCATATCTTAGTTCCCGATAGGAAGAATGATCCGATCAACGAACAATCAACCATCCGTTGTTCTCACATCGAAGTGAGCGAAGGATCAGCTTTGAAGATTTATGGGAGTTTTCAGAGATATAGTTTTGGTTTGATTTGGATGGATTTGAAATTGGATGCAACAAAGCTCATAGAGAGCTTCAGATATGTAAAAGTGGAGCTATAAGTGCCTTGGTTCATCTTTCTCCAAAAAATTTATTCCATTAGTAAGGAAATCATCACTCCAAGTTGAAGTGTCACCTAAGTGAGAGAATTTAAACTAAATTTATTTTGAGATTAATATAATTTAAATTTGATTGATTAATTAATTATTTGATTTATCTCAAAATAAATTTAATCGAAATATAATTTAATTTGATCAAGATATTTAAATTTTGATCATATACTTTTTTTTTCTAATTTGTATTATTCATTTCTAAATTTTGAATATAAAAATAAGGATGATTTCTATATTGTTTGTGATGGAAAAATATTCATTAATTATTTATTTGTTGAAATATTGTTATGTGAAGAAGTTGTATAAACAAAAACTCTATTAATGACAACCGCTTTATAATACAAACTTATGGCAACAACAACAACAACAAAAATCAGTGAAATAACTATAAATTTGAACTATTTAGTGTTTAAAAGGAATGACTTATAATTTTTTTCTTTACTTCTCAACATAATAGAAAACCAATTTTAAATTAATATCATTCAAATTAATTGATCCAATGCTTAAAATTAGAGAAAAATATATTTGAATAATCTTATCTAAAAGGCAAAATTTTTAAAATAAGCATGATTAAAATATTAATTAGCGGAATAAGCACATTTTCGAAAAAATTTAAAATAGACATCATTTAATGCATGTCAGATGATGAAAATGCTAATATGACTCATAAATTGACCCCGTGTTAATCCGAATCCTGAAATTAGTAAATAAAAAAAATATTTTGACCAGCAGCAGTATTTTGATCTTTTCACAATCATTTGTTATAGGATTTCAACTGTATCGTGAATCGAAATCCACGACTTTCATATGTTGACTAATTGAGATTGAGCCTTGCATAAGAAATTTTGATGTACTGAGTTTAGTTGTATTTATGATTTAAATTTTAATATATATATATATATATATATATATATATATATATATATATATATATATATATATATATATATATATATATGACATGCACAAAAGGAGCCTTATATATAAGCTCATTTGTAAAACAAAAGAAAACTCAAATTAAAGGACATTTATGATTCTCTGCCAAGTTTTACATAGTTTTATGTATAATATATATAAAGATAGAATTACATTAATTTTTATATAAGATTTCTTTCTTTTGATGTCAATTTTAATTATGTTTAATTAGTAGACTTTGATCATTAAAAAATAGAAAATAAATGTGATGAATGCTTATTTTTTATTTTATTTTTTTTGTTTGCATTTTTTTATAAATATATGATAAACTCGCTTGAAATAGAGTGAATTATTGAATTTTGAATGCTTAATAGTTTGCATATTGAAGAATTTTGATGTGCTTGTTGTTTATCTTAGTGATATTTAAATATTTAGACTATTTTTTAAAAAATATAAAAATGTAAAAAAAATTAAAAATATTTTAAAATAATATGTTGGTTATTATCATCTATAAGATCCTCTTGAGACCATAAATTTATTAAATAAAGAAATGTGGCTAGAGTACTTAAAAAATATGAAATAGTGTTAGAACAATGTACATCAAGGTAACATATGATCTACAACCATAGAGGAAGACATCTAATGATGGCGGTTCTATGGTGGAAGCGCCACTTCGTAATGTGCAAAGCGTCAGGGGCGAAGACAAGTGATGCTTTGACATCATCTCCACTGGTCACCGCCGTCATCAAAAAAAACATCCGTATCTCCCCTTGGCCGAAAGGGTACTATGGGGTACAGATGCATCTCGTGGCATATAATGGGATGGCGAGGATACATGGAAGAGCATGCCAGATTGAAATGGATAACATGCCTCGGAGCTGTAAAAGCTGGTAATCAGGACCAATATCGCATGGACGATGGAGTATCGAATCTATAAAGATGTGGTCGAGAAGATCGAGCCGATAGAACTACTATCTTCGTCTGCATCTCTATAACTGCTATGTGATATGTGCATGTCCTTATTAAGTTTCCTGCCATATTATCTAAAAATTTATTGGTCAGTTAATGCATTCAATTTCATCTGTACATACGTAGCGAAACATGTAAGGTATTACAATTATTTTATTTAAAATGCAGAATAAACTATCTAGAAAAGATGTACAAGAGCAAAACAAGAAACGCAAATATATGTACATACTAAAACTAGAAAATGTACATGAAAAAACTAGAAAACACACATAGGCCTCAGAACACACTAGCATTTAAAGAAATATTCTCGCTTATAGGATCAAATTAAGAAAAACATATTACCACATGTTAATACAATACAGATATTTGAAAGAAAAAAAGTACAATGCAAAGTTCTAAGTGCAGAGAGGAGGCAGTGACGAGCAGAGTACAAATAAAAGACATATGCTTGACAAAAAAACTAATGTCGTCTTTCTGGACAAGTAGTCCTGTTATGCCCCTGATTTTTGCATAGACCACATATTGTTTGATCAGGTTCTCGCCCATCAGATTTGTATATCGACGGAGCCTACCATCTTCTAATATTTGGTGGTGTAAGATCTTGTGAATTCGCTAAATGAGTAGAATAGAGGATATGTCTACATCTTCACCGATGCACATATAAATGTAGTGTTTAGTTAATGTGAAAGTTTGAAGATAAACAAGCTCAAATAAATTAATGATGATCCTTGTATGTAAGTGGTGTTGAGAAGTTTCAATTGCTCGAATTCATCTCGAAAGATAATTATGTGCTTGGTATCGAGCTTGTTTCATTTCAATTTCAACATATACACAATAGTTGAGCTTTCGATTGATGACACTCATAGACTTCGCCACCATCTAGTGGTGTAGCAATGAAACCGCACCAACAGGAAACCTACATATTAATCATGAAATTAATCAACGTTAGTGACCTCATGATTCGATCATGAACACTTAAAATTAGTCCGTGAGAAATATAGGATGATTTTTCCGCCATATGTAGGGAAGAAATCATCACTGACGCTAAGTTCGCCACCATAATACAAACATTACCTGTTTGAACTCATTTTCGAATCAAATATTTGTACCTAAAGTGGAAATGCTGAATAGAAGACCTGTTTTAGTTAGCTAAATTAATGGTTATCTTGTAAAATACAAATGACAAATAATTTATAATCTGCCTTGAAAGCTGACTGAAGTAAATGCTCATTTGTACTTATGTATTAATTATTTAGACTAAATCAGCATATCTTGGATTATTAAGATAAGACTAATCATGAAGACAATGATTATGATTTATATTTTCCTTAAAGCCTCAAAAGATGAGAAATGTGAAAATGATATTTGATTCTCTACTAAAAATGAGGGTAAGTTAGAATTGATGAAGAAAGACGTTTGTGTGATTTACATCAATCTTTCTAGAAAGTTTTATATAAGATCGCTTAATTCTACCCACTGATTGCTAGCTGGTATTTTCTATTTAAACATGCATTATTATAAACCTTATTTTTGATTTATTGATATTCTAAATATGTTTATAATGACAATTATCTTTAAAAATACACAAATATTTAATAAAACTGCAAAACAAAAATAGGGCTGGACACCTAGTCGCAAATCCATAAATAAAAGAGCTTTTAGTTGGCCGAAAAATTCAACAAATGTTAATATGAGAATAGTAACTTATAATTAAAATTTGAATAAATAAAATTTATATTTTATATATCAAATATCTATTTTTAATATTTTTTTAAAAACATGCTAATGTTATTTTTTATTATTTAGAGAATAGGATGATATATAAACAAATACATAAATTTAGATTTAAATTATATAACGACATAAAAATTCAGAGATATATATAGATTGCACTTATAATTTAAAGCAATTGTTTACAAAATAAAGTTATTTTTAAATAATTAAATTAGTTGATAACTCAATTTCAATTAGCTTCAAATTGTCAGTATGACTCTACAACTGTGCATCAATAACTTCGCATTCACTGTTTTCTCTCCAGAAATAAAATGATCATCAACATAGCATCGTCTGGCTACCCATTTAAGGATACCCTGATATTAAACCACCTTAATTCATAAACTTGTAGCCATCAAAATTAACAACAATGTAAGGTAATTCACACTGATAAAACACATAGTTGATTACAAATAAAAATGCAGTCATAAACTAGATTTGTGAAAAATAAGATTAACACAAACCCCTATTGCACTCAATGTCAGTAGATAAGAAATGTGTGGTATGTGTGTAAAATTCCCATTAAAAATGATAAATCCTCTATAATCCAATAACTAAAAGCGAGTGAATGTAAGCCCTTAACTTGGCGATCACAAATCCAAATCGAAATTTTATATCCAAACTAGCAAAAACCAAAGCCGATAAAATCGAGGAAACAGCTAAAAAAAGGACCAATGCAGATTATACCTGCAGGAAGACATCATCGAGCTCGCGAAAGCTCGTCTCAGCTAAATCCGGCGAAGAGTCACTGACCCTTACCACCTCCGGCGATCCTGTACTTATCACGCGCCACATCCCCTTTCTCCCGCCAAAACCAGACCTCAATTCAATCCCAAACAGAAGAACAAAAAGCACGCCACCGCAAAAGAAAAATTAATTATTCCACAGCTAGATAGATGGAAAGGGATTCGGACCCAGAACAAGGGGACTAGAATACGAATGGAAAATCTCCTTTCCAACCTTTCTAAGCTCTCCCTTACTCGAAAAGAAGTAAAAAAGGAGCGAGACAAATGAATTGAAAATACAAGTCGACTACTTCGATTACTATTGCTTAAGAATCACATTTATATTTACAGAAAATGCATATCACTCGTTTATTTCGAAAAAAAAAAAAAAAAAAACCTTTTTTTCCGCCAAATGCTGATCGGGCGGATCGGCGGCGCGTCGATCTGGCGGCGAAGCGGCTGATAGCTGTGCTAGTGCGGCGGAGAGTGCCCTAGGAGAACGAAAGAAGTGCGAGAGATTGGGATCCCGATCTCGTGACGGCCATTTTAAAAAAAATTGATTGTCGCCGTTAAACGCTACGCTATTTCTAAATTATTTCGAAAATGTGCTTATTCAGCTAATTAATGTTTTAATCATACTTATTTTAAAAATTTTAACTATCTAAAATTGGTTAAAAATAAATTTTTTTAATAAAAGATTTTATAAATAGTATTTGTAAAAGATTTTAATAACACTTATGTCCTGTTTTCACGGTTCCAACTTCATCTCCGCCAAAAGATTACAACTACCAATACACGAAATTAAAGGAAACCCTCCCCGCCTCTCACCATGCGGTCCTCATTGCCAAAAAAAGATTTATAAGGAGGAAACCGAACCTCCGGGAGAGTTGCCGAGAACTCTTTCGCAACAACGAATGATTCTCTCCTCTTTCTTCTTCTTCAATGTCGTCTTCTTCCTCTTCATCATGGTCAGATCTCCCTCTTGACCTGTTATTAAACATCAAAGATAAGTTAAAGCTTTATCAACGCATTGATCTCTTTGGCGTTCTGCCATGCCTGCCCCCAGCACTCGTCCAAGCTACATGGTATACTTCCACAACGATGACAACGTCATCCACTTCAAAAAATACGACAATATTAGCCACGTCTGCATTTCCTTGCCATTTTCTTCCCAATTTTCTCCCATCTATTTTGAATGCTGTTCCAACGGATGGCTCGTCTTCTCAACTCATAATAATGAGACTCTTTATCTCTTGCGTATCAAACGACAAACTCATATTTTGATTTGGATGAGTTTGAAATTGGATGTGACAAAGCTGAGCGGAACCGTAAGAGCTTTGGTTCATATTTCGTCATAATATTTACTCCGTCAATAAAGAAACCATCACTCCAAGTTGAAGTGTCGCATAAGTGAGAGAATTTGAGCTAAATTTATTTTGAGATTAATTAATTATTTGATTCATCTCAAAATATATTGATTCTTACTTGTTTTTTGCGATGATGATATTTAAATTTTGATCATTAGACTTTTTTTTTTCTAATTGATATTATTCATTTCTAAGTTTTAAATATAAAAAAAGGGATGATTTATATATTTTTTGTGACGGAAAAATATTCATTAATTATTTATTTGTTGAAATATTGTTATGTGAACAAGTTATAATTATTTAATACGAATGACTTTCAATTTTTTTTCTTCTCAACATAATAGAAAACAAATTTTAAATTAATGTCATTCAAATTAACTGATCTAATACTTAAAATTGGAGAGAAATATATTTGAATAATATTATCTAAAATTGGTTAAAAATAGTTTCTTTAAAAGGATTTTTCTATTTAGATGAGTGCAATACAAGAACAAAGTGAATAGTAAATTATTGCATTTATGTTGATATAAATTATATAGATAGAAAATAGCAAAAATTTTAAATTAGATCTAATTATAATCTTAATTAGTAATTTAGGAAAAATAAAAAATAAAATAGGCCCAGTCATCCAACTTGGCATGCACGTCAATGGCTCGTCCTTATTTCAGATGAAAAATGAAAGGTCATTTGATATTGCACCAGAAAATAAGCCACTGTTGGAATGAAGACTGCAAGAAAACTCATCATGATGAAATCTAATAAGAAAATAATGGTTAAGATTTAGCCCTCTAATGAACTATTGGCCAACATTAACCTCCTCTGAGAGACCGCATGATGGCATAATTATTTTATTTTAGTTAATGATATGATATGAAACTCTCCAGTTATTTCTTGGCTATATATGAAAAGATTTTAGCTTCCAAACATTTAGAAGATATTTGGGGTCTCTTTTATTTTCTATTTTTTTATTTATTATATTTTGACGTTAAACAGAATATTTTTACATCTTAAAATATATTTTTGTTGATTAATATGATAGTAGTAGCAATCTTATGTGGAGCAGCGATAGCGATGATCGATGATAATTATATAATGGTTACAAGCTCGTCAATCATAACATATTATTTTTGAAAATATTAATAAATCATAATCAAATTAATCAAATTAATCAAATTTGATGTTAATTTTGAGATAATATGTATATTAAAATTAAATTAGAAGTCATACAAACTCTTATGTTAATAAATTTATAGTAAAAAAAAAGTATGAATGAAATGAGACCATCATAGTTAGAATATAGGTGGAACTCAAATGAGCTCAAATTAACTTCAAAAATATAAATATAAATATTGAAATATTCTAAGAGAAGAATAAAACTTTGTAATTCAAAATACATAGTGGATTATTTGAATAAAACTAAGCCCCATAGTTTTTATTTTCTCTTTTTTATGTGATTTTTCATGTTAAAACTTTAGTATTATTCATACGTTCTCTAATTATCAATGTGTATGTTAAATTTCATACAAAATTAAAACTCATAAATTTTCTTACACGTAACATTTTGGTCCCGTCTATGAGAAACATTCTCTATATATTTTCACAATGATTAATAATTAAACTTTTAATCAAGGACAACACCATCAATGTGTGAGAGAAAATTCTGATATGAAGGAATGTATTTTCAGAATGGAAAATCATTAGACTTGAATCCTTCAACTCTTATTAGAAGAAAAATGACAACTCATCTTATTAACTAAAAAAGTCATTCACTTCAATATTTTGGGTATGATTATTATATAGAATCTTCTTAGTTATCTGCTTGATTTCCAATCCTATAAATAAGTCAAAACTTGAGGCCAATTTTAATATTTAAAATAGGATAACTTTTTGTTGATTACAATTATTAAAATATCTTAAAATTTTTTATCCGACTTCTCGAAAACAAAATTTTTTTTATTATTTCGATATTAATTGCTAATCAAAATCATATTCATATGTCATTTACATATAACAATTTTAATGTTCACTCTTATTAAAATGAGATATCCATAATATTTTCGTCTAATTTTTTTTCTCTACAAATGCAGAATAGAAGAAGACTAGATCCAAAATGAATCGTTTAATTCTCCAAATTGTAATTTTGTTACGAGCAATGGTAGTAGTAATTTTTTCTCCCTCCACGCAATAGAAAGGGCTAGGCTTAATTTTTACAATAGGTCATTTTATAAACTTAATTAGGTGATTAGTCATTTTTAAAAGAAAATTTAAAATAGGCCGTCCGATCAAATGAGCGTTATCATTCGACCAAGCGGCAAATTTTTTTAGAAAAAAATTAAATAAGCAGTCCACGTTTTTTGGCCATATCAGGCTCATTAGGTGTCGTATTTTGGCGTACTTGGTATCGTTGGAAAGATAATGAAAATTTATACAACTTTTATGTTAACAACTTTCAACGAATCTCACTCGGTGAGCCACAGTTTTTGCAAATGTGTGACTTGATTAAAAATAAAATATTGATTTTTTTTTATCATCATGTGATTTCAGCGTTTGTATCGTTAGAAAGATAATAAAATTCTACAACTTTCTTGACAACTTTTCTAATCTCTGGGTGAGACAAAGTTTTTTTTAAATGAGATCCACCATCACATTCTCTAGAATGCGATCGATTTGCCCTTCGGCAAGATAGATATGTTAAATTTTTTATACAGTAGATGACATGTACTCTTGGCTACCACTAAACCTCTACCCAAATTATTGTGCTACAACCGGTAATCTTAGATCCCATCCATGACCTCACGATGGGTTAAATTTAAACCACTGTTAAGTGGTAGTCTTTGCAGTAGACTTCAATTTATTAAGAAGATCGTTAGAAATTATCTTTTCAAAATGCTTTGATCAACTGCACAGCACCAAAGATATATATATATATATATATATATATATATATATATATATATATATATATATATATATATATATATATACATGCATGATACAATTTTTTGAACTAAATTCAAGACTTCTAATAGATGAAAGTTCTAAGTTTAAGTAAAGTTTAGCAACTCATAAATTGAGTCATAAACCTCATCTTAATTTAATTTGAGTTTTCTAATAGATGTATGCCTCATCCTAATAAAATTTAGATAACTCATAAATTAAGTCGTCCACCCTATTTTAACTAAATTTGGGCAGCTTATAAATTGATCCATAAGCTCTATCTTAGGTAAATCCGAGTGTTTGTATGAATATTAGCTCAAACTAATATAGTACTTGTGCTTGCTTTCATACTAACAAGCTCTCTAAATCAATTAAATTCTAAAATTAAGAAAATATAATAGACTAAAGGGAATTTTACATGCATAACACATAAATATTATATATTTAAATATTTAGCCCCTAAAATTTTATTATTAGTTTTTAAAATATAATATTTTTATGTATGAAAAGATGTATTTCACTTTAAAAAATTAATGATAATATTATTTTTAATATAATATTAAAATTTCAAGTGCTATTTATATAAATATAATAATTTAGATATTAGATATATAAGTATTTAAAATTTATTTGCTATGTATGTAAAAACTCCTAAACTAAAAGGAGGTAACATATGACTACTAATTAAGTTTCAAAAACTTATGGCTTATCAACTTATAATATTGGTAGACAGAGATCACTACTATGCTCTGAATGCTGAAATTATAGTGTTAACATATAAGTAATTTTCATATGCTTAATCAAGTAAATATATTAAAATTAGCAAAAATTAGATGCAGCGTCATGAAAATAAGAGTTGATAGCACATGAATCATGACCAGAAATTGATCGAGATGTCCTCCGATCATGAAATCAACTGCACCAATGCGTTCAGAATATCAAAATCAATTAAAATTGATATTTACATCGATCAATTATCATCCAATGAAAGAAAATAAATAGAACAGACGATTTCGCGCATATTAAAGTCGAGAGGACTCGACTCTATCAAAATGAGCTCCTTTCATAAACGGTGAGCCGAGCGAGAAATGACAAGCCGGTGCGATGCCTAAATTAACATCAAATTTGCTTTGATCAACCGACATTGCCCAAATGACCTCGTAAAGCGGATTATGGTTGAATCCGTCAATTTACTAGATACCCATATTATATGGGTTTAATTTTGGTAAGATTTCGCATAAATCTCAATATGATCGGGTCATATGAAGATAAAGAAACTTCTGATATTTATTTTTAATATGTAAACATAATATTATAACTAATTATATTTCAGAATTAGTTTGAAATTGGATTGATCCATAAATTGCCGTGGTTTTATCCAATATTTGAATATCCCGCTCAACTTAATTTGGAAGGACAATTAAGCGGCAATTAAGGCTCTCAAATCCCATAATTCCTTCCCTATTATTCCCCTAACCGAACAGCAGCCAAAAAAATCCCTCGATATTCTCTCGATAGAGGAGAAGCCGAACCTGCATCCGCTGCACCTCTCTCTCGATCTGAAGGAACCTCGTTGATCCTCGTCCTCCTCTTCAGCACTGCCAACCTCCCGGAGGAAGAGGTCGTCGCCGACTCCGAGCAAGGAAAATGGTTTTCATGATGGAAGAGCTCCAAATGTGAAGCTGTGGCCGGCATTGTTAAGTTAATTAATGAAGGCTTTATCCAAGAAAGAAGGTTTGTGTTTTGTAGGTATGGTAACGGCCAAAGGTGGAGCCTTTTAAAAGAAGAAAGTAAAGGCATAACTGCTATCGTTGTCGCTGGCAACCGGAGTTTTATGCCGTTGGCCATGATTGGGAGGTCTACATGCTCGACGAAAGCCCTCTAATGATCAGATTGAGAAGGTTTAAACTAATGTTGCCGAAGCGTATCTTAGATCCCGATAATGAGCCTATATCCATTGTTATTACATGGAAGAGGACAAAATTTTTAAATTAAGTATTAAATAATAATTAATTATTATATTAAGTACATTTAAAAAAAATTTAAATATAGGTACAGTCGCCCCATAAATGAGCAACTGGCTAGCCACCTCATCGGGTGGCTTAGAGGCGACGCTTGCGGCCACCGGTTAGAATCGACCGCTTTTAAGTGAAGTTAGTCGACTGATTATCGAGAAACTGACTTCACCCTAAATTCTGACCCTCATTTGCATATTATTACATCCCACCCGCAATCTCCTTTCGACATCCCGACCGACCACATAAGTGTTCCATTCGACATCCCGACCCCGCAAGCTCTTTTCGACATCCCGACCGATCCCGCAAGATCCACCGTTAGCTCCGCCGCAAGTTTGACGGTATTTCCAAGCATTTCTTTCTAATTCAAATACACGAATAACAATATTTTTCCAATACCTATTGGGCAAAATAAGCAAATATTAATCTCACTTCCTGATTGCAAAAAAGAACCATATTATAATGGCCATGAATTATGAACTTTATTTTGTCTAGGTTTGGCATATTTTGTTAGGATATTTAATTATAGAGTTGTTTTTTTCTGTTTAAAGTTTTATATTATGAAAATTTTATTGCAGTTGATATGTTCTACATTCAATATGCTTGTATTCAATATTCTAGGACATGCCTATAGGACATGTGAATTATTATTATTAGCTTTTTTGACTAAGCTATGAGATGAATAGAGTGAAGATTGAGTGCCCTGTTGTGATAAATTATTATTATTATTAGTATATTTTTAGTTTGCGTTAGAGTTAGATCTATTTCTAGATATTTTTTTTATTTTGGCTGACCTGCATTAAATTTTAGGTTGCGTTAGAAATTTGGTATCTGAGCATATACCAGGATGAGTCAGGAGCTCATTTCTGTAATTCTCTTCTATGACAGTCAACTGATCGTTGAAGATCAGTTCATTCCAAGTTATGTAGGTGGCAAAAATCGTCCCATGCGAGTTTCATGCCATGCAAGCTTAGAAGATTTAAAACAGAAAGTGCTTAGATCTTTGCATTATGATGTTGATAACTTCATAGTGAAAATTATGTGTCGTTTTCCTATTAGCGCGGGATACATAGCTTCTACTTTTTCTGATGATGAAGTTTGCAGTACTGTACTAGATGAAGCTTCCCACTAAACATTAGTTCTTTATGTGGAAGTAAAGTCACAATGTACTGCTGCAGCTGAAATTGATCATGATCTCATGTAGCATAATATTCAGTCCGATTACGCTCATGAGTTCACTTGGCCAACTACTGTTGTACCATAACAGAACTATGACGACCCAAAAATAAGGTAAGCATTTCTTTCAATAGCAGTGTTAGTGTCTTCATTTTTTTGTTTAGGGTATCTTCTATTTTTTTAAAAGATTATAACTTTTTAATACATAACTGAGCTGCCTGTTCAAGTACAACTGCATGAGCAACCTAGTTCATCTAGAGTATTATTAGATGATGAGTACAAAATGGTGAATAGTGAATCAAGCAATGCATCGGATGATAGCGATGTTGATGAGGATTCTTTACTGGGTAATGCCAATTTATGTGACATCAATGTTGGTCACGAGCTTATTTGGAGTCACTCAATCCGGAATTCATCAAATGACAATGCTATGATTTGCAATAATGACTTTGTCTACATATGCCAAACCGCAAAAGATTGGGATGTAGATATTGTGTTTGATGGTCCATCTGATAGTTCAAGTTTTTCAGATGAAATCAAAGTACCAGTTGAGTTATATGAAGATATGTGTTTCTCAAATAAGAAGGAGCTTCAGTTTGCAGCAACTGGTTGGTCAATTCTTAATACTGTTCAGTTCTTTACTATTACTTTGAATCAGAAGAATTTTACTATTATATGTATGCAACATAGTAATCCTAGCAGATCTTGCCAATGACACATTCACTGTAGCAGAAGCAAGAGGTTGGGAGGTGCCTAGAGGATATCAATTTTAGGTGCATGATACAGCTAGCACTATGGGTTCGACATTGTCGCACTTCTAAGTTCATTAGTTATTTCATAATGCTATATGTGATTTCATATAGACTTGAAACCTAGAGAGATTATAGGAAGGATGAAATCGAAATTTAATATTAAAGTCTCTTACATGAAGGCTTAGGATGTGTGGCGTAAGAGTATCAGAGTAATATTTTGTAGTTGGGATGAGTCATACCGCTCTCTAGGCCTATTTATGGATTCATTATGCTCTGTACTGCCCAGAACTGTTTACAAAATTTTATCATCAGATACATACAGGTTTCAGAGATTGTTTTGGGCTTTTGGACCATCAATTTTTGGTTGGAGATTTTGTCGCCCCGTTCTCAGCATGGATGAGACGTTCCTACTAGGCAAGTATCGAGGTACGTTGCTCATAGCTATTGGTATTGATGCGAACAATGGACTATTTTCGCTTGCTTTTGTTGTGGTAGAATCTGAGAATAATGAATCCTGGCTCTAGTTCTTACTGTGCATACAACAGCTGTTGCCTATTATTTCAGCAATGAGCGATTTATGTATAATCTCAGCTAAGCATTCAGGGTTGGTACATGGATGTCGTGATGTTTTTTCATGGGCTGCACATCGTCATTGCTTAAGACATCTTAGAGAAAACTTCAAGAAAATAATGAGAAAAATGGGTATTGCGGATGTCGAGTTTATGTGTAAGAAAATATACATGTCTGGCAGCACGGATGACATCAACATATTCAACTATCACATGGCAGACATAAAGAAAATTAAACTTGAAGCATACCAATGGTTAGTAGACCGTGATGTGTCCATGTGGAAATTGGTTCACTATGGCGATAAGTGTTATGATACTATGATGATAAATGCATCAGAGTGTTTTAATGGGGTACTTAAATGTGCACGGGGACTATCGATTCAAGCACTGATCACTGTTATTTACTATAACATTGTGAGTTCATTTTATAAGAGGGCAACTACCATTGATTCGGGAGAACCGATTACTGAATTCACATTCTCTCCTAGAACAAAGACAGTGCTCAGCAGATTCGAGCGTGAGGCCAGACACTATCCGCAATCAGTCAATATTAATGCGAATGAAGTGCAAGTGTTTGATAGGAATTATCGCTCCTTCAGAGTTGACTTCACAGCAGATCAATACACAAACACTAATTTATCATATGTCATACAGTCATTCTATAGTAGCTTTAGTCCATAGGAGATTGAATCATTTGGCTTATGTATCAAAGTATTACACCATGTCAATGTATGGGCATACATACTCTTCAAATTTTCACGTTATGCATGATCAAAATGCCTAGCCAGACTACGATGGATCCCAATTTCAAAAGAGTTGATGGCAGAGAGAAAGCTTATACTGACTGGGTTCAATACCATCAGTAGCACATCATTTTGTGGGAGGCTCGCAGAGATCACATTGTTGTGGTAGATGACACTTACACTAACGCACATAGCCCCTCGTAGTAGACATGGTTGGGTCGGGCATCGTTGTACTTGCTTAAGGTGCCTACTGATCCACCGACGACTTACTACCCCAGAGCACCTACCGAGCGAGCATATGTTAAGATAACACTACAATTTGTAAATTTACTTAGCTATTGTATCTACATATTTTTATAGTAACATTTTAAACTGGTTTACTGTAGGCGGAGCATATCTTGGCAACAGAGGACCTCTTTCAGCCTTTATTTGGACGTCAAGGTGACGCGGACTTCCGCGGTAAAGTACGAAGATGTCATGATCTGAGATCGAGAATCCACATCAGCGATTACAGGCTCAAGCACATCTCAGCAGAGCATATGTCACATGGCTACGATTCTCGCTCGACGCGGCGACATGGGCGGCCATCCACTTATATTGATCCAAGACCATCTACTTTCCGGAGAGCTCTCGCCTCGACCATATGGACAGACAAGTCACTGGGTATTGATTCTACGAGACTCGAGATGGTGGGTTGCAAAACCAGGATCGGGGACCACATGATGTCTCCCATCGCCGATCGTCCATTGTACCACCAAGCACTATACCCAAGTAGGATATCATATACGCCGCCGTGTGATGTATAGAGGTGTTTTTGTTTTGTATAGTTGTTGCTGGATATTTTTATAGTTCTCTTTTATCTGCATCTGTACGTGAGTTTACTTAGCTTATGAATGAAATTTTTTGGTATCATTTGATTTGTAGTACATATGTTTGATGCTACCAATTTAAATTTTTGACTATTTCTTTACTATCTATTTGCATTTTCTGTAGCTGGCTAAAATGACATCTTATTTTTCTAAAAAAACATATCAGAAAGTCACTTATGGGTGACCTCACAAAGAAGGATATCAACTACTTTCGCTAAAGCCACGACGATTATTGGGCGACGCCTGGTTGCCATAAGTGGGTATGACTAAGCCACCGGCGGTGAGGTGGCTGGCCAGTCGCCCACTTATGGGGTGATTGTACCTATATTTAAATTTTTTTAAATGTACTTAATTTAATAATTAATTATTATTTAATACTTAATTTAAAAATTCTTTCCATGGAAGAGAGCGGAGAATCAGATTTGAAGATTTATGGGAGTTGTAGGAGACTTAGGATTGGCGGGAGTTGGATGACTTTGAAATTTGATGTAACAAAGCTCATCGTAAAACAAGAAGGCCGATATTGCATGTGAAGTGGAGCTTTTTGGATCTATCACCATATTCTTGCAATCATAACTTTATTCCATCACTAAGGAAACTATTACTCAAACCATATTGTTAAATTTATTTTGAGATAAATATAATTCAAAATTTAGTTGATTAATTATTTATTATATTTATCTCAAAATAAATTTAATTAAGATATATTGATTCAATTGTTTATTGTAAGGTGATCATTTAAATTTTAATCTTTAGCATTTTTTTCTGTAGCTTGTAATATTTATCGTCAAGCTTTGAATGTAAAAATAGTGATGCCTTCTATATTATTTATGACTCCTCTTCAATTCAATATTGTCGAGAGGTCAGTGATGAATTTTCGGAGCCCACAGTTATCATAAGAGATGAAAACCTCATTGGTGGGGCTTCAATATTTTCAATCACTACAGGCCTTTGAAATTTTCTTTTCATTAAGCCTCTTTATTTGGCTACTTTAAGAACTTTGTGTATTCTAGAGAATAATATTTCAGGTTGTCTCCTCTGTGGTACTAGGGCTTGATGTTGTTGATATTTAACCTTGCGAGATCTATTCCATTTCACCCATTTTAAATTGTTAATGTTGTTATGGGTAGGAATACTCACTTCTGGCAGTAATATTATTTGTTCACTAGGTTGTTCATGTAGGATCTATTGAGCCTTCAGCTCAACATTTCTTCTTCTTCTTTTCCTTCTAGTTAATTTTCTTCTTTATGAGGAAACCTCATAATCATGTCTCCCCGATACAAAAGTTTCAGTTGACAAAGTAGTTATGCCTCGAGACATCAAAGATGCAGTTTGCCCAATGATGTCCTCACCACTAAGCTTCAGTCGACTCAATCTTTCAAACATCAAAGTTCTCTTTGAGAGATCTTCCTAGAGGTTGATGTTGTATGGGTTGCATGATGGAGCTTCAATAAACTGAGGCCTTCCGGCTTGGCCTCGAACATGTGCACCATGGGTGGGTACTTCAAGAGTTACAGCCGCAATGGTTGGGAAATCCACGCTACCAAATTGCATGGTAGCTCCAACATCTCCTGTGTTGATGATGGCGTTAGCTAAACAGATGTTTGCACCACAAGTGAACAAAGGAAAGGAGTGTCTTGTAGATCCATTCTATAATAAAAAATGGAGATTAATAATCAACAATTATCATTTTACCCCACACTTTCAAAATACAAGGGTACTAGATAATAGTGTAATTAAAGTATACTCTATATAATTATTCATTCGACATAGAGCCTCATTCATTAATAATTTGAGTTTACTACTCATTTAGATCACCATTATTTTTTGAATTTTAAAAAATTTTGTTGCTACTATAGTATATATATATGAGTAGCCAAAGATGGAAAGAGAAACATGTCCCCAACAGAGTCACCAGAAATCTGTGGGCTCCGAAAATTTAGGCCCGACCTCTCGATGAAGACAAGAGTATAGATTTAGTACCAACAAAATTTTAAGGTAGATGATTATGTTAGTTGATAAATAAGATAATACCTAGAGATTTCACCCTCATTTGGACTTTAGATCTAGTTCCGTTTCCAAAGGCACAAGCACTTATAGTTAATTACCCTCTCCAATCAATGAGAGGGAACTTTAAGGCTAGTCAGATCGTTTAGCATATAATAGCAAAAATTTGGATTTGAAATTTCATGAAATTCATCATTTTTGTTTATTTTCTTTATGCTTCAAGCATATGGTTTGGGAATGATGATCTCCCGGATCAAGATCCCACATCATCCAGTTTGTCATGATCCCTGGTCCACTTAGTTAGAGGAGGAGGTCATTGTCAGCAGTCATGGGTTGCGTCGTTCAAGGAGACATTGTATACTAGGGTTGATATTTGTTAATGTGGACATTCTTAAGCCCACCTTAGTTAACAATGAGCTTTATGCCTTATTAGATATACCCTATGATCCACAACTCAAAAGGGTAGAAAACTATTGGGGAACATACAGGCTATAGCCGTGACAGTAATTTAGTAGAACCTACTTGCCAAACCACTTGATCAGAGGGCTCTGGTCATAACCGCTTCATATGTGGAGCCTACTGGTCAAACCACGCGAAAGAGGAAACAGGCCACATCTTTACTGGTGTAGAGCATTTTGAGTGCGGATGTAATATTATACATAATACAGCATCAGCTCATTTCTGAGCTTAGTTAACATTAAATTTGTCGCCTTCAACAGATAATTGTGGAAGGCAGATAGATGAATTAATTATTATTTTTATATGATGAATTTTTATTTAATTAAATTTTCTTGTTTTACATTTTTTTAAAAAATTTAAAGTTGATAGGAATTTTGCTTAACATTGAAAATTTTAGAAAATTTTGATAATAGTGAACCCTTCTGGTTGATATTCTTAATCAATACATCCATCATCGTGGTAGACCTTGTCTACTCTCATGATGATAATCTACAATTTTGAAATCTCATTATATCATATTAGATTTTTTCAACTCTACTCCTATAAGAGAAGGATTGGCTCAATGGATTAAAGCCTGTAATTGTATTTTAAGATTTTTTTAAATTAAATATTTGAATTTCTAAACATGAAATAGTCATAATAACACTACTAAAGGCTTTATGAAAGTAGTAAGGGTAGGCTTAATGTGATCAACTTGAAGATATCATTTCATAATAATTTTTATATGCAACTTTGCTAAGCTTAATTATTTAATTTTTTATTGAAATAATCAGTTTTATCAACTCCAGTCCCTATATAGAGGAGGATTTAACTGCTTAAATATGACTTAAACTTTCATCATATGAATGTATTGATTCGTTAAAATATATACATAAGTATATATTTAGAATATTGAATTTAAAAATATGCTCAGGCTTTCAAAATGATTGTTTCTCCTTCAAAATAATTGTGTAATTTTTAGTGTAAGATATTTAAGTCAATCTGATTTTAACCCACACATTATCCTCAGACACCTGAATTTAAACATTCAACACTATGTCGGGGCCCATGCGAGTATTAATTTAGATAATTTTATTTGTAAATTATGAGATTAATTTTATATTTATTTAACCTCAACTTAGCCTGCACAGTCTTTTCAAACATTAACATTTGCACTCTAAATCCCTATGTTGGAGCAGATGCATATATTTTTAACTTAGATAATTTCATCTAATTAATGAAATCATTGATTTTGAAAATCATAATTAGAATGTGAATTTTATAATTTTTGGATTGAAGGAAGCTCCATTCGTGCATAATTTATTTTAATGTCATCTTCTGTTTGCAAATACGAAGAATTGTAGATTCCGTGACGATGCTTTAGATTGAAATCTAAAACATCATAGTTTTGCTCGCAATTAGCTTGCTTATTGAATTTTTTAATTCTCAAATATCATTTGGCTTGTAGTCTTTAATGAGCTTTAATTATGCTTGACAACAGGTTGCTCGTCATTTATGAGAATCTCTTTTGAAATTCATTTGATTTTCACTTTAACTTAAAAATAGCACTCAACAAATCTGATATGCATCAATTTTGTGTTAATTGAAGCCTTCTTTAGTCCATTTTAAATTAGATATATGGATTAAATAGAAAGGCTTGTTCTGAATCTAACTCTAGAGTTTGATTTGAGCTCTATCTCATTTGAAAATTACTATTCTTACTTCATGCAACCTTTCTATAAGTATGACATGAATTTAAAGTAATGTTTGCATTTGGCTTATCCTCTTTCCAACATTTTAATGTATTATATAATATAAGCTAAAAGGTTCAATAAATTCATGTTAGCCAACAAATACTGATCGTCACACTTAATTATTAATTTTAAATAAGAGGGGGTCCCATATTGATTCTTTCCAACTCTATAAATGAGGTTAGGGGAGGGCCTTTCATATCATGTCATTTTCTTGGGTAAATATTTTGAGGTCTTTAAAGGTTTTGAGACAAGGAGGAAGATTTGCTTGCGCTCAAAATAAGCATTTTATTCTTTCACAAATTCCATGTAAGTGTTCTTCCTCTTCTTCTCTTTGGTTTGATGTTTATTTTTATATTTATTATGTATTTTTATTTTATTTTAGTTTAAATGATTTATATTTAAATTTATTTAAATCATGGATTTAAGTCTAAATTTCAAAGATTTTATGTAAAGTTTTGTCGTAATGCCATGAGATGGTGGTTTTAAAACACCTCGACTGATTTTCATCTCACCACGCTCTGATGAGCGTGACGAGGTCTTCAAATCAGCATAAAATAAAATACAATATAATTTCCACACAAATATCATTTTCATAACTTTAGCAATTAGGCAATAATGACAATTAACTTGAAAAGATTGGCTAATTTGAAGATTTCAATAATCATAGATTTTTTTTTTTATTTCATGTGTGAGTGACGAGCTTGAGAAATGATAGAGACTTCGGCCTGTGCTTGAAGGGAGAGGGAAGTCGGCCAAGGAGGAGATGTCCAAGAAGGTGGGCTATAGTTTGCTACTGAGATGGGAGAAGGTTGAGAGCGAATCACAGCCCTCTTGTGAGAGAAGATGAGGCCATGAGACACCGGGAGTTGGGGGTAACCAAGTAGGTTGAGAAACTTGGTAGGAAGTGTTGGAAATTTTTGAATGTGGGCTCACATATGAATTTAATTATATATTATATGCTATCATATTTTTAAGCCTATTAATTTTTGTGATCAAATAAAGATTAATTAATTTTAGGCTTTTGAGACATCTTATTAATTTTATGGAATTATCATGTAGACTGACATTTTTTATTTTAATGATGGATAAATAAAATTAAACGCACTTAAGTTTAATAGGTCATGGTCTCCATTCTAAAAGAAATTCTCATTTTTCTATATCTCATCTCTCTCTCTCTCTCTCTCTCTCTCTCTCAAGAACACTCTTTAAGAAAATTGATAAATTTTCCATTTCTGACGAGATACTGGATTACATCTTCGATGATTTGATATGAGATCCTGCTGATAAATTTATTTTTTATCTTTACATATTTCCAACAAGTATCGAGCGGTTATCATTGAATCGTTGAAATGATTTTTCCTCTCTTTTTTTATTATTATTTGAAAATTTTAGATCAAAGTATATGATTCAAATTTTTTTTGAGTGAATGATTTGATCATTTGCATGAAGTATCGATATCCTTTAGATGATTTTTCTATTAGAGGAATATGAAATATTTTTTTGTCTATCGTTTATAATATTAAACGATATTTCAGATTTATAATTAAAAAGAAAAAAAAGAAAGGGGAATATGAAACAACTTTTGTTTCATCTCATCTGATGGGCATATATATAAATATATATAAATTTGTATAAATATTATAATTATTCCATTCAATTCCCTTTCATCTGTTTTTTTTAAAAGGGTATATATATAAATATACATAAGTTAATATAAATGTTGTAATTATTCCATTTAATTCTGTCTATTTTAATGGGTATATATATATATAATTATTTATATTTAATTCCGTCTGTTCTTTTCTCCGACCGATTTTATTTATATATAATTATATATAAGTTAATATAAATGGTATAATTATTCTATTTAATTATTTTTTTTTAATAAGGCCAAATCTGAAACGGAATATTTGTAATATAATTTAACTGAATATAGCGCCTTCATATTTTTTTTTCAGTTTATTTATTACATTTATTTATTTATAACTTTTCATATTCATTTCATATTTTATATTCATCTTTGTTAATCTGAAATATTTTACATTTAATTACTTTATGCAATTAATTTCAAACAAAATATTTATTAAGTAAATATAATAATTACACTTACTGTTTAATATTTCTAAAAGCTTTTTTTTTTTATTTCAGAATTTTTTTAAATATTAAACATTTATGTATAAATATTCTATTTTAAATTTTATAGATAATTATTATTTTAACATTTGGTAAATATTTCCTAATTCGGATAATATAAATTGAAATATTTATTGAAGTATTACAGTTAATATTTATTATTTCAAAATAATTTAAATTGAAATATTATGTCATTAAATTGAGATCTACTATATCAATTTATTTATTTTTTGAAATATATGAATATTACATATGGATTATATTTAAATCTATGCGAAAAATAATCGGCCCAAAGGAAGATTATTTTTTGGCTAGATTTTGTGCAGTAACAAATATGTGATAAATTTATATTAATCATGCATACAATATGTCGATCCAAAGATAGGCATATTGTTGGCAGAATTTATTATCAATATTTATTGAGTGTAATTTTAAGAATATCATTTATAAATTGTTATTTATGTCCGAAGACTAAATCAATGTGTTGGTATCTTATATGTCATTTTATTAAATATTTTATTTCAAGCATATATTTTGTTTACATTATATATGTATATGAAAATGACAATGTTATTAATTGTGAGTATTATTTTGTTCTTTTCAGTTAATGTTTCTTCTATATCTGTCAATTTGAATAACATTCAGCTTAACACTAACTAAGAAATGAAGAGCATATCACCATCGTTTCTATGGATATTCGCGATCCGGACTTAACGCCCCTCCGCTTACCGCAGAAGTACTATTGAATAAAAGGCTAACTTTGAAAAGTGGAGCGTCTAACATGAGTCCTATGATCATGAAGCATTCCATTCTAGAAACCATAAGAGGTGCAATGCCTGAAGAGGAATGTGCTAAAAAGTTTCTAAGCCAAATAACACACCGTTTCATTAGTTCTAAAAAGGTCGAAACAAGTACTATTCTTAGTAAACTCGTTTCAATATAGTATAAAGACAATGAAAATATAAGGGAGTACATTATGGAGATGTCTAATTTTGTCACTATACTGAGAGCACTAAAATTAGAGTCCGATGATATTCTTGTGCACTTGATTTTGATCTCTTCTCACAATTTAATCCTTTTAAGATAAGTTATAATACTCAAAAGGAAAAATGGACTTTAATGAGCTCATTGCTCAATGTGTGCAAGAGGAAGAGAGATTAAAATATGACAAAATAGAAAGTGCTCACTTAGTCATTTCCTCTCATGACATTGTTGCTAAAAGAAAAAGGAATTCTTGATTCTCTTGATTTTTCAAATGATAAACTCTGTATAGAATGTGTCAAGTGAAAACAAACAAATATCAAGAAAGTTGGTGCTAATAGGAGTTTAAACGTCTTAGAATTAATTCATCGATATTTGTGGTCCATTCCTACTGGAATGGCCAACAATATTTCATTACTTTCATACGATTATTCTCGTATGGGTATTTAATTTATGAGAAGTCATAATCACTGACGTATTCAAAATTTTAAGGCAAAGTTGAAAATCAACTTGGAAAGAAAATTGTCAACCGACGTGGTGGTGAATACTATGCATATGATGGATCAGGTGAACAACGCCCAGGCCCTTTTGCCAAATATTTAGCAGAATGTGGCATCGCTCCTCAATACACCATGTTGGGACTCCAAGTCAAAATGGTGAGAGGAATCCTTATGATATGGTTATAAGTATGATAAATCATTCTTCTTTACCAGATTCACTTTGGGGAGAAGCTTTAAAGACTGCAATTTACATCCTTAATAGAGTTCCAAGCAAAGTAAATAAAACTCCATATGAATTATGGATTGGGAAGAAGCTCAAGATACATCTTCATGTCCTGGGATGTCCAATAAGCTGGCCATATAGGCCTAATGAAAGAAAATTGACAAGAACTATAAGTCGCTATTTTGGATACAAAGGTCGAAGGTTTTTAGGTTTTATGACTCATCAAATAAATCTTTTTTCACGACGGGCAATGCTAAATTTATTGATGAAGTTGAATATGATGGGAGTAATAAATCTAAAAAAATTATATTTGAAGAGTAATTTATTACTCTTCCTACAAGAATAAATAAATGATCGATAATTTTACGATCATATTCAAGTTGTAAATACGATAATCAAAATATTCTTGAGTTAACTCCCACTCATACCGAGGAATCACAACAACCTCAAATTGAAGTGTCATTAAGAAAATCTACTAGAGAGAGGAATTAGTATTTTTAGATGATTATGTTGTGTATTTCCAAGAACATGAGTTTGACATTGGATTGGAGAGTGATCCAATTTCTTTTAGTCAAGTCAAACAAAGTGTTAACTCATAAATGGATAAGTCATTGAGGATGAGATGAAATAAAAAAGATAATGATGTTTGGGATCTTGTCAAATTGCCTAAAGAAAAAACCCATTGGTTATAAATGAATTTTAAAACCAAACGAGATTCAAAAGGCAATGTCGAAAGATATAAAGCACGTAGCTAAAGGTTTCACTCAAAAGGAATTGATTATAAAGAGACTTTCTCTAGTTTTTTGAAAGACTCTTTTAGAATCATTATGGCACTAGCTCATTATGATTTAGAGTTACATCGATGGATGTAAAGACTACATTTCAATGGTGACATTGAAGAAACTATATATATGGTGCAATCAGAAAATTTTCAATCTTCTGATTCAAAACACGTGGTATGCAAATTAAAGAAATTCATCTATGGTTTAAAGCAAGCTTCCCATCAATGGTATAAGAAATTTGATCAAGTGATTACTTTTTTTGGTTTTAAAGAAAATACAGTTGATCAATGCATTTATCACAAAATAAGTGGGAGTAAATTCATCATCCTAGGTTATATGTTGATGATATTCTATACAAGTAGTGATATAGGCCTTTTGCATGAAACCAAGAAATTTCTTTCAAATAAATTTGAAATGAAAGATCTTGGGAATGCATCTTTGTGTTAGGTATACAAATTTATCGAGATCGTTTCGGTATACTTGGTTTATCACAAAAGGCATATATTGATAAAGTGCTTAGTAGATTTGGCATGAAAGATTGTGCACCAAGAGATACACCCATTGCCAAAGGTGATAAATTTAGTTTGTTTTAATGTTCAAGAAATGAATTTGAAAAGAAAGAGATGGAAAAGATCCCTTATGCATTTGCAGTAGGGAGTCTTATGTATGCTCAAGTTTTATCCTGATATGGGACATTGTTAATGCTTGCGATATTTAAGTAACTCAGAATGGATCATTGGAAAGCAAGAAAAGGGTTATGCGATTCAAGAGAACAAAAGACTTTATGCTCACATATCGAAGATCAGATCATTTGGAGATCATGGGGTACTCCGATTTTGATTTTGTTGGTTGCCTCGATAGTAGAAGATCCACTTCAAGTTATATTTTCTTATTAGTTGGAGGAGCTATATCTTGGAAAAGTGTTAAACAATCACTTATAGCTTCTTCCACTATGGAAGCAGAATTTATAGCTTGTTATGAGGCATCAAATCAAGGAATATGACTACAAATTTTATGGGGCTAAATATTTTTGATGGAATAGAGACCATTAAAAATAAATTGTGATAATAGAGTTGTATTCAAAGAACAATGGAGTTAAAATCAAAACATATTGACATAAAGTTTCTTTGTTGTAAAAGAAAGAGTTCAGAGTTCTCAAGTATTTATTGAACATATTAGTACAAATTTTATGATTGCAGATCCACTTACAAAAGGTTTACCACCTAAAGTATTTCATGAGCATGTGACTCATATGAGAGTGGTTTACTTTGATGATATGCTAGCATAGTGGGAGTTTGCTTATGTTGTTCAATGATTATAAATATATTTTTTACGATCAATAAAGTATTGTTATTATCTTAGTTGAAAACTCGAAATAAAGTTATGTAGTTTCAATTACGGTTATATAGTTTACTTGATATGTAATCATATTGATTTAATGATCGTGATCTTATTATAGAAAAAATATAATAAAGATCATTTTGATTCTATGTCAATATTATTAATGGGAGATGGTCTAAAGATGTTCCTCTTTAAAGATAGCAAATATTGAGCTCTTAAAGTATTTAATAATGTATAATTGTTAAGCAATATATATATATATATGTGTGTGTGTGTGTGTGTGTGTGTGTGTGTGGACCAAGTGGGAGATTGTTGAAAATTTTTGAATGTGAGCTCACATATGAATTTAATTATACATTATGCGCTATCTTATTTTTAAGCTTATTAATTTTTGTGATCAAATAAAGATTAATTAATTTTAGGCTTTTGAGACATCTTATTAATTTTGTATGAAATTATCATGTGTAGAGACCAGACATTTTTTTTTATTTTAATGGTGAGCTGAAATAAAATGAAATACACTCAAGTATAAAGGGATTATTTTTAAAATAAGCTTAGTCCTAATTATAATTAACAGTTTAGGCATGAAATTTTTTTTTTTAGTAAAATAAGGCTTGTCTGGTTTAAGAGATCCGCATAATGTAAAGTCCATGTTGCGCTTGTCAAACGGACTTTCTTTCTTTGCGTGGTTTTAGAAAGCACGGGGAGAGAAATGGGAGGAGAGAGAGAGAGAAACGGGGAGAGAGAGAGAGAGAGAGGTTTTATTTTTTATTAATTTTTTTTAATTAATATAATTATTTAAAATATTTAAAATATATAATTTAAAAAATATTTTTTATAAAATATTTAATAACTAAATATTTATATATTTAGTTATTAATTTTTTTATATATATATATATATATATATATATATATATATATATATATATATATATATATATATATAAAATTAAATATATAATTTAAAAATATTTTTTTATATATATAAATTATATTATTTTTTATTAATTAATATAATTATTTAAAATATATAATTTTTATTAATTTTTGTTAATATATAATTTAAAAATATTTAAAATATATAAATAAATAATTTTTAATAAATAAACAAAGGAATAAATTATATAAATATTTTATATATAATAAAAAATATTTATATAATAAATATATTTTGTTTATTATCTATTTTTATAAAAATTTTATTATTATATTTATATATAATATTATTATAAAATAATATATATATATATATATATATAATAATAATATTATATATATATTATGCTTAATAACATAATATGTATATATAATATTATATATTTATATATTTGTTGTTTCCTTATTTGTTATTAAAAATTATTATATGTTATCATTTTTTTATTTTATTTTTTTTTATTTTTTTTGTAATTATTATTATGGACTTATATATATATGTAATAATATATATGTATATATATATATAATAATATATGTATATATATATATATATAATATATATTAAAATATTATGATTTTTTGTTAATATTTGTATAACTTAAAAAATATTTATATTTTTATGATAAAATAACTAAAATATTATATATATATATATATATATATATATATAATATATCTTTTTTTATTTATAAAATATTTATATAATTTATTTTTTTGTTTGTTTTAAAAAAATTATTTATTTTATATTAACAAAATTAATAAAATTATATATTTTAAATAATTATATTAATTAATAAAATATTAAATAAATTTATTTATATATATAATTAAAATATTTTTTATTATATATTTAATTATATATATAAAATAAATAAAATTAATAACTAAATATATAAATATTTGGTTATTAAATATTTTATAAAAATAGTTTTAAATTATATAAATATTTTAAATATTTTAAAATAATTATATTAATTAAATTAATAAAAAACCTCCCTCTCTCTCTCTCTCTCTCTCTCACTCTCTCTCTCTCTCTCTGTGTGTCTCCCCGTTCTCTCTCTCCCCCGTGCTTTCTCTCTCTCACCGTGCTTTCTAAAACCACGCAAAAAAAAAAATTTCTCAGTTATTGGCTGTCTTGTCAAAACGATTCTATTTTACTAAAAAATTTTATATAAACCTATATAATTGATTTTTAAAATATTCAATGGTCATGTTCTAATGTTCATTTCTTCTTTGAGTGAAAGAATCTCTCTCTCTCTCTCAAAACACTTTTAGAAATGGAAATAAAATCCTATTATTTCTTATGATTAAATGATTCATTACATCTTCGATGATTTGACATGAGATCTGGGCTAGATAAATTTATTTTTTATCTTTAAATATTTTTAACATAAAGAGCTATCTAGATTATATTATGAAGTGGAGAAGAAGTATGCGAGATTCGATTGGATAGAGGAAGAACAATGCGGCTGGAAAGGCTATTATAGTGGTTGCTAGTTGAAAAGAGAAGGATGAGAGGCTACCCCTTTTCGGCTGAGAATCTCATGAATGGTGAAAACGGTGTGTATGGGAGCTATCGGCCGTGTGAATTAAGATCGAGAGAAGGTGAGAAAAAAGAGGTCCAGTGGCTCAATGGGACGGATGCTTGTGAATTGAGGGAGACGGAATGCCGAGAGGAACCATGATGATGACGCAGTTGCCTCTCGTTTTCCTTCGTTTTAAGAAAGGCTGGATAAGGGAGATGGGGCGTACGATGTGAGGAAGGATTCAAGAAAATGCTTGTGACTTGTGGCTTGTGGCTTGAAACTCGAAGGGGGGCGGGAGTGTGAGAAGGGTTTCGGATCGAGAATCCGTGAGGGGACGAGCCCATGCGGGACAGAAGATAAACAATATATATATCTCCTCCTTCCGTGTCATGGAATAGGAGCCCTCATTAAAAAAAATTTCTTTTTGCAAACCGTTAAGGATATAAAGTGGGTGCGGAGGAATAATGAGAGCAGCTGCATATTTTATTTTAAATTTAATACTTAATTAATCTATAACATTATTATTAAAATGACATTATTAACGTAAAAAACCCAATGAGAAATATCTTAATGATATATGTATAATCTGCATGCATTCACTTATTTATTTATAATATGTTCTATCATCCTTATAGTACGTTTTGATTGATTCAAGCTTATTTAATGTATTTATATTGCTAATTTTAATATATATATTTACGCATATATTGTTACCCATTTTAACTAAACATGTATATATATATATATATATATATATATATATATATATATATATATATATATATATATATATATATATATATATATATAAAACTAATTTTAACGTGATTTTCATTATTAATATATTGCATATTATATAAAATAGATTTAATCTAACTCAATTAAATATTATATATATACATGTTTACATAATATTTTATTTTATTTTAATTTTTTGCTTTCATTCATTTTTTTTTTCAAAACTAATTTATTAGATTTAAGTGAAATGATTTGGTTTTCTCGCAATGATCATTGCTGCTTATTTCGATTTGTGGGGTATCAATTATGAGTCTAGACAATTTCAATGTTTTGCATTTGTACCAGGATTTAAACAATGCGAATATCATCCCTAAATAAATTTGATATTTTAAATGCCTCGATATAACTCAAATTATTATTCGGATAGCTTGTCATATTTTCTTGATTTAAAATTTGGTATATATATATGAAGGTCAACACTCCAGTGAATTCAAAAGTATCACAAATTTTTGAAAAATTAGCAATTTGTTAGTATGGATCACCACTTTGCAATAAATTGTATGAAATAAGCAAAAGTTTTGACATCATGCAAACATCATATTAGTGTTATAAGGTCTTTGCCGGCCCATTGAGTATCATATTATCTTGAAAGATTCGAATACTCCTACTTAAAATAAGAAAGGAGTTTAATTATATAAAAATATGAGATATTATTGTCAACTATCTCTATTATATTTGTTCAAGATTATACACTTATTAATCTTATTAATATGTACTCCAAAACTTCAATCTGATAGCACAAACACAAATATGCAAACCTGAAAGGTCATGTTGAAATAATAAATGAGTCATAATAAATTTTGGCAACTCAGATGCTTATTATATAATAAATGGCCTAAAAGATAGCAATACAAATATTTGGTGCATTGTTGACCTCACTTTTGGAGTGAGATCTCAACTTTTTCATCATAGATCTAGGACTCTCATAAACACGAAGAGTTCCTTAGTCTTAAGACACTTCTAGTGATTAGGTGAACACTTAACTTAATCCTAGAGACTTAGAAGAGTTAGCCATAGGAATATGTTGTACCTTAAGAATTTAGGAAGACTTGTCTACCCTATAGCCCAAACCCAATCATTGCTTCCTTCTTTCAAACCAAATCTCAAATTCAAATTCCAAATCATAAATCAATTCCAAATTTCAAATGATTGAAACCCATGATTAACTCCAAATTTCAAATCATAAATCAATTTCAAATTCCAAATGATTGAAACCCATGATTAACTCCAAATTCCAAATCATAAATCAATTCCAAATTCAAAATGATTGAAATCCATGATTAACTTCAAATTTCAAATCATAAATCCATTCCAAATTTCAAATGATTGAAACCCATGATTAACTCCATATTCCAAAATCTGTTCTTAAGTCATATGAACCACCTTCCCGTGCTTAGCCAAAACTCCTTCAAACCAACTCAAACATGATTGATTTCTTTATAAATCAATCATTCATTCATTTATGTCCACAAATATAAATGAAATCCAAATTCGAACCTTTCAAATAAAATCAAAACAAATCAAACTAAATCTAGACCCTTCTTAAGCCATATGGACCTACCTCCATAAACCTAATCAAATCTTGATCCAAATCAACTCAAACATGAATGATTTCTTTATAAATCAATCATTCTTTTATTTATGCTCATTAGTATGAATGAAACCCACCCTCCAATGACCAAAAATAAATCAAACTAATTCAAAATCCAAGTTAGCCATTTTAACTTGTGTCCCTTAATTTGGTCAAACTTGCTTTGAAATCACTCCAAACTCAAGTATTTTTCTCATGACTCATTTATATCTTCATTTATATTCACAAATATAAATGGAATATAAATTCAAATGACCAAAACCAAACTCAAATCAAATCAAATTTATAATTTTAGCCCTTTTAGCCAAACTTTTGAACTTGGCTAAATAAAACTCAAATCAACTCAAAACTCATAGATTTATTCATGATTCATTCATTCCTATAATCATTGATCCTAATATAAATATAAACCACCATTATCAAATCAAATCCAAGTCAGTCTAAATCAAACCCAAGTTGACCCTTTTGACTTGAAATTGTCATATGAACCAAAACATATTTGGCTCCAAACTAGTTGCAATTGGATTTATATTTCAAATTTAAGCTCATATGTGGATTCAACTAAACTTGAATCAAACTTTGGTCAAGCCAATTGACCCATTTAGGCTCACTTGACCCAAAGTGACCTAAAAGACCTTTTTGAGCCAAGTTCTAATCTAACTCAAATTGGATTGAACTATGCTAATCTAAACCTCAATCATGATCAACAATCATCATGGGGTGATCAATTGTATTGAATTGGGTCAAACCAAGTCAAACCTAGCCATTGACCATGTCAACACCTAGCCCAAACGAAACTCAAACTAGTCAAACTCTATCATATGACAAATTGATTAAAACCATTGACTCAACCTATCCATAATCAATGATTGAACATGATCAAGTCATTAATTGAGCCAAACCAAGACTAATTGGCCACTTGACCTAAGTTGACCCAAATTGGCCTAAAAAGCCAAAATGGGTCAAATCATGATTTACTCCAAATTAATTCCGTTCATTCCAAATCACTTATTTAACTTGACCAAGGTCATGATTGATCCCAAGTTGACGAGTTGGTCAACTTGACTCAACCTAGCCCAAATTGACCTAAAAAGTCAAATTGACCAAAATCCAAATTAATTCCAAATTTAACCAAACTAAAGTCTAAAATTATTTTCAACCAACCAATTGAACTTGACTCAATAACTAACCCAACCTAATTTGGTCAAATTGGTCAAATTAGTTAACTTGACCAATTTGACCCTTTTGAATCCAAATGAGTCAAATCCAAACCTAGGCTAAACCAATTGAAAATAATTGAACCAAAACATCCAAACATCATATGAACCTAACCAAATCTTGGTTTGACCCAATTTGACCAATTGGTCAACCTAATCCAACCTAGCCCAAATGAAACCCATTTGACCAAATGAAGCCAAATCACTCCAAACCAACTTATGAGACCCTAGGACTTAGTCAAACTTGACCTAAACATGCCCTAATCCATTCCCAAATTAGCATAAAAGCCAAGTGGACCCCACCAAGGGGATTAGCCATCAAACCATAGGATTTAAACCTTAAAACCATTGGATCCAAGTTAAAGTCAACTTACCCATCCCCATGGCAGCTCATCGACACTACATTGAACCTTCTCCTAAACCACCTAGCTAACCTAACTCACCCTAAGTTAACCAAGAACCTTTGGGAGGTGAGTTGACTCACCTCCAACCCAAATCGAGCACCCATTAGATCTAAGCCTTGGCATCCTTGCATATTGGGCCCATGGCAGCTCCCCATCATTCCTCCTATCTCTAGCGTGCCTCCCTGACTTGATGGAGACAAGTCCAGTGGCTGGATGGTGCAAAGCCAATGCAAAATGTGTGCACACTGTCATCCATCAATGAAGGGAAATTGAGGGGTATACCCCCTCAATTCGAACACGATTTCACAAATACTTGCATCGTGACCCTTCCTAACTCAATTTTGATCCCCTCAAAGTGTTTGCAAGGATCATCATGCCCTCTCCATTGAACATTGCCCATTCCCGAGCAAAATTAAAATAGGGCATCCCAATCTCGAGCAATACACCCTCTCCATTCAATCAAATTCTAGTTCCTCTTAGCCACGCCATCACCATACCCAATCGAAGCTAATCAAACAAATTCTCAAGCTTCCAAGCCACAGGAGGATAGAGTTCGATCGGAGCCGAGCCCATTTACGTATGTGGATTGGTAAATTGAGCATCCCACACCAAATCAAGTTTAAAGCTCTTCAATAAGGCCTCGTCTCAACTAAGCGAAGCTACCTCCGACATTGCACCATCGGATGTCAGCTCTAGTGAGTTAATTTCACAAACTAAGCCCTATATGCAAAATTGGGTTGGTCTTTTGTGAAGAAAATTTGAATTTCATGTAAAATTGATTGTTAGATGTGTGTGTCTCCCTTCCCCGAAGGTGTGGGAAGATTTTGATGAAAATTCGAGCTTGAGTGAGCTCGGATCGAACAAGGGAAGACGGATGACATCCATCTTATGTCGCTCATGAATGAAATAGATCACGAGCCGTCCATCTCGCATGATCGAGATGAATAACTCTAATCAAATCTCACAGATATAGCCTTCGATTCCTTTCCTAAACCACAGATTGAATCGTGGACGTCAGATTTTAGATCGGACGGTGAACAGAAAGCACGTCCGTGGCCGGTTGAGACAGCTCGCAAATGCGACTTCTTAAATAACCAATCATGTTGTGCCATGTGAAAAGCACGCCGCATCAACCGTCACATGGCCCTACGGGATTAAGGTTTTAATTAGGGTTAATTAATTAGTTTTTAATCCTGAAACTTCCTAAATTCATAACTAATTGTAGAAAAATCTTTAAAAAGTGTAAACTTAGGCTCATTTTATAGATATTTCAGAGGAGAATCTAAGAAAATTATAATTAATTGATTTTGAACAGAGACTTTGGCTTAATTAGAGTTTTATCAAAAATCTAATTATCTTAATTATACCTTAATTTTGCACTTAATTAATCTCAATTTTTTCTGGATGTTTAGGGTGATGACCTCTACCTCCCCTATTTTATTGGGATTTTATTAATTGCTTAATTAGGAAAATTACTTGATTAGGCCATAATCACTCTCTTAATCCAATTAATTATATTTAAGGAATGAACAGTAACTTAATTAATCATTTAAGCATAGTCACCTCTGTTGAATAGTAAGATTACTTAGGGAATGTGATTGGGAATACTTTTCCTAATTCATTTCCTAAGTCTTCTTTATCTTTAAAAATCAAATTAATTAATGACTAATGAAATGATTAATTGATTAATTAAGTGACTAATCTTCAAAAAAAAGAAATCAAAATCTAATTGGGCATTTAAATTATTTAGGGATTAAAATTAGGGCCTTGCCCCTAATCCTTTCCCCTAAGTTAATTTCATCATTCAAATTAAAACATAACCAAAATGTTTAATCGATTCTTTAAAAGCTTAATGAAATTAAAATAAAAAATCAATTCATCCACACCTAAACAACCCTTAATTGATCTTGGGTAGCTCCTTAGGTGTTCAATAACCCAAGGTGAGAGATAATAAAATTATGATTGGCTCACATGTGTGAGAAAATTATAAAAGTAATTAAGTGAGATCCATGCTTAATTAATTAATCAATCTGCATTAGACCCCTTTCATTTCTTAGGAGCATTGCAAATTTACTTTTTATGTGGTTGCATATCATATTATCTTATTATTGAGTAGTTAATTAACTTAAGATGATATAGGTAAGGGGTAATTAAATCATACCTTAACTTAATCAAAACATAAAATCAACTTAAATATTCTTCATTAAACCAAACTAATTTACATATGAGAAAATGGGTTAGGATTAGCAAACCACTCTCATATTTCCTAAATGAAATCAAATTTAAAGATGAAAATGCCTTTAAAGAATTTTGGTTCATTTTTAATAGCCTTATTTGATAATATTGCCCTTAGGAATTAATTGGGATGAATAAAATCATGTGTTTACATTACTTTATTTCTTTCAAGTCATGCTAAATAGTATTTGTCATATGAAATCATACATTCATTTCTCTTAAAAATTAATTAAATAAAATATTTTCTTTTATATCAAATTGCATATGTTGACATAAATTAAGAATATGAGTGGCTATTATCACTATTAAACCAAAAAGTATTTTCAAAACCCATAAATCAATTATTATAAATGGAGTAATCTTAATTACAAATATTTATAAGCTTGCATGTGATGATAGTATAAGATGTGTAATATGAAGTTCTCTTTCCCTGCCTTAATATGGATTCACAGAGGATTTGCAAGTGTATAGTTCATTTGAAAAGAACATAACATTGCCTAAATCTATTCTTACGCATCTCTATGTTAAGACTTAGGAAGAGTTTCATGTTACACATGTAAATCATACAACCAAATCAAACATAATTTCTTACATGGTCTCCTATCCATTTGGTTCTTTTTATACATTAATATGTATTTGAGAAAAGTGGTATATTAGTCTATACATCGAGGGGCTATGAGGCTTTAAGTAGCCCTAAGTAGGTCTTGTACCTTACACCCCTACTATAGAAAATAATGATGTCATACTCACTTAAAACTCTTATACATATAAATGTGTGATGTGGCTAATGAATAATAATAATAATAAATCAGATAAATAAAACATAACTTTTACATGGATTTTTCTATCTTTATAGCCATTCATAAATCTACATGTATCTAAGAAAAGTAATATATTAGTCTGGACATCCCGGGCTGTGAGGCTTTAAATAGCCCAAAGTAAGTCTTGTACCTTATGCCCCTGGTGTAGAAAATAATGACATCGTGCTCACTTAAAACTTTTATACATGTTAATATGTATTTTGTTAATGGATGAAAAATCCCTCTTCTTTACATAATAAATACATGCATTCATAATTCAATCAACTAATAAAATATTTAAATTTTCAAATACACTTCTTTACATTCATTATCAAAGTGTGTTAAGATTTACATTGCATGTATAGGTATGCTTAAGCTTATTCATATGCATGATATACATGAAGGAAAGAAATGAATGAGTGTGTTCTATGTGATACTAATCCATCCTAATTAATCCTAAGATGCCTTTCTTATTGAATAGGGATATTTAGAATGAACCAAAACTTAGGGTTAATCAAAACACATAATAAACCATTCTCTAAAGGATATTCATCAATTAACTTACCTTAGAAATGACTTAAGGTAGGGATAAAAGAGAGATTCCCTCTCTTTCTTCACTTTATAACACTTAGTTACTACGTGTAGGCTACATGAAACAAAAAAAATACTAAATAAAACTCTCAAATCAACTAAACCACTTAAAGAGAAATCAATCCTTTTATAAATTAAATCCCTCATGCCTAGCAAATCATAACTCTAAAGCCTTGTTAGGACATCCCACACAAACCTTAACACATGCACATTAGACTAAGTTATCATTTCTAGTTTTATATTAGGGCAGTGTATGGTTTGATGAGTGTTTCATTTTATGATATATTATTTTAGACTGTGTGTTAGGATGTATATGTGTAGTCTAGATGTTAGGCCGATATTAGCCTAATTATGCTTTCTGCAGGGGGCTGTGCTTAAGAGGCTTTGTAATAAAAATATAAATCTTTTTTGTTTTGTAGGTATCTTATACTTCTAAGCATAGCCCAAGTTAGGATAGGTGAACTTGGTTACCCATGTGTGGAGTGCTAAATCCAAATTATTCTTATAATTGCTTAGGTTGTATGGTGTGTTTAGCTAACATTTTTTTCAGTGTAGCTAGATTTACTTTCCTTCTCTTTTAATGTAATTTTGCATTAGGATTAGGATAAGTGTTATGGGGATTAAGGATGAGCATTGGTTATAAGACCATGTCTTATATACCATGTGATGCCTTTGGAGCAAACTACATCCCAATCAAGCCAAAAGAAAGAAAGAAATGGAGCAAATCAAAAAATGAAGAAATGAAAGGTGAAGAGTGAAGAATGGAGGATGAAGAATGAAGACCCCCATAACACTTATCATTTCATAATTATAATTATTCTTTCATTATACCGGAATGTATAAGGGTAGAGCTCGGCTACCCATATTTCTTTTTTTTGGTTTATGCGACACTCGACCATCGACCTTTATTCTTTTATGATAACTTTATAAAAATGTTTAATATTTTGTTTAGCTTGTGTATTAAAAATATCATGTCTCTTCATAGTTTCTTTATGATTGGTGATTGTTGTGTGACCGAGATTCGATTAGGCTCTTAGGATAAAATTAAATTTTCTATCACACTAATAACTTATAACTAAAATTTTAAAATAACTCATAACCTCACATAAAAGTCTAGGAATTAAATCAAGATAATAAAATATTTAGCAACCCATTAGCTAGATGATTGAATGTATAATATAATGCTTGTCATTTTCTTCCACTCTTACTGAGAGAGGGCTTCCATCTTTGCTAGAGAATAAAAGCTTAACTTGGAAAGACACCTCTTTCTCCTCTAATTTGGCCCATAATCAAATTTTTCATGCATTTAGGCATATAAAATCCTATACATGTGTCAAAATAAAAAGTCCAAAAATTAAATAAAACTTATTAAAATTTGCATTAGAATAAACCATTATTCATGCTCTTCATGATCTAGTCTCTTAAGGAGTGAGTTTAAGGACTTAGTTTCTCTTCTAAATAAATAATAAGCCTAACCATCTTGCAAAGAATATGACTTGCCTACATGGATTTAAAGCATAGGAGGAGTTAGCTGGCTACCACTCTAGGCAGTAATAAGTCTAGTAATCGGGTGGTTTGCTCACTCTTGTAGAGGTAAGTCTTCCATATTTATTTGAAAATAATACTTCAATTAATTGTAAGTCTCTTATGAGTTTGGCATTTGTCACGTCAAGTTTCTCTTGCATTTAACTTGAGTATTCTCATTTATTTTATATATATAACAATATGCTCAAGCATTCATTTTAGTGATGAATTAAGTGAATGAACTCATTTTTAGTTAATTCACACTTATATGATATTAATACTTATTGAGCTCATTCAAATTTAATTATAAATTTATTTTTTAGGACTTTATATTTTATATTTAATTTAATATTAAATCATCTTTTTTTTAGTTTAAGTTTTAAAAATTTGATAAAATTTTGGCAACATTTCGGCACTATTCAGGCATCATCCCCACATACGGGGCTACATAGGAATTGTTTTGGCCTACCTGTTACGCCCTAATGAGCGCGACGGTTGGTATTTTGAAGCACCTACGCTGAATTTCAATATCATTACGGTCTGATAAGCATAACGGGACCTTCAATCACATGCGTAAAAGTAAATATATATGCAACTTCTACACATTTAAATTTCGTTTTAAATTATTTATTTTTTTATGTGCTTGATTTTTTTTAAGTGAATCCTAATTCTTCCTCCCTTTTTTTCTAAGTTCAAAATTTAGTTAAAATTTCAACAGCATTTCGACATAAGCTGCGTTACAATTTTTTTAGCACCGTACGAGGAGCGTGGGTTTTTGAAATCATCCGATTTTCATCTATGCTCGATGAGCGTGGTTGACATTTTGAAATACCTCAACAAATTTTCATCCCATTATGCTTTGATAAGCTTGATGAGACCTTCAAACTTATGAGCATGTCCCAAGTTCATCAGCTTTCTTTTGACATGACTTCACCTTGGGATCCTACATTTCCAGTTTGGTTCTCTCTCGGATCTTTTGTAGAGTTTCCAGGCTGTGTTTTCTTTCCTTGTTCCATGGAATATTTCCCTTGTTTGCTTTTGAAATTCTCATTCCTCTTAACGTCTCCCTCTCATCTAACTCAAGGCAATCAACTGAAGATTGATCCAATTGACTGTCAAGGTTTGAACCAAACCACAAACTAGAATCACCCATGAGGCCACTATCGGAAGTTATAAAGCAATATCGTTCAACAGTAGCAACAGCTTTGGTAAGATGTCAACACTGCTTCTCAAAAGACCACACTTTGAATTTTGATTTTCCTAGTATTTGGAAGTTCGTCCATTCTAGCTTTAAAACTTTTTTTCCATGAAAGGAAGCATATGGCGCCACAGTTACTCCGCCACAGAGCTTCGGGGGGCGTGTCTCCTTGCAAAGGGCCTGAGGGCGAACGAAGAACTCGCCACCAATAATACATGTCGAAGAGCAAGCTGTGGATGCCATTGCTGCCTGCCACACCGTGGGGAGGGGAGGTCAACAAACGATTGAGAAACCTTAGAAAATCATTTGCTGAAGTGGGAAGCAAGTATGAATAGGATCGAGAGCAATAAGCAGATGCATCCCTCCTCTCTTGTGAAGGAGAGAGATGACGATAACGTGGAAGCTTTCTCTATCAATGGTTTCCTTGAGAGAGTGTGACAAATCGAGACTCGAGAAGAAATCAAGTAAACAAGCGGCCGAGGCTATTTTGATCGAGAGCGGCTTGTGACTTGAGGCTCGATTGGAGGGGGAGGTGGTCCTTACGAGATTTTCGTTCGCTGCGGTTCCTCTGCGAATTTTTTTAAAAGGAGACGAAGCCCAACGAATGCGGAAGAAGGGTTAGTTTCTTTCGGTTTAGGGAGACGGAGCTGGGGGGAATGAGGAAGCGAGATCGGTTTCTTACGGTTTCTCCTTGTCAGTATGGTTCTGTAACAGAGCCGGAAGAAGGCCCCTCTTTTTTTAGATGGGATCGAATTAGCCATCCGATTAGGAGTAATGGAGATCACCCATCCATTCCTTTTCTCCTTCTCCGCCATGAAAATTAAATCAGGACTGTTGAATTAGAAATTTGTCCTCTTGCAAAAATAGCCACATGCTGAGAGTGGGTGAGGGAATATGAGAGCATTTACTCAACCTTTTATTATATATTATGCTATTTTTATACATTATAAGTCGTTCAAAAATACATACTTAAAATGGATTGATTTTGTGATCATATCAATACTTGTGGAGATGCTATAAATAAGGATACCTTAATAGTTTCTATAACTAGCATTTGTAAAAGATTTTAATAACACTTCTGTCCTGTTTTCACGGTTCCAACTTCATCTCCGCCAAAAGATTACAACTACCAACACACGAAATTAAAGGAAACCCTCCCCGCCTCTCACCGTGCGGTCCTCATTGCCAAAAAAAGATTTATAAGGAGGAAACCGAACCTGCGGAAGAGTTGCCGAGAACTCTTTCGCAACAACGAATGATTCTCTCCTCTTCTTCTTCTTCAATGTCGTCTTCTTCCTCTTCATCATGGTCAGATCTCCCTCTTGACCTGTTATTAAAAATCAGAGATGAGTTAAATCTTTATCAACGCACCGATCTCTTCTCCTTCAGATCAGTTTGCTCCCAATGGCGTTCTGCCATGCCTGCACCCAGCACTCGTCCAAGCTACATGGTAACCTTCCACAGCGATGACAACGTCATCCACTTCAAAAAAGACGACAATATTAGCCACGTCTGCATTTCCTTGCCATTTTCTTCCCAATTTTCTCCCATCTATTTTGAATGCTGTTCCAACGGATGGCTTGTCTTCTTAACTCATAATAATGAGACTCTTTATCTCTTTGATCCCGTATCAAACGATAAAATCATATTTCCCCGTCTGTCCCCAAAGCTATTCCACCATCATAAAAAGTTAGAACTAAGTGTTCAGAATTCGTCTAGGTTATTCATGAGAGCGGTGGTCGTCTCTTCGAGTTCTGTTGGTGGCGTTACAGTGGCTGGTGTTCTTGAGTTATCCAACGATAGCTATACCCTAAAAAAGGGTTTAGTGTTTTGTAGGTATAGTAATGATCAAAGGTGGAGACTTTTGATGGAAGGATGTAATGACATAGTTAATATCGCTTCCACTGGCGATGGACGGTCTTATGCCATTAGCTGTGATTAGAATCTCTACATGCTCGAGTAAAAAAATTTAAATTAGTCAATGATCAGAGTAAAAAAATTTAAATTAGTGTTGCCGAGGCATATCTTAGTGCTTGGTCGGAAGAATGATCCGACCAACGAACAATCAACCGCCTGTTGTACTCACATAGAAGTGAGGGGAGGATCAACTTTGAAGATGTATGCGAATTATTGGAGATATTGGTTTGGTCCGATTTGGATGGCTTTGAAATTGGATGCAACAAAGCTGGCTCATAGCAGCAGTAGCTTCGGTGTTTGGTGTGAAGTTGAGGAGAGCTATGAGGGCTTTTTTTCATATTTCAAGAGAAAATTTACTCCATCAATAAGGAAATCATCACTCCCAAGTCAAAGTGTTGCATAAGTGAGAGAATTTGAGCTAAATTTATTTTGAGATGAATATAATTTAAATTTGATTGATTAATTAATTATTTGATTTATCTCAAAATAAATTTAATCAAAATATATTGATTTTTTTTTCGTGTGATGATGATATTTTAATTTTGAGCATTAGACTTTTTTCTATAATTTGTATTATTCATTTCTAAGTTTTAAATATAAAAATAGGGATGATTTCTATATTATTTGTGACAAAAAATATTCATTAATTTTTATTTGTTGAAATATTTTTATGTGAAGAAGTTGTATGTTAAAATTAAAAACTCTATTAATATAATTCCTTTATAATACAAACTTATGGCAACAACAACAACAAAATCAGTGAAATAACTATAAATTTGAACTATTTAGTGTTTAATAGGAATGTCTAATAATTTTGTTTCTTTACTTCCCAACATAATTTTAAATTAATGTCGCTCAAATTAATTGATCCAATGCTTAAAATTGGAGAAAATATATATTTGAATAATCTTATCTAAAATTGGTTAAAAATAAGTTTTTTTTAAAAAAAGGAATTTTCTATTTAGATCAATGCAATACGAGCGCGAAATGAATAGTAATTGATTATTTTTAAATTAGGTATAATTATAATCTTAATTAGTAATTTTGACACGAAAAAAAAAAATAAAATATGGTCGTCGTTCAATTGTTGAGCGGATGATCAACATCTCATCACGTCAGCTAACGGACGACTGACTCATCCTTATTTTGGACGAAAAACCGAAGTTCATTTGATATTGCAGTAGAAAATAAGACACGGTTGGAATGAAGACTGAAAGAAATTTAACAGTAATTTAATTTCTTATGTTCAAGTGAGCTATTTGATATATATTGACTAAGTTCAAGTTATATAAAAAATATTTTTGCTAATTAACTAATATTGTTTGAACTAAAGAATAAATTTTATTTGACACAAATTAAGCCATATATTGCAATAGTTTATTAACCAGTTTAAATGTATATATATACACACATACATACATAGAAAGAGAAAGAGAGAGAGAGACAGTAGTTATATTTTCTTTTTTAATATGTTAAATTAGAATGAAACGGCCTTCATTATTTTAAAGAAGAAGATTGATTAATTAAATAAATGTTCTTTTGTAAAAACAAATAGAAAAAAGATATATCATATATTATCAATTTTTGGTAATTGTATTTAGCTAATTAAATTAATTTTAAAGTTCCCTATTCATACTTAATTTAAAAGCTTCAGATATTCTTTAGAACTACAGCAGCTAATTGCCCCTTCTTCTAATATAATATAATATGACTAAACCTCTACCCAAATTATTAATCTTAGATCCCATCCATGTCCTCACGATTAAACCACTGTTAAGTGATAGTCTTTGCAGTAGATCTTATAGCTTTCATCAACTGCACAGCACAAAAGAAATATATATATATATATATATATATATATAAACATGCATGATACAATTTTTTGAACTTGAGCAACTCATAAATTTAGGCGCAAATCTCATCTTAACTAAATTCAAGACTTCAAATTGATGAAAGTCCTAAGTTTAATTAAAGTTTAGCAACTCATAAATTGAGTCATGAGCCTCATCTTAATTTAATTTGAGTTTTCTAATAGATGTATGCCTCATCCTAATAAAATTTAGATCACCCTATTTTAACCAAATTTGGGCAGCTTATAAATTGATCAATAAGCTCTATCTTAGCTTAATCCGAGTGTTTGTATGAATATTAGCTCAAACTAATATAGTACTTGTGCTTGAATTCATACTAACTAACTCTTAAATAAATTAAATTCTAAAATTAAGAAAATATAATAGACTAAAGGGAATTTTATATGCATAACACATAAATCTTACATATTTAAATATTTAGCCACTAAAATTTGATTATTTTTTTATAAATATAATATTTTTCTATATGAAAATATGTATTTTACTTTAAAAATTAATGATGATGATATTTTTAATATAATATTATAATTTCAAGTGGTATTTATGTAAATATAATAATTTAGATATTAGATATGTAAGTATTTAAAATTTATTTGCTATGTATGTAAAGACCCCTAAACTAAAAGGAGGCAACATATGTCTACTAATTAAGTTTCACAAACTTATGGCTTATCATCTTCTAATATTGGCAGATAGAGGTCACTACTATGCTCTGAATGATGAAACTAGTGTTGACCTATAAGGAATTTTCATATGCTTAATCAAGCAAATATATTGAAATTAGCAAGAATTAGATGTAGCGTCATGAAAATAAGAGTTGAAAGTATATAAATCGTGTTTGAAATTGATCGAGATGTCTCCAATCATGAAATCAACTGCAGCAATGCGTTCAGAATATCAAAATCAATTAAAATTGATATTTTACATCGATCAATTACCATCAAATGATGGAAAATAAATAGAACAGGCGATTTCGCACATATTAAAGTCGAGAGGCCTCGACGCTATCGAATTGAGCTCCTTTCATAAAATGGATTGTGTCGTTGTTGCCGAAACATCAAAAAGTATTGAACATAACATTTTGTGGCCGATTCGGTCAAGTGTGGAGCAAATGGCAAGCCTCGGAGTGCGACGATGCCTAAATTAACATCAAATTTGCTTCAATCTATCCGACATTCTTAAAAATGGCCTCATAAAAGCGGATTATCTTGCGGTGAATCGGGCGTCAATTTACCTAGAAATGATACCTATATTATGTAGGTTTAATTTCAGCAAGATTCCACAAAAATCTCAGTGTGATCGGGTCATACAAAGACAAAGAAACTTCTAATTTTATTTTTAATATAATAAACATAATATTTATATCTAATTTTATTTCAGAATTAGTTTGAAATTGGATTGATCCCTAAATAGCCTTGATTTTATCTAACCTTTGAATATCCCGCTCCACTTAATTTGGAAGGACAATTAGGCGACAATTAATGCTCTCAAATCCCATAATTCCTTCCCCATTATTCCCCTAACCGAATAGCAGCCAAAAAAAGCCCTCGATATTGGCTCGATAGGGGAGAAGCCGAACCCACATCCGCTTAGCCTCTCTCTCGATCCGAAGGAACCTCGTTGATCCTCTTCCTCCCCTCTTCAACACTGCCAACCTCCTGGAGGAAGAGGTCGTCGCCAACGCCGGAGAAGGAAAATGGTTTTCATGATGAGGTTCCGGAGAGCACCACGTGTGAAGTTGTGGCCAACGTTGTTAAGTTACTTAACTAAGGCTTTATCCAAGAAAGAAGGTGTGGGGTCAGAAAATTTGTCACCGACCTCTCGACAAATATGAATGAGAGTGTAAGTTTAAAATATTAGGTGTAATTTTTTGAACAATGGAATAGTAGATAAACATACGAGATTTCTACCTCATTTTGTGAGGACTTTAGATCTAGTTGTTTTCTATATAGCTGACTCCATAGTTAATTACCTCCCATAAGTGAGAGAGAACTTTCGATTAAGTAGTCGTTAGATCCATGCATCATAGCGTATAGTAGCAGCATGTGGAGTTATGAAATTTCATTTAGAATTTGGAATTTATGAGATTCATCATTATTAGCTTAAAGCGGATGGTTGAGGAAATGATGATGTGCCAGATCTAGATCCCATAGTTATCATCACCATGTGTCTAGTCCTACTTAATCATAGGAGATCAACCCAATATGAGAAGGATCCTTGCTCACTACATTCGTCGTCCAAGAAATCTTTATAGAGCTGGGGTGGTATTTGTTTAAGGAGAGAATCTTAAGTCTATTTTAGTTAACAGAGAGTTATTTGTCCAATCAAATATACCCTATAATTCACAGCTCAAAGGGCAGAGCCATTGGGGAGCATACGGGCTACGGTCGTGATCATAATATAATGGTGCGTATGGATAAACCGTCGAGGACTCGATTAGCTTCGCATCATCCTCTTCCTCTTGCCAGCGATAAAGGACACGCGATCGCTGGCGTGAGATTGATTGAGAGTGAAAATAACATAACACTTGATTTGACATTGGCTCCTTTATGAGCTAAAATTTTCTTTATTTGTCACATTCAACAAACTATTGTGGAAGGTGGATAGATTGAGTTTTGTTTTAAGCTTTTAAAGATTAAATTTCATTTGAGTAGTTTTTAGATTGATGCTTGATTTGAGTTAATTTTATTTGAGATTAAAATTATATTTTTTGAAAGTTCCTCGGTTGAAATCATTATTCAACATCATTGTGAGTAGTTACTTAATTGAATTGAAAATATTTGAACTTTAGATCTATCATTTATTTAGCTCAAATAAAAGGAACAAATCTACTATCACATGATAGAATTAGCTTCTCAAATATTTTACTAAGTTGAAATTCTTATAATAGATTTTTAAATTTTGTTAACCCGGACCTACTCCTAAGACTAAACAGGGAAATAATCTGCGCAACATTTTCAGACACTTGAATTTAAATATTCAACATAGTGTTGGGGCTCATATGGGTGTATTTAATAATATCTTAATTAATGTCTTCTGTACTCTTGTACGATGTGTTACGAATCTGGTGGCGTAGAAGACGTTATATGCGTTGTGAATTGATCTAGCAGTAAATCTTATAGCTTTCATCAACTGCACAGCACAAAAGAATTATATATATATATATATATATATATATATATATATATATATATATATATATATATATATATATATATATATATATATATATATATATATAAACATGCATGATACAATTTTTTGAACTTGAGCAACTCATAAATTTAGGTGCAAATCTCATCTTAACTAAATTCAAGACTTCAAATTGATGAAAGTCCTAAGTTTAATTAAAGTTTAGCAACTCATAAATTGAGTCATTAGCCTCATCTTAATTTAATTTGAGTTTTCTAATAGATGTATGCCTCATCCTAATAAAATTTAGATAACTCATAAATTAAGAAATACACCCTATTTTAACCAAATTTGGGCAGCTTATAAATTGATCAATAAGCTCTATCTTAGCTTAATCTGAGTGTTTGTATGAATATTAGCTCAAACTAATATAATACTTGTGCTTGCATTCATACTAACAAGCTCTCTAAATCAATTAAATTCTAAAATTAAGAAAATATAATAGACTAAAGGGAATTTTACATGCATAACACATAAATCTTACATATTTAAATATTTAGCCACTAAAATTTGATTATTTTTTTATAAATATAATATTTTTCTATATGAAAATATGTATTTAATTTTAAAAATTAATGATGGTGATATTTTTAATATAATATTATAATTTCAAGTGGTATTTATGTAAATATAATAATTTAGAAATTAGATATGAAAGTATTTAAAATTTATTTGCTATGTATGTAAAGACCCCTAAACTAAAAAGAGGCAACATATGTCTACTAATTAAGTTTCACAAACTTATGCTTATCATCTTCTAATATTGGTAGATAGAGATCACTACTATGTTCTGAATGAAGAAATTAGTGTTGGCCTAAGAATATCTTGTCAACAAATATATTGAAATTAAAGAATTAGATGTCGTCATTGAAAATAAGAGTTGAAAGCATATAAATCGTGTCTGAAATTGATCGAGATGTCCTCCAATCATGAAATCAACTGCAGCAATGCGTTTAGAATATTAAAATCAATTAACATTGATATTTTACATTGATCAATTACCATCAAATAAAGAAAAATAAATAGAATAGGTGATTTCACACATATTAAAGTCGAGGCGCCGGCTTATCGAATAGCTCCTTTCATAAAATGGGGTATTGTTATTGTAAACATCGAAAAGTATTGAACATAACATTTTGTGGCCGATTCGGTCAAGTATGGAGCAAATGACAAGCCTCAGAGTGCGACGATGCCTAAATTAACATCAAATTTGCTTCAATCGATCACAACATTTCCCAAAATGACCTTCGATCATAAAAGCGGATTCTGTCTCCAGAATTTCCAGAAATGATCATATTATGTATGTTTAATTTCAGCAAGATTTCGCAAAAATCTCAGTTTGATCGGGTCATACAAAGACAAAGAAACTTCTAATTTTTATTTTTAATATAATAAACATAATATTTATAACTAATTTTATTTCAAAATTAGTTTGAAATTGGATTGATCCCTAAATTACCTTGATTTTATCTAACTTTTTGAATATCCCGCTCCACTTGATTTGGAGGACAATTAGGCGACAATTAATGCTCTAAAATCCCATAATTCGTTCCCAATTATTCCCCTAACCGAACAGTAGCCAAATAAAGCCCTCGATATTGGCTCGATAGGGGAGAAGCTAAACCCGCATCCGCTTAGCCTCTCTCTCGATCCGAAGGAACCTCGTTGATCCTCTTCCTCCCCACTTCAGCACTGCCAACCTCCTGGAGGAAGAGGTCGTCGCCGACGCCGGAGAAGGAAAATGGTTTTCATGATGAGGTTCCGGAGAGCACCACGTGTGAAGTTGTGGCCAACATTATTAAGTTACTTAACTAAGGATTTATCCAAAAAAGAAGGTGTGGGGTCAGAAAATTTGCCGCCGACCTCTCGACAAATATGAATGAGAGTGTAAGTTTAAAATGTCGGTGTAATTTTCAGAAGACAGATGAAATAGTAGATAAGACACTACCCAGAGATTTCTACCTCATTTTGTGAGGACTTTAGATCTAGTTAGATTTCTACTATTGGCCTTAGCTCCATAGTTAATTACCTCCCAGGTAAGTGAGAGAACTTTCGATTAAGGCTAGTCGTTAGATCACTAAATGCATAGCGTATAGTAGTAGCATGTGGAGTTTTGAAATTTCATTTAGAATTTGGAATTTATGAAATTCATCATTATTAGCTTAAAGTGGATGGTTGGGGAAATGATGATGTGCAAGATCTAGATCCCATAGTTTTGTCATCCTAGGCTTTCATGGTTCTTAGTCTACCTAATCAGAGGACATAGTCAACCCAACATGACCGAAGGATCCTTATCAGCAACACATGGGTTACATCGTCCAAGAAATCTTTGTAGAGCTGGGGTGGTGTTTATCTAAAGAGAGAATCTTAATCCTACTTTAGTTAACAGAGGACTATTTGCCCTATCAAGTATACCCTATAATTCACAACTCAAAGGGCAAAACCATTGGGAGCATCGACTACGGTGTGATCATAATATAATGGTTGATTAGACCAAAACCGTCGAGGACTCGATTGCAAGCATCATCTATATCACCTCTTGGTCAAGCCAAATGTCAGAGGACAGCCACATCCTTATTGGCGTGAAATTGATTGAGAGTGAACATGTGACACGATTTAATGGCTCTTTTGGTAGAGTTTTCTTTTATTTGTCATATGACAAACTATTGTGGAAGGTGGATAGATTGAGTTTTACTTTAAGCTTTTAAAGATTAAATTTCATTTGAGTAGTTTTTAGATTGATGCTTGATTTGAGTTAATTTGATTTGAGATTAAAATTATATTTTGGCAGAAGTATCCCCTCCGGTTGATATCACCATTCAACATAACCATCATCAGAGTAGTTAATTGATTGAATTAAAATATTTGAGAACTTTAGATCCTATCGACTCTATTTAGCTCATAATGAAGGAACAAATCTACTATCACATGATAGAATTAGCTTCTCAGATATTTTGCTAAGTTGAAGTTCTTATAATATATGTTTAAGTTTTGTTAACCCGGACTTAGTCATAAGACTAAATCGGGAAATAATCTGCGTAACATTTTTAGACACTTGAATTTAAGCATTCAACATAGTGTTGGGGCCCATGTGGGTGTATTTAATAATACCTTAATTAATGCCTTTTGTACTCTTATACGATGTGTTACGAATCTGGTGGCATAGAAGATGTTATATGCGTTGTGAATTGATCTAGCATCTTATTAGATCTTTTGGATTAATATTGAATTGATCCCAAGTTGATTAATCTTTGAATATTCAATAGATTTTTGCTCATGATAATTCTCAAATTCATTACTAACTATACTCAATTTCTTCTTGATCTAATTTGAGTATTTGATAGGGCGACGAATACACTTAACTATTTCCAAGGATTTGTCGATTATGCTTATTAGCAATCATTCAATTTCATTAAGAATCTCCTATAAATTCTTTGATTTTCCTTAATTCATTTGTTTGAAAACTCTCACAAGCTTTAAAGCACTTGGATAAGGCATATAATTACTTCAAAGACATGTGTAAGCATTCATTCTTTTGTTCAAGCTCTCATATATATTTCAAGATATCTAAATTAAGAAGGTGATTACCTTAGCATATGCATGAATATTTGTTTTTTCAAAATGCTATGTGGATTTAAAATATATGGATTGAAGCAAGAATATTTGCCTTGGAATTTATGCTAAATTATATATTTAAGCTTTTCATATATACGTTGAGGCAACTAGTTGAATGTGAACATATCTCATAGTGTATGAAAGTGTCACATCATTATATTTAAAAACTTGCCCAAGTTTGGCACAAGTAAATAAAGCTACAAATCTCTTCAAAATATGTGCAATCAAGTTTATTTGAAGTTCATTGCATGCTTGTTGATGAAATTTCAACTTCATTATATGATTTCTTTGAACTTTCTCTTTTTTATTTGCTTTCAATTCATTTATTGTGATGATGAACTCTATTTGAATTATCATTAAAGAGCCATATTTATATATATCAGTGAGTTATTTCATCATGTTCTTATTCGTATTGAGCTATCGAGTTGAATATAATCTCATTTGAAATCTGATATGGATTCCATCATCACTCTAAACCTAACACTTTATGACTCAATGTATTTTTACTTAAACTACTTTTATTGCTCAAACATATGTTATAACAATATTTAGACATTCATTAAAAAGGTTATGAAACATGCTCATGGATGAGTCGTTAATTTTGCTATGAATCTTCTATAAGCTTTATTTGATTTCATCATATTAGAAGCTGATTATTAACTTTACTATAAATCTGCTATGATCTAATTATATGCTTAATGAGATTTATTTTGCTTTAGGACTTTATGTTTCATAATTAATTTGACATTCAATTAATTTTGAGTTTAAGTCCCTAAAAAAATTGATGAAATTTCGACAGCCTCCCGGCGTCATCCCCGCATAGGAGGTTGCATTGGGAGTATTTTGGCTTACTCGATACACACTAATGAGCACAACAACCGGTATCTTGCAATACCACAACCGATTTTCATCTCATCACGCCCTAATGAGCGTGATGTGGCTTTTAAACTTGAAAGAAGATAAATGCAATGCAATATAGATATTCATTTTTTTTCTAAGCCTAAAAATTTGATGAAATTTTGACAGCATTTCGGTTAGGGGGAGCGACATCTAACATATATTGGCTTACTCGATACACCCTAATGAGCATAGCGACAGGTGTCTTGCCACACTGCAGCCAATTTTTCATCTTGTCGTGTCTTAATGAGCATAATGAGGCCTTCAAACCTACAAAGAAATACAAGAAAAAACATATACACATTCACATATTTATCTCACATGTACATACTCATTTTTCTATGCATTGTAATGATCAGCAAAGAAATGTAAATGTCAGACGACTAGAGAAAAACCCGCCTAATGATGGTGTTCTTTCTTCACTGAAAGGAATTATCGGAGGTGTCTGAAAATGCGGGCTGAGAAGAACTGTCGATGATGGTTCTTCTGCAAAGGTGGAAAGGTAATGGAAAGGGTGATGTCAAAAAATGAGATAAGAACTTGTCTAATGACGCTGTTCTTCCCCCACTGTGACAAAAAGAAAGGGAATTTTGGTTTTGGGAAGTTTTGGTGGAAGAAGAGAAGAAGAAGAAGGAATTTGCTAAGTGGAGGAAGGGAGAATGATTTTGGTTTTGAGAGGGAAAGAGAGAAGATGAAGAAGAGGAAGGAAGAAGGAGAAGAAGCTTATGATTTTGGATGAGGGAGAATCGAAGAACTAAAATGGGAGAATGGGAGATAGCTTCTTGGTTTGAAGGGAAGGAGCTCTTGTGTTTGCGTGCAGTTTTTGAGAAAAGACCCAACAAGGAGCCTTTGTCGTTCAGTTTGGATGGAAGAAGGAACTGTGAGGGATCTGTTGGAGCGGAGGAGAGGGAATGGTTGCTCATCGTGTGCGTGAAGGGGATCGAGCGAGAGGTCAATCGCAAGAGAGAGAGAGAGAAGCCAAGCGAGCTCTCATGGGTGAAGAGGAACCGAACGAATGAGGTCGTGCATGGATTAGGTTGGGCTAAACAGGACAGGGGATTGGATTGGTCAAATAGTAATAGGGATTTAGTTTAATTAGTTTTTAAATTGATTTTCTATGTATTTAATTGGCTTTATTATGAATTTTACATAGATACGATTAGATAATTAATATATATATATATATATATATATATATATATATATATATATATATATATATATATATATATATATATATATATATATATATATATATATCAATTTATGGTTATTCTAATATTCTGAATGCTATGACACAGTCTATATTTCAATCAAAGGCTGTTTGGTTCAAGTCGGCATCAAATTGGATGAATTTCAGCTCAAAATGCATGTTATCATTTCTGACCGCTCAATTTTCATGCAAACTTGTCCGAATTGAATACGAACAATCGTACTCGATAGATTGCGATGTTTCAAAGGTAACAGCGTAATCAATTTTGTGAACGAAGGTCTTTTGATTTACGTCGGTGCCTCCTGACCTTGATATGTGTGCAAGCATGTTGATGACTTGATCGCTTGATTGGTTGATCATCAAATTGTGCAAAATTTATATTCTAACTATTTTTGATGTTCTGAATGTAATGACATAGTTCATTCATCGACTAAAGGTCATTTGGGCTAATTTTGGTGATGTCCAGCGTACTTTAGCCTCGATTTGCATGCTGTCACTTTCGATCCTTTGACATTTGCACAGAGTAATCTGAATAGAGCATGAAAAGTCTCATTTGATAGTTTTCAACATTTTGAAGCTAACAGTGCATTCGATTTCATTAACGAAGATCGTTTGAATATCATCGTAGCTTCCCGACTCCAATATGCATGTCGGCACATTGATGGCTAGATCATTTGATCGATTGATCATTATATTGTGCAATACTTATATTCTAATCAATTTTTTTGTTCTGAGCATGATGGCAAAGTCCACTCATCGATCAAAGATCATTCGACCATTTTTAGTGACATCCAATGCATTTTGAGCCCCGATTTGCGCACTGTCACTCCCTAAGTTCGTCGAATTCGACTTGTGGGCTTAACTCAACTTATGACATATCTATAAAGGTCAACAAATGCCCCCCAACAAATGTGATTCATACATAGAGTGAATCTTGTTTGTTGAAAACTTGTTGACCCTTTAGGCTGGCCAAAGAGCTTGGATCATTTCAACTTCGATTGCAATAGCTTACGAAGCTTTGATAGGATTTATCATTAGTATGATGCCTTCTTTTGGACATGTTAAGTGTCAAGATTGACCGATTTATTAGAATTGACTTATTGGATAGATAAGAGTTCTTACAATATTTACTCCCTACTTCAATGGCATTCCTAAAGATCTCTGTCTTGTATATCATTATAGATTTGAGTTTTCTCCAATCCTAGCTTTAAGCTTGGTCAAGTTTGATGGAGGAATGAGTCTGCTTATTTTGAAATTTGGAATTCCTTCTATCTTAGCTTGAAGCTTGACGGACTTGATGAAGGATTGACCCGATTTATCCATATTGACTTGTCGGGGAAGTGTATGCGTATAGATCGATTCTTCTTTGCTTTGTGGATTCATTGAAGGGTGCATATAGATGACCTAGCTTTCTGGCTTATATTAGGTCTTTAATGTCGAGTTATCAGCATAGCAATGTGTGTTTTAACAGACTGAATAACTACAAATTTCTTTTAGTTCGGCCATTGTCTTTGTATAAACTATGGAATTATTCTCTTAATCCTGTGCTTTCTACTTTGACAGACTTGATGAAAAGATTGGCTTTGATCTGTGCTTTGAGCTTGTTCATATCATTTGAGAATAAATTGAAATATCACCTTGCAAGCCATATAAAGATTGACATGAGGAAGCTCTGAATTGAGAGTTTCCTCAAATTATCTTGATCTATCGATCAAGTAAAAAGATCTCTTGGATTCTAGTTTCTTATAATCACTAAGCTAGATCTAGTTTGAGATTGAATTGTTATATCATTGGATTGAAGAGTAGAGGCTTTTTCACTGCGATCTTTTCTTACAGCTTATTGAGTGAGGAGAGCATCAATAACTCGGCCACATTTGGGCTTGTTGAGTTTGACTTTTAGAACCTACTCGAGTCTTCAACTTAAGCTGTAGTGAGTTGGTGGTTATGTTATTTGACTAACGAACGGGGGCTCTTTCAATGTGGCCTTTTCTTGTGGCTTGTTGAGTGAGTAGAGCATCAGCAACTTGGTCATTTGTGAGCTTGTTGTGTTCGACCTTTAGAACTCATCTGTGTTCTAGACTTCAGGATGTAGAGGTTGATATTTCTTTCAACTCAGTTGATTGAAACTTCCAAAATTGGGAGTTCCTCTGACTTGATCTTCAACATTTGATGAATATGGGAAATTTTTTTTTTTGACATTTATGGCTGTCTTTTCTTGCATAGCAATGAATTCTTTTTGTTTTAATAAGAACGTGCAACTTAACAATGACAATTATGGATATATTTAAGGATTTCAGTGTAAAGCTTGATGTCTACCTACATCAGAATATATTCGAGGATCTCATCTTATAACACGAAGTCAACTCAAATAAACTTAATATAAACTTATAAAAATACCCCATGTCTTGCAGGGGGACTTCTAAAGCACATTTAGAAGAACTTTCAAGATGACAAATATGTAAATACATCAATATTTGAATTGATATGCCCTTAAGAGGGTTTTAACATGCAACATTGATTTCTTCTATGTATATAAATCTAAAAATGCCCCTTATATAACAAGGGAATTTTCATGAAAAAGCTTTTTTCATCTTGAGTAAATATATTTATTTAAGGATCTCGGCATGAAGCACGATGTTGACCTAAATAGATATACTAAAAAAAATGCCCCCTGTCTTGTAAGGGAATTCTATTGTACCTCGAGAATCTATTTATCATGTATAATACTTTTTCAGGTAACGACTATTGATTGGTGGCATTGGCCTTTTACCTTTTCAGTCAATGAGTTGATATGCCCCTCCTTAATACACTTTTGCAATGACAAAAGGGCTGTCCCAATTAGGCTCAAATTTTCCACCAAGTTTTTGATTGGAGATAATTGGTCTTCTCAGCATCAGGACCAATTCTCCTTTTTAGAATGTTCGAGGCCACACCGTATTATCAAAAGCCAATGACATATTTGCTCGTTAAACTTTCAGATTTTGATAAGCTTGCAATCTAACTTCATCAAGCGCATTGAGTTCCTCAATCCTCAGATGAGTATTTTGATATTCAGTTAGATTGTAATGGATGACTAATCGAAGTGAAGGAAACTCAACTTAGAACGGAAGAACCGCCTTAGTTCCAAATACCAATGAATCAGGAGTGGCTTTAGCCTGCATCTTGTAAGTGGTTCGATATGCCCATAGTGCCTTTATTAATTTAGTAGGCCATTCTCTCTTATTTTTAGTAAGTATTTTCTTGAGCAGCTTGACTAATATCTTAGGAAGGCCTCTGCCAAACTATTTGCTCTTGGATTATATATTGAAGAATATCGCCAACCAATTTTATGTCGATTGACGAATCTACAAATCTTCGTATTTCTGAAAGCTGTGTCATTATCAAAAATTATTCGACGCGACACTCCAAATTTATAGACCACATTTTGTGTAAAGAAGTTAATCACTCAATCAACAATAACTTCTTTAAGTGGAGCAGAATATTCAGTCACTGCTAGGATGAAGCAGTGTCCAGCTAACGATGGTGGATCGATTGGTCAAATTACATCTGTACCTCAGCATTCAAATGGCCAAAATTCTATTATAGGGTGTAGTGAATTTGGAGGTTGATGGATTATATTCCCATGTACTTTACATTCATGACACTTCGTAGCATGATTGATACAGTCTCTCACCATAGATGGCCAATAATAGCCCATCCTTTTGATCTTTTACGCCATCTTGGGACTGTGTGCAACAAAGTCCCTGAACTTCAATCTTCACTTTGGTAGCTTCATCTGCATTTAGGCATCGTAGCCACATTTGTTCAAAGGATCTACAATATAAAGTATTATTAATGAAAGCATAGCGTAACATTCTCTTCTCAGTTTGCACTACCAGTGATTTATTATTTGGTAATTTGATTTCTTTAAAGTAGTCAATGAAGGGTTTTCTCCAATCATGTGGTTCTTTTACAATAAAGGCTTCACACTGCTTTTTTAAGGCAATGTCATACTTAGCTCTTCTTAGTACAACTTCTTATTAATTTTGGAGAGTATGAGGAGCAACCTAAGTCGCATATTATTGGGTTAAATTGGATAACCCCTCTACCTGTGGGGATTGGTACTTTGCTGGCTCAAGAATTCATCGAGTAGATATGCTGATCATGACATTATCACCATTCATACTTATCATTTCCTTAGCTAATTTTTCTAAACAATCTGATTTGCTATTCTTAGATTGAGAGACTTGAGTTAACATAATATTTGGTATTTGCTTCATAAGCTCCAGAACTTGCTTGTGATAGAAAACTAACTCAAGCTTATTGATTTTATAGAGGCCAAGTACTTGATTTATAAGAAGCTGTGAATCACCAAAATTATATAAGTTTTGAATGCCTATGAAAATAGTTTCTTCAAGACCTATCACTAATGCTTCATACTCAGCTTCATTATTAGTTCTTGGCTCGGTCAACCCATATGATCGTCTCATTATCTCTCTTTATGGTGTTATGAAGACGATGCTGATTCATGCTCTTACCCTTGAGAATTTTAGAGGTTGGACTTGTTTGATCGATGAGGCTCCATTAAAGTACATTTCTCAAATTTATGATTTTTCTATTTCATGAATGAGTATAATTTGCTCATCAAGTAAATCGTCATTAAGAGAAGAGTCCGCAAAGATGAGATGTGCAATAAGAAAATATGCTAAGACTTATCTCTTTACTGCTTTCTATGGAACTTATGTGATATTAAATTGTAGAAGCAATGCTGCCTATCTTGCCAAGCGACATGTCAATTATGGTCTTGTCATCAAGTACTTCAGCGGATCGATCCTTGAGATGAGATTAATCTTGTGAGATAACATAATGTGATGGAGCTTTTTGATTGCAAAGATTAATGCTAAAGAGTGCTTGTCTGTCAAATAATGTCTCATTTATGCTCCTATTAACCTTTGACTGATATAATAAAGAGCATTCTATTTACTTTCTTCATTGTGTTGCACCAATAATGCTTTAAGAGACTCTTCTAATGCAACTGTGTATAGAATTAGTGGCTTCCCAGGAGTAGGCACTGTAAGGATTTGTGGATTTAACATGTAGCTTTTAATGCTATTATAAGCTTCTTGGCACTCGTTGTCTCATTTAAATGGAGCTTCCTTCTTCATCAACTTTGCAAATGGTTGATAGCATCTTGATAGGTTTGATATAACTTGATAGATGAATGTAAGCTGTTCTTGTGAAGAACGGAGCTGACGCAAATAGAAAAATCATAAATTGAGATCATATTTTCCCATAATTTGAATTTTCCAGAGGCATCTCTATAATTGCCTTGATTTTATTAGAGTCAATTTCAATTCATCTGTGACATACAATGTATCCCAAAAATTTTCCAGAGGATACTCTGAATGCACATTTTAGAGGATTCATCTTGAGATCATATTTTCTGACACTTTCTAATACAATTCTCAAGTCTTCAAAGTGATTTTCATGATTTAAGCTCTTCAACACCAAATCGTCAACATTAAATTCCACTTTTTGGTGAATCAATTCATCAAAAATATGTGTCATGGGTCTTTGGTATGTAGCTCCCATATTTTTTAAACCAAAAAGCATGACTATGTAGCAGTATATATTAATTGGTGTTCTGAATGATGTATATATTTCATCTTCAGGCACCATCTTGATTTTACTATATCCTGATGATCCATCCATAAATGAGGATATGTCGTACTTTGAAGTATTTTCTGCTATTAATTCTGATATCGGAAGAGGAAAGTTATCTTTTGGGCAAACCTTATTTAGGTTAAAAATCAATGCAAAGATAGATTTTGACGTTCTTCTTCCTAACTAGGATAATGTTGGCTATCCAATCTACATACTTCACCTCCCGGATGAAGCCTGTTTTGATCAGTTTCTTAGTTTTTCTTCAACTACCTGTTCTTCAATCTCTAATCTCATTCACTTAGGAGCTTGCTTAACATGCATCGTATCTACTTTAATAGCAAGTTTATGAACTGCTACATCAAGGGATAAGTCTAGCATTTCAAAATATGTCAAGGCAAAGCAATCCCTGAATTCATAAAGTAGCATTTTTAGCTCTTCGACTTTCTCATCAGGTAGAAGGGAACCGACAAAAGTTAGATGGGGATCTTCCTCAACGCCTAGGTTGATTTCTTTGAGTTAATCCATAGTAGCTATTTGTTCACCATCTTCAAGTTCTTTAGGCGTAGGATTGGCTTCTACTTCATCTTCATTTGAAAGAAGAATTTCATGGAGATCATATTCTTCATCATTATTAGCTTTAATCTCAGCTTCTATTACATTATAATAAGATTTATTTTGATGAGATTTGTGGATGAACCCAAGACCTTCAGTAATAAACTTATCACTTCTTCGTGATGCTTGAGGACTTCTTTGGATCCATATCCTATTAAAGATTTGAGTTCTATCTTTAGTAGTTCTAATATGAATTCCAATCTTATGCATCATTCTTCAAAATTTCTATGGATAGTATATTAGTATTCTTATTGACACTAGCTCATCATAATTTTCATGGTGAGTAGGCTGATCAAAATTGTGAGGCTGAGACTCTTCAGATTTATAAAATAAAGTTCTTATTCTGCCACTCTCACTCAACGATGGCATGTAGAATGTTATCAATTCTTCAACATTATGGACCTCTGGTGGAGTGATTTCTTTGAAGAGCTACTGAGGGATGGGTATAATTTTGAAGGAGTCCTCTCACACTGTCAAATGAGCTATCCTTTTTGATGCGACCATTTGAACTCTATTTTCATAAGTAAATTCAAAATTATAGTCTGAATCAGAATCACATATTTCATACTTTATTTTTGTTTAAAGCTTATAAGTTCTCTTGGGTTTAACAAAAATCTTCTTCTTCTTGTGTGTCACTTCCCAAATGAGCAACTGATCTTCTTGATTTAGATGTAGAATCAAATGTTTTAGGGAGAGTCAACATTGTCTTCTTTCTTCCTCTTTATTTCTGCTCTTTAACTTTGTGAAGTTGCTTTTTAGTTCTCGAAGTGGATGCTATCGCTTCAAAAGGCTCCATTAGCTTAGGCTCTTTAAGGATGAAGTATTGTGCATCCTCATAAATTTTTGCTTCATGGGTGGAGAATGGTTGTTGGTTGCCATGAATTTTAAACTCTTCTCCATCTCTTAGGTACTTCATACATTGATGCATAGTTGATGTGATCATGTCATACTCATGCAGTCGTGGTCAACCTAAAAGAGCTCTAATGATGTATCATTATTGATTATATGAAACTTAGCTTCTAAATATAAATCCAGAAACTTGAGCAAAATAATAAAAGAACCCTGAGTTTTCTACCCTTTTTTCATTAAAATCATGAACCATCAACTTATCTCTCCCAAGATGTTGGATATCAAGTGATAGTCCTATTAATACCTTTAGACTCATAAGATTGATAAAATAACTTGGATCAACCAATATTTAGCTAATCTTGATGCCATCACTCTCTATTGTAACATATATAGGACGGTTGTGATCCACTGTTCCTAACATAAGATCTTCTTCAGAAAATGTGATTACTAGGAGATCTTGAGTTTACAATGATTTAGTCATGTACTTTTCTTCAAAATAAGATTCATAACTTTTTGGACCTTTGAGAGTCTGTATCAAAGTTTCTCATAGGTCTTTTAACATCAAGAGAACCTCATACACACTCAATTGTGCAGGGATCTTTCACAAATGTGATAGAATATTATAATCTATTTTTTCATATGATTTGGGCTTTATCATAAGATTTTTGAGAATGATATCTTCGTTGACTTCAATTTTTTTGTCTTTGTCTTTATTTGCATTTTTCCTCTTTGGTGAAAGTGGTAAGACTTTACCACTTCTCAACTAAACTTGAATCAACTTATCTTGCTCAGATTCCTCTAAAGAGGTGATTTCTTCAAGCCAAAAGAAAGAAAGAAATGGAGCAAATCAAAAATTAAGAAATGAAAGGTGAAAAGTAAAGAATGAAGGATGAAGAATGAATACCCCCATAACACTAATCATTTCAAAATTACAATTATTCTTTCATTATACCGGGGTGTATAAGGATTGAGCTCAGCTACCCACATTTCTTTTTGAGTTGTATGACAGCACTCGATCGCACCGACCTCTTATTCTTTTATGATAGCTTTATAAAAATATTTGATGTTTTGTTTAGCTTGTGTATTAGAAATATCATGTCTCTTCATAGTTTTTTTATGATTGGTGATTGTTGTGTAGCTCAAATTCGATTAGGCTCTTAGAATAAAAATAAATTTTCTATCACACTAATAACTTATAACTAAAATTTTAAAATAACTCATAACCTCACATAAAAGTCTAGGAATTAAATCAAGATAATAAAATATTTAGCAACCCATTAGCTAGATGATTGAATATATAATATCATGCATGTCATTTTCTTTCACTCTTACTAAGAGAGGGCTTCCATCTATGCTAAAGAATAAAGGCTTAACTTGGAAAGACACCTCTTTGTCTTCTAATTTGGTACATAATCAAATTTTTCATGCATTTAGGCATACAAAATCCTATACATGTGTCAAAATAAAAAGTACAAAAATTAAATAAAACTTATTAAAATTTGCATTAGATTAAACCATTATTTATGCCCTTCATGATCTAGTCTCTTAAGGAGTGAGTTTAAGGACTTAGTTTCTCTTCTAAATAAATAATAAGCCTAACCATCTTGCAAAGAATATGACTTGCCTATATAGATTTAAAGCATAGGAGGAGTTAGCTGGCTACCACTCTAGGCAGTAATAAGTCTAGTAATCGGGTGGTTTGCTCACTCTTGTAGAGGTAAACCGCATACCTACTTTTTTCTTAGATTTAGGTTGTGCTTTTTCCCTCTCCAAAGCTCATTAAATTTAGGATATGAGATTGTTATTTTTCTTTGTGGGCTACAAGCATAAATCCTCACCTCTTACGCATTTCCATAATCTTGTATTGTGGAATTGTAAGTCCTAGATTTCTAATAAAATTTTAACTCAAAAAAATAAATCCCCTCAATTTTGAATAATAAAGCATAACTATATGATAGATTGGAGTGCTCACTAGGCTTCCTAGCATGAGAACTCCCTACTCATCTCCTTTGGTTTCAATAATAACTCTTCCATTTTGATCTCTCCCACTTGATTCTCAAAAATATAACCAATCCTTTGCTAGTCTTTTCTTTGAATTCTTTGGAGACAACAATCACCTACTTTAGTCGAGAGTATTCTTAAGGGATTCACTTCTCTTAAGCTGTAATTAACTATGGAGGCTTTCCTCCATAGGGAACTTAACAAACTCAGTTTAAATAAACCCTACTTTTCTTTTTCACATAAAGTATGGGAAAAATCTTTGATATATTCGAAGACCCATCATGTCTTAGGAATTCTTATTAGGTGATTAGGTCCATTACAAGGCAGTAACTTCTATCTATTGAGATAGTACACTATTCTTTATTTTCGTACCCGATCACCCTAATAATTACATCTGTGGACTTGCATGGTGTCCTCTCACATATACACACAAAGCACCTAAACAAACACAAAAATAAACACCACATGCGTTTTAGCTTCGATTTGCATGCTATTGCATCCAAAGTTCATTGAATTTGGCTTATGAGTTCGACTCGATTGATGAAGCATGCATGGAGGTCAACAAATGGAAAATTTAATTCCGTGCTCTAGTAATATATCAAAAAAAGGAACCTCATTAGAGTTCTCACTTGGCCTAAAATAAAAACTTCAACTCATGCAATTTCAAAATACAAAAAAAAAAGTTAAAAAAAAGGAGTATTGTGGCCCAATTTATATTAGCATACACTCTATAATTTAACGCAAGATATAAATATTTTCTTGCATGCTTTTATAATTTATGTCATGTATCATAAAATATTTTTAAAATAGTAGTTTGATTCTAAAAATTATGAAAATTTTGTTTGACATCCAATAAGTATTGTTATTTGACATCCACATAATAGGATATATAGAAAAATAAGATTGTGAAAAAGTTAAGTTCACAAGAGAGCCCATAAACTTTTCAATTCTAAATTCCAAGAGGAGCATGCAAATAGTCTACAACTCTTTGAATTGCAATATGAAAATAATAAATAAGCTTGACCCCAAATAATAAAGGTTTACGTAAATGATTTTGATATGTCTATTGACATTTTTCCTCATCGTCTCACAAGAATAACAAATCTTTCCAAGCCTACAACCTTTAAACTCATAGCATATTGGTTGAAAATAATATGTAGAATATCAAGAAGTTGAATTTAAGCGCACACCTAATAACAAATGAAAATGGACTTTTAATTCTCTAAAATCCAATCATTCAAGGTGTAATGGCTTTGGAACTTCAATCACTTCAAATTAAAGGCTCTTTTTATAATTGGTTTAATGGTTTCATACCACAAGAGGTATTGCAATTATCACAATTAGAATAACTTAACCTATCAAAGAATTCATTTGAAAGTGAAATTTTATATTTAATAAATGTGGGCTCCAAAAATTTACCACGGACCTCTCACATTGAAGAGAGTATAATTTAAATGATGGTGAAATTGTTAGAAGGTAGATGGAATAGTCGATAAGACACTACCAAATGATTTCACCCCATTTTGTAAAGACTTCAAATCTGCTTCCAGGTTTACTATAGGCGCACCTATAGTTAATTACATTTCCTAAAACTGAGAGGGAACTTTTGATTAAGGCTAGTCATTATATCGCTAAATGCTTAGCATATAGTAGTAGCACGTGGAGTTTAAAATTTAGGATTTAGAATTTATGAAATTCATTATACTAACTTAAAGCGGATGGTTGGGAGAATGATGAAGTACCCGATCTAAATCCTCTGGTTCCATCATCCTGGGTTGTCGTGGTCCCTAATCTACTCAATCATAGGAGGTAGTCGACCCAACTTGACTGAAGGATCCCTATCAGTAGCCATGGGTTGCATCGTCCAAGTAGTCCTTAAAGACCTAGGGTCGTGTTTGTCCAAGGAGATGATATTAAGTCTACCTTAGCTAAAAAAGGCTTTATGCTTATCAAATATACCCTATGATTCATAACTCAAAGGGTTAAGCCATTGGGGAACATATGAGTTACAGTTATGACCGTAATATAATTATGTCATTTGGCGGCAATCACCTGATCAGAGGACTCTAGTCGTAACCATATCATATGTAGAGCCTACTAGCTAAACCACACAGACAGAGGACACGGGCCACGTCCTTACTGGCATGAGATTATTTGAATTTAAATATAATTGTTTACTTGAATTGACATTAGCTACTCTCTCAGCAAGAGTTTTCTTAATCTGTCATCCCCAACAAATGATGGTGGATGGGTGGATAAATTATTTGCTTTAAGTATTTAAATAATAAATTTCATTTAGTTTAGATATTTACTTAGTTGAAATTTAATTTCATGATGAATTAGTTTAGAGCTCAAGTATCTTTTGATGATAATATCCCCTTCGGTTGAGATTTTTAATCAACACGGCTATCATCAGGGTATTAAATTCTACTTAAGCATTTAGCTTATTATTTCAGATCCTATCAACTCTATTAATTTAATAATAGAGGATCAGATCTAGATTTATATTTTGAATATTTTAAATTTGAGAATACTGAATATAATATCGTAAACATTTTGATAGTGGTTACCCCTCTAGTTGATATCTTCAATCAACTCAGCTATCATTGGGGTTTATGAGTTTGCTTGATCATTTAATTTATTGCTTTAAATCTTGTCGACTCTATTAGTTTAATAATAGATGATCAGATTTATTGTCATATGATAGAATTAGCTTCTTAGATATTTTAATAAATTGAAATTCTTATAATATTATTATTTTTAGGTTTTGTTAATCCGGACTCGGTCCTAAGACCAAATCGGGAAGCAACCCGCGCAACATCCTCAGACACTAAGTTTAAGCATACAACGTAGTGTCGGGGCCTATGCAGGTATTAGATTATTCAAGTTATTTCATTTTTTTAAATATGAGATTAAATTCATATTTATTTAATCTCAACTTAGCCCGTGTAGCTTTTTCAGACATTAAAATTTGTATTTTAAATATCTATGTCCTAGTACATGTAGGTAATTTTAGCTTAGATAATTTCACCCAATTAATGCAATCATTGAATTTGAAAAATATAATTATAATTAAATTTCTTATTTTTTTTGGATTGAAGGAAGTCTCATAATTTTTTGTAGAACTTAATTTAGTATCATCTTACATGATGCAGAAGAATTGCGGTCGATGATGATTTTGAGAAGGAACTAAGTTTTTATTTGCAATTTAAAATATTGCATCTTTGCTTGTATTAAGTTTATTTATTAAATCTCTAAACTGTAATGGTAGGTTCATACTCATTTGAGAGCTCTTTAATTGAACTTGTGCTTGCAAGCAAGCTGTCGAACTTCTTATGAACTCTTATTCTCAATTTAGAATTGAGTTTTAGGTTCATCACCAATCACCTGTTGTTCTACATTAAATTGAGGCCTTCATTTCATTCAATATCGAATGTAGTTATCTCGGTGTTCAATTGATTATATTTCATGCTTGCTATTTATTCATGAATTTAACACTTTAAATAGACAAGAAAAATCTTATTCATGTTAATTTGTGAGTCGAACTACTCTTTCGAGTAAGCTATCAAGCTTCATATAAGTTCTTCATATTAAATTATGTTTAATTGAAATCATTTTTAATTCACTCGAAATAAGTTGTAATAATCCCAGTGTCTATTACTTTAGTCATATTCATGCATATTGGTTAGCGTTATAGTCACATCCATATTCATATAAGAGCTATTAAACCAAATATGGATTCATTTTTAACTCCACATTAAGTTCCATATTTATTTGAAAATAATACTTCAATTAATTGTATGTCTCTTATGAGTTTGGCATTTACCACGTCAAGTTTCACTTGTATTTAACTTGAGTATCGTCATTTGTTTTATATATATAACAATATGCTGAAGCATTCTTTTTAGTCATGAATTAAGTGAATGAACTCATTTTTAGTTAATTCACTCTTATATGATATTAATACTTATTGAGCTCATTCAAATTTAATTATAAATTTATTTTTTAGGACTTTATATTTTATATTTAATTTAATATGAAATCATCTTTTTTTTAGTTTAAGTCCTAAAAAATTTGATAAAATTTTGGCCGTTTTGACATTCGTCATAGCATCTCCCATGTAAGGGCAATAAAGCGTGGAATTTAATTAACTAATTTGAATTTCAATATTATTATCTTGATAAGCATGGGGGCCTTTCAGCTGTAAAGTAAATATATAAGCAACTTCTACATTTAAATTTCATTTTAAATTATTTTTTTATGTTTGATTTTTTTAAGTGAATCACGATTCTTCCTCCTTTTTTTAAGTCAATTTAGAAATTTAAATGACGTTCGATATAGTATTTATAATTTTTTAGAACTTACTGCGAAGCGTGTGATTGGTGTTTTGAAATACATCGGCCGATTTTTATCTCGTATCCCTCGATGAGCGTGATAGTTAGAGTTTTGAAATACCTCGACTAATTTTCATTCCGTCATGCCTTGATGAGTTTGATGAGACCTTCAAACCTATGAGCATGTCCCAAGTTCATCAGCTTTCTTTTGACATGACTTCACCTTGGGATCCTACATTTCCAGTTTGGTTCTCTCTCGGATAGAGTTTCTGGGCTGTGTTTTCTTTCCTTGTTCCATGGAATATTTCCCTTGTTTGCTTTTGAAATTCTCATTCGTCTTAACGTCTCCCTCTCATCTAACTCAAGGCAATCAACTGAAGATTGATCCATGTGACTGTCAAGGTTTGAACCAAACCACAAACTAGAATCATCCATGAGGCCACTATCGGAAGTTATAAAGCAATATCGTTCAACAGTAGCAACAGTTTTGATAAGATGTCAACACTGCTTCTCAAAAGACCACACTTTGAATTTTGATTTTCCTAGTATTTGGAAGTTCGTCCATTCTAGCTTTAAAACTTTTTTCCCATGAAAGGAAGCATGTGGCGCCACAGTTACTCCGCCACAGAGCTTCGGGGGGCGTGTCTCCTTGCAAAGGGCCTGAGGGCGAACGAAGAACTCGCCACCAATAATACATGTCGAAGAGCAAGCTGTGGATGCCATTGCTGCCTGCCACAGCTTGGGGAGGGGAGGTCAACAAACGATTGAGAAACCCTAGAAAACCATTCGCTGAAGTGGGAAGCAAGTAAGAATAGGATCGAGAGCAATAAGCACATGCATCCCTCCTCGCTTGTGAAGGAGAGAGATGACGATAATGTGGAAGCTTTCTCTATCAATGATTTCCTTGAGAGAGTGTGACAAATCGAGACTCGAGAAGAAATCGAGTAAACAAGCGGCCGAGGCTATTTTGATCGAGAGCGGCTTGTGACGTCAGGCTCGATTGGAGGGGGAGGTGGGCCTTACGAGATTTTCGTTCGCTGCGGTTCCTCTGCGATTTTTTTTTAATGGAGACGAAGCCCAACAAATGCGGAAGAAGGGTTAGTTTCTTTCGGTTTAGGGAGACGGAGCTGGGGGGAATGAGGAAGCGAGATCGGTTTCTTACGGTTTCTCCTTTTCAGAATGGTTCTGTAACAGAGCCGGAAGAAGGCCCCTCTTTTTTTAGATGGGATCAAATTAGCCATCCGATTAGGGGTAATAGAGATCACCCATCCATTCCTTTTCTCCTTCTCCGCCACAAAAATTAAATCAGGACTTTTGAATTAGAAATTTGTCCTCTTGGAAAAATAGCCACATGCTGAGAGTGGGTGAGGGAATATGAGAGCATTTATTTTAAAATTTAATTTAATAAATTTACATAATAAAATTTACACATATTTTATTTATAATTGATTTATCTTAATTAACTTACTTCCATTCTATTTTCACTCTCCTTCTTTTTATTATTATTATTAGCATCATATATAAGAAAGGAGTTCAAATATATAAAAATATGAGATATTGTTGTCAACTATTTCTATTATATTTGTTCAAGATTATATACTTATTAATCCTATTAATATGTACTCTAAAACTTTAATCTTACAGCACAAACACAAATATATAAACCTTAAAGATCATGTTGAAATAATAAATGAGTCATAACAATCTTTGGCAACTCAAATATTTATTATATAATATATGACCTAAAAGATAGTAATATAAATATTTTAAACAGTGACATATTACACTATAATTTAAGCTATGCATAACGAGACAATATTTAAATTTTACATTGTAGATTAACATTTTAAAATAAAGTTTTTTTTTCCTTTCATTTAAAAAACTCAAATGTTCTAAATGTTCACCTACTGGATGGTAAGAAGAACAGAAAAAACCCTAAATTCATTAAAGTTCTAGAATGTAGGTGTAAATACCTCATGTAGTCTCCTACAATATCTCAGTTTTTAATTCACAAGATTTGCTAAAATCATCGAAAGGCTCGGACGCGCCGATCAAGAAATGAGTCGAAGCCGAGAAAAATTCATTCGTCGAAAGAAAGCCCTAAACTATTCTGTGATGAGAATGTCGAACGACGCACGTCTCGTTTTTCTCCTCTCGCCGCTTGAACGTGAGACCTGCCTGCCGCCGTGGTAAGCGAACGCATCGTGAATGCACCGTCTATTTACAGCATCGTCCGTCCAATTATAGTGTCGTTAAGCGCTAAAACGGGAAATTAAAATGTTGGACACGCGCCGGCCGCCGATTGGAATCCGCACGTAAAGCTACGTGCAGACTCCGGATGCAATATTTTTTCCGTAAGAAGGCCCCTCTTTTTTTAGATGGGATCGAATTGGCCATCCGATTAGGGGTAATGGAGATCACCCATCCATTCCTTTTCTCCTTCTCCACCACAAAATTAAATCAGGAATGATGAATTAGAAATTTGTCCTCTTGCAAAAATAGCCACATGCTGAGAGTGGGTGAGGTAATATGAGAGCATTTATTTGAAAATTTAATTTAATTAATTTACATAATAAAATTTACAAATATTTTATTTATAATTAATTTATCTGAATTAACTTACTTCCATTCTATTTTCACTCTCATTCTTTTTATTATTATTATTATTATTATTGTCATCATATATATGAAAGGAGTTTAATTATGTAAAAAATTGAGATATTGTTGTCAACTATTTCTATTATATTTGTTCAAGATTATGCACTTATTAATCCTATTAATATGTTCTCTAAAACTTCAATCTGATAGCACAAACACAAATATGCAAATCTTAAAGGTCATGTTGAAATAATAAATGAGTCATAACAATCTTTGGCAACTCAAATGCTTATTATATAATATATGAACTAAAAGATAGTAATACAAATATTTTAAAGACAGCGATATATTACACTATAATTTAAGCTATGCATAACGAGACAATATTTAAATTTTACATTGTAGATTAACATTTTAAAATAAAGTTTTTTTTCCTTTCATTAGTTGCACATCTTAATAGGTATCAAAAAGATGTGATATTCTTTAATTAGTTTGGACAATCTGATTATTGAACTAAATCATTCTGGCATCATTTTATTCTAATTACATTCTCCGGCCATAGTTTGGATCCAATATTCATAAACATAATACACAACATCTTTGGATTTATTAAATACTGATTTATAATAAAGGTCATGAGGGATCGGAACTTCTCTCTTCGATCTCCCATGAAGCAAAATTAATAAAAGAAAGAGAAGAAGATTTATTCATTAACTAACTTATTAGCATTTGCAAAGTGTCGTCACCTATTGCTGCAATTACTTCCATTTTTTGAAATTTTAGAATTGATAACATACTGTGATAATTTATATAGAGATTGTCTATGCAGATGAAATAAATTATTTGACAGCATTAATATATTTTCAGTGTCATTAATTGTTATGTTATACACTGAAAAATAAAATAAAATAACACGTTTTTAATTTGTAGTCATTCTAAATTGCTCTCATAAAAATTGATTTACTCAACCTTTTATTATATATTATGCTATTTTTATACATTATAAGTCGTTCAAAAATACATACTTAAAATGGATGGATTTTGTGATCATATCAATACTTGCGGAGAAGCTATAAATAAGGATACCTTAATAGTTATATTGTTTCTATAAATAGCATTTGTAAAAAAATTTAATAACACTTCTGTCCTGTTTTCACGGTTCCAACATCATCTCCGCCAAAAGATTACAACTTCCAACACAAGAAATTAAAAGAAACCCTCCCCGCCTCTCACCACGCGGTCCTCATTGCCAAAAAAAGATTTATAAGGAGGAAACCGAACCTCCGGGAGAGTTGCCGAGATCTCTTTCGCTACATCGAATGATTCTCTCCTCTTCTTCTTCTTCAATGTCGTCTTCTTCCTCTTCATCATGGTCAGATCTCCCTCTTGACCTGTTATTAAAAATCAGAGATGAGTTAAATCTTTATCAACGCATTGATCTCTTCTCCTTCAGATCAGTCTGCTCCCAATGGCGTTCTGCCATGCCTGCCCCCAGCACTCGTCCAAGCTACATGGTATACTTCCACATGGATGACAACGTCATCCACTTCGAAAAAGACGAAAAAATTAGTCACGTCTGCATTTCCTTGCCATTTTCTTCCCAATTTTCTCCCATCTATTTTTTAGGCTGTTCCAACGGATGGCTCGTCTTCTCTCCTCATAATACTGAGGCTCTTTATCTCTTTGATCCCGTATCAAACGATAAACTCATATTTCCCCGTCTATCCCCAAAGCTATTCCACCATCATAAGAAGTTAGAACCAAGTGTTCAGAATTCATCTAAGTTATATATCAATAACGTGGTCGTCTCTTCGAGCTCTGTCGGCGGCGTTGTAGTGGTTGGTGTTCTTGAGTTATCCAACGATGGCATTACCCTAAAAACGGGTTTAGCGTTTTGCAGGTATGGTAATGGCCAAAGGTGGAGACTTTTGATGGAAGGATGTAAAAACATAGTTAAAATCGCTTTCGCTGGCGATGGACGGTTTTATGTCATTAGCTGTGATTGGGATCTCTACATGCTCGAAGAAAGGCCTCCAATGATCAGAGTAAAAAAGTTTAAACTTATGTTGCCGAGACGTATCTTAGCTCCCGGTCGGAAGAACTATCCGTTCAACAAAAGATCAACCACCCAATCTCATCAAATCGAAGTAAGCGATGGATCAGCTTTGAAGATTTATGGGACTATAACATATGGATTTCGTTTTTTGATTTGGATGAGTTTGAAATTGGATGTGACAAAGCTGGCTCATAAAAGCCGTAGCTTCAGTGTTTGGTGTGAAGTTGAGCGGAGCTGTAAGGACCTTTGTTCATATTTCAGTAGAAAATTTACTCCATCAATAAGGAAATCATCACTCCCAAGTCGAAGTGTTGCATAAGTGAGAGAATTTGAGCTAAATTTATTTTGAGATGAATATAATTTAAATTTGATTGATTAATTAATTATTTGATTTATCTCAAAATAAATTTAATCAAAATATAATGATTTTTTTTTGTGATGATGATATTTAAATTTTGATCATTAGACTTTTTTTTCTAATTTGTATTATTCATTTCTAAGTTTTAAATATAAAAATATGGATGATTTTTATATTATTTGTGATCGAAAAATATTCATTAATTATTTATTTGTTGAAATATTGTTATGTGAAAAAGTAGTACAATATTTGAACTACTTAGTGTTTAATACGAATGACTTATAACTTTTTTTCTTCTGTTTTTCTTACTTCTCAACATAATAGAAAAGAAAATTTTAAATTAATGTCATTCAAATTAATTGATTTAATGCTTAAAATTGAAGAAAAATAGATTTGAATAATTATTTCTAAAATTGATTAAAAATAAGTTTTTTTTTAAGGAATTTTCTATTTAGATGAATGCAATACAAGCGCGAAATGAATAGCAAATTATTACATTTATGTTTATGTAAATCTTATAGATATAAAACTCACCACAACCAAATCTGATAAGAATATAATACTTGGCTAAGATTTAGCCCTCTAATGAACTATTGGCGAACATTAACCTCCTCTGAGAGGCCGCATGATGGCATAATTATTTTATTTTAATTAATGATATGATATGAAACTCTTTAGTTATTTGCTGGATATATATGAAAAGATTTTAGCTTCCAAACATTTAGAAGATATTTGGGGTCTCTTTTATTTTCTATTTTTTAATTTATTATATTTTGACATTAAATAGAATATTTTTATATCTTAAAAAATATTTTTGTTGATTAATGTGGTAGCACTAGCAATCACATATATGGAGCAGCAACAACAATGAGCAGTGATAATTATATGATGATTACAAGATGATTACAAGATTGTCAAATAATCATTAAAATTTATGTTAATAAATTTATAATTAGAAAAAAAGCATTATGAACGAAACGAGACCATCATAATCGAGAATAGGTAGATACGAGCTCAAATTAAGCTTCAAAAATAAAAATAAAAATATTGAGATATTCTAAGAGAAGAGTATTACTTTGTAATTCATAATAAATAGTGGATTATTTGTATAAAACTAAGCCCCATAGTTTTTATTTTCTCTTTTCATGTGATTTTTCATGTTAAAACTTTAGTATTATTCATACTTTCTCTAATTATCAATATTTGTTAAATTTTCATACAAAATTAAAACTCATAAATTTTCTTACACACAACATTTTGTCCTGACTATGAGAAATATTCTTTTTACATTTTCACAATGGTTGACAATTAAACTTTTAATCAAGAACAACACCATCTATGTATCAGAGAAAATTTTGATATGAAGGAATGTATTTTCAGAATGAAAAATCATTAGACTTGAATTCTTCAACTCTTATTAGAAGAAAAAGGACAACTCATCTTATTAACTGAAAAGGTCATTCACGCTAACATTTTGGGCATGATTATAATATAGAATCTCCTTGATCATCTACTTGATTATCGATCCTTGTTTATAACTTGATCCATAAGCTCTATTTTAGCTAAATCCGAGTGTTTGTATGAATATTAGCTCAAACTAATATAGTACTTGTGCTTGCATTCATACTAACAAGCTCTCTAAATCAATTAAATTCAAAAATTAAAAAAAAACATAATTGACTAAAGGGAATTTTACATGTAGAACACATAAAGATTATATATTTAAATATTTCACACCTAAAATTTGATTTTTGTAAATATAACATTTTTCTATGTATAAAAAGATATATTTCACTTTAAAAAATTAATGATGATTATATTTTTAATGTAATATTAAAGTTTCAAATGATATTTACATAAATATAATAATTTAGATATTATATATATAAATATATAAGAGTTATATGCTATGTATCTAAAAACCCCTAAACTAAAAGGAGGCAAATATGACTACTAATTAAGTTAGGTTGACATTATGACTTATCATCTTCTAATATTGGTAGACTGAGATCGTTGCTACGCTCTGATTGATGAAACCATAGGATCTTAATTTTAATCGAGTTTACCTCAATTTCACCCCAAATAATTAAATAAAATATTTAAAAATACTAACATATGTAACCATACACAATCGAGGAAAGCGACCAAGAAGGGTAATTATCTTTGATGGCTTGTGCTCATAAAAATTTTAAACTTCAAATCTAAATAAACTATAATATAGATATTGGGGGAAATGTGATTGTACAAAATATAATCTGTCTCATGATAGATGGGCTCCAAAATTTTAGATCAATAGGATTTAAGTGTTTTTCTTGAGCAATCAGCATATGATATCTTTGGAGCTTCAATCACTTCAACTTGAAAAGGCTTTTGATCTCCCTCCATCTCCAACATCACCTCACAAAGAATTCTTTGGAATGCAGAATCCCTTTAGGTTTCAGCATTAGATGTCACCATATATAAAATTGCAATCCTTCTACGAAATAGCTGCTATTCTATACACTTCTCTATTCCCATGTCACTACTCTCTCCCGTCTCTTCCTGTTTATACTCACATCTATCATGTTTCTAAAGATGAAGTTGCCTAATTTTGAGATAAGAATTTGAACATTATTTATTTTGCATTTATTTTGAGTTTATTTTAGAAGTCATTTTCATGAGCAATTAATGAAATTCTATTTATCTTGGATGAGAAACTAATAAAATGCAAGAAATAAAAAAGTTGTTTAGAAAACTGATAAAAGTTCATGATAACCGGTTCTAGTCCCTGTTAACCTCCATGCCTGCGCCATAAGTTGAGTCGAGCACACGAATTGATGGAACGGATGCAATCATGAAATCATGAAATATACCGATGGTCGTAGTCGAAATAGCTCCAATCGATGAACGAACTTTCATTTAGAACGTCAAAATTTTAAAACTTACATATTGCATAATTGGTCTAGATCGAAGAAATCGAGACGCTACGAATATCGAGGTCAGAGGTTGAAGATCCCGAACCTGTTGCGAAATTGATCACCGTTAGCGTCGAAACTATCAAATGAGAGTGTAGTCAATTTGCAGTCTGAAACGTCAGTAGTCGGTGATAATGTCGTTTTGGAGAAATTGATCGATTGATCTGCTTGAATAAAATACGATCGTAAACATCTATTATATAATGGACAGAATAACTCAAAATTATTATACATATTAACTATATAATAATATCGATGCAAAAAATCAAAATTAAAATTAATTTTTATTTAAATAAATAAAAACTTTTATAAATACTCCTATCATCTAACCTTAAGATAATCCTAACAGCCCTAATTTCATTTCGAGTGCCACACGCCTTCTCCCATCCTCTCGGTCGTACGAACCCCCATCCCTACCTCACAATCACATGAACTCCGTCTATCTCTCCCTCTAGAGCCGCGACTTTCCCCTCTCTCGCGATACCAAACTGCACGCAAGCAAACGAGCAGCCTGTCCATTTCTCCTGTTCATCCGTTCAAACAGCAACCGAACGAACGTCTTCTCAAATATTCCCGTTTTCTCCATCCGAAACCCTTGATACTGTAGCACACACTATAGCAGGTACTGTGACACTGTTACTATAGCATCCGAAAATAATTTTTATTTTTAGCCCTTTCTCGTTTGCTACAGTACCCGAACCTCCGATAATTGACCAAATTTTGAACAGCCGAACTATTTTATTCCTTTACTCACAAATCTGTGCAACTTACAAATTCATCATCAACAATCTCATATAAAAGTGTAAAAATATGAAGTATGCAAAATTCTAAGTACCCTTTTGCATTGTTCCAACACAATGGGGAAGCGTGATATAAATATCTATTTTTGTCATTTCAGCACAGCAGAAAAATTTGCTAGACATAAGTACTCATGCATCTACTTCCGTATGGAGAGGAAATCAAGATGTCTCTCTTAGTTTGAAGGCCATCTTCGCTTTCATAAGCCGATAAAAAAAAAAAAAATCTCTTGGCCATGGTATCATTAAACACTACCATGCTTCCATAAGCGTGGTGGGAGACTTTAAAGCATTACTGTGTGAGAATGTGTTAGAAGGCAATCGAATTTCATTTCAAATATATGTACATATCCTTGTTTAGCATATTAAACTCATGCACTTACTGTTTCAATATAATTGCAAATATTTGTTAGATATAAGTACTCGTGCATGCTGCTTCAACATGATGAGAAAATCAGAATACTTTTTACACAGATATTGACGTCCTATAAACATTTTTTAAGTATGGTGGGTTTAGAAGACTCCTCAAACCCAATGTCGCAAGACACTGACTGTGCATGCTTCTTTAAGCATGGTAGGAAAGCTCTAGCACTCCAGAAGTAGCCCCTATGCGAGGACGACGTCGGGAGGCTATCGAAGTTTCATCAAATAGAGATTATAATTAATGGAAATGAAATAGTTAAGGAATAATATTTGAAGCTTAAATGACTAATAAGACCAATAATTAAACTAAGTACAATATACTAAGTTGCTGAGACAAGATTAGACTTACAATCATCTGACTGACAATAATTTACAACAAATTAAATGTCTATCAAATGCAAGCAAAATACTTAAATGAATAAGAAATATATTGTGTCATGAAACATTCAAAAGAGTTGAAGTCGAACATAAATGAAATCTATAACATACGCCACCGAATCTGCAAAACAAAATTAGAAGCAGACAGAAGGCATTGGCTTAATTCTAAACAGACTTCAAATATATTAATTTTGCATAATTATGGAGTCACCTATCACTCAATTTAAATGTTTCAGAATTTTTGCAATCATTTGAAAGAGATGAATTCTTGTACAAAATCTAAAATAATATTTAATTCAATTTGATCTTTCCAAATTCTTACATGTATTCTAAGTAACCCGCATGGACCCTGCCATTGCGCTGAACTCTTAAATTTAGTGTTTGAGGATACTAAGTGAGTTGATTCTCGGTTGGGTCTTAGGACCGAGTCCAGGCTAACAAAACCTAAAAATCTAATAATAATATTATAAGAATTTCAACTTAGTAAAATATCTTAGAAGCTAATTCTGTCATCTGATAGTAGATCTGATTTTCTATTATTTAATTAATAGAGTTGACAAGATCTTGAATAATAAACTAAATGATCAAATAAACTTATACCCCGATGATAGCTATGTTGAATGGAGATTTCAATCGGAGGGGATACTTACCATCAAAATGCGCTTGCAAGCTCAAATCAAATTAATCTAAATTAATTATCAATATACATATCAAATTAAACAAATCACTATGTTCTAAATGATTAAATGAAATTCAATATCTAAAATCTAAAGTAAAATTCAATCAATCTACCTTCCGCAATTATTTATCGGAGGTGACAAATTAAGAAAACTCTAGCTTACAAAGGAGTCAATGTCAAGTTAAGTGTATTTTTATATTTACTCTCAATCAATCTTATACCAGTAAGGACGTGGCTCGTGTCCTCTTACTGCGTGGCTTGACCAGTAGATTTCATATATGATGTAGTTATGACCAGAGTCCTCTGATCAGATGGTTGTCGCCAAATGACACCATAATATTACGGTCACTACTGTAGCCTATATGCTCTTCAATGGCATTGTCGTTTGAGTTGTGAATCATAGAGTGTACTTGATAAAGCAAAAAACTCTCTATTAGCTAAGGTAGATTTAAGCTTGTCTCTTTAGACAAACATCACCTCTAGTCTACAAGATTCTCTTGAACAACGTAACTGGCTGGCGAGAATCCTTTGATCGGTCCAGTTGACTACTACTCCTAAGTAGGCTGGACCACAACACCGGGATACAACCATAAGATCTTGATCGGGTGCACCATCGTTCCCCAACCATCCGCTTCAAGTTAAAGGGTGATGAATTTCATAAACTTAAATTCATAACTCCACATGCTGCTACTATACGCTAAATAATTAGTAATTTAATGACTAGCCTTAATTAAAAGTTTTCTCTCAATATTGGGAGGGGTAATTAACTATAGGTGCTTGCGCCTATAGGAAACCTATAACCAGATCTAAAGTCCTCATAAGATGAGGGCGAAATCTCTAGGTAATGTCTTATCTACAATCTCATCTGCCTTCTAAAAATTAGATCGACATTTAATCTACTCTCTTCATTGAGAGGTCAGTGGCGAATTTTCAGAGCCCACAATCCTCAAGGTAGATGTTTGGAAGGTCAGTATGAATAGAATGGAAGAAGCAAAAATGGTCAAGAGGAGCATCACATGATATGTTTCTTCTTTATATTACCTTAGATTCTCTTACTTTTGTCTTGTTAGTTTGAAGGAGGCTACATTTGGAAGTAATATTTTGTTTATTTATGCCTTTAATGACATTAGAAATGAGCGAGCGATTTTAGATTTATACTCTTTTCAGTGAAATACTCCTTTTTGACCATCAACACTCTCATAGATTATTTATTCTCTCAAAAAGTGTCATAAAATTTTCAGTAATTAAATTTCTAAAAGCTTGATTTAGATTCATTGGACTTGAATAAAAAAGTGTCAACTTTTGATTGCTTTAAGTTTATCTCATCATTTATTTTGTTTAAATCATTAATTTGTTAAAAGAGCAATTTAATGATTTTGAATTTCATTTTATAAGTTCTGATTTAAATTTTATATTGAGGTCCATATTAAATTATATATATATATATCTTTAGATTTTTATTATAAATAGCACTTGTAAAGTTTTTTAATAAACCTTTGGTCCTGTTCTTACGGTTATAACCGCCAAAGCTTACAACTGCCAACACACGAAATTAAAGGAAATCGTCTCCTCGACAGACTATTCCCTCGAGGTCCTCATAGCCAAAGAAGGATTTGTAAGTATGGAGGAAACCCAACCAGCAGGAGAGTTATCGAGAACTCTTTTGTCACATTAAACTATTCTCTCCTCTTCATCATCTTCTTCAATGTCGTCTTCCTCCTCAATGTCTTCATCATGGTCACATCTCCCTCTTGACTTATTAATAAGCATCAGAGATAAGATAAAGCTTTATCAAAGCATTGATCTCATCTCCTTCAGGTCAATCTGCTCCTAGTGGCATTCGCCATACGCTGACACTCTTCCACCTTCTGAGGTAAACTTTAGCAACAATGACAACGTCATCCACTTCCTGATGGACGAATAATAGCACTCCATCTCCGTGCAATTATCAACCGAATCTTCTCCCATCTTCTTATTGTGTTGTTCCAACGGATGGCTCGTCTTCAAAACCCGTAATAAAGAAACTCTTCATCTCTTTCTTGGATATCAATCCATAAACTTATATTTCCCCGTCTATCCTCGAAGCTTTTCTGTCATTATAAAAAGTTAAAACCAAATGTTCATAATACCTCTCGCTTATACCTAGAAGAGGTGGTCGTCTCTTTGAAGCTCGGCGTTCTTTGTGCATGTAAGTTAATTAAAGAAGGTTTTATCCAAGAAAGAAGGTTTGTGTTTTGTTGGTATAGTAATGGCCAAAGGTGGAGCCTTTTGGAGGAAGAAAAAAAACATAAACGATATCGTTATTTGGCGGCAAGCGGTTTATGCCATTGGCCATGATTAGCTCATGCTCGGATGCCCTCCATTGATCGCAGTTGAAAAGGTTTAAACTAATGTTGCGGCGTATCTTACAACGTCGAAGAATGATCCGACAGTTGAACGAGCATATATCCATTTTTATTACATGGAAGAGAGCGGTGAATCAGATTTGAAGATTTATAGGAGTTGTAGGAGATTTAGGATTGGTGGGGGTTGGATAACTTTGAAATTCGATGTAACAAAGCTCTGTCGTAGGAGAAAATATTACATCCGGATCATTAGCTACGTCGGACTCAATCAACACATGTCGGTGATTTTTTCTCATTTTAGCGCTTAACGATTTAATGGACGAGCGCCGTTTATCCTGGCCCGACCCGCCTCATTCAAACAGCAGGAGAAGAAAAATGAGACAGATGTCATTCGACATTCCTCCTGCGCATGATAGTTTAGGGCTTTCTCCGCTAGCTCGACTCAGCTCTCCGGCACGTCGGCCTTGATGATTTAGTAAATCTTGCGAATAACTTCCTTTGAGGTATTGTAGGCGACTACATGAGGTATTTACACCTGTGTTCCCGAACTTCAATGAATTTAGGATTTTCTCTGTTCTTCTCACCGTCCAGTATGTGAATATTTTAGAACATTTGAGTTCTTGAAATGAACGGGATGTATTTTAATAGTTTTTGAAGATATTTTGCATATGTACTCTATGTACTATCAAGATGGTACACGCCATTATTTTTGAACTTTTGAACTAATTAGCCTTGTGAAATATTTAGTATATCACATAATAGGATGTTTGGTCATGATTCAAGATGAATTCTATGCCTGATTAAGGATGATAGTATGTTCAGTCGATGACATTAAAATTTGTTTGTGAGTTGATTTTTGGGTGTTTGCTTCAGTTTTGCATGTGTACTCTTTATACTATTAGAAGAGTACAACCCATTTTGGCATTTTTTTTAAATACTTCTGTCCCTGTTTGGATAAAAAATGCTCAGTACATGGCTTATGAAGCATATTGAAGGCTCATTGCTTGGTTTTTAGGGGTTTTTTTACATCTGTACTCTCTGTACTCTCATAAGAGTACAGAGCATTTTGGTCATTTTTTTCTAATTTTTTTGGCCTGTTTGGAGGAAATATATTTATTACAATCCATTAGGAATAATTTGGAGGCTGATTAGTTGGTTTTTTAGTGTTATTTTGCATCTGTACTCTCTTGAGAGCACAAAAGATTTTGGCCAATTTTTTTCAATTTCTTTGACCTGGTTGTTCAGATTATGTTCATTACATTCTAGTGGAAGCAATTTGGTGGTTGTTTGGATGGTTTTTGAGAAATTTTTGCATCTGTACTCTCTGTACTCTCATGAGAGTATAGATGATTTTCTCAATATTTTTATAGTTTATTTTGCCTGGATGGAGAGAATATGGTCATTACATTCAATTAGAAGCAATTCTATGGCAATTTTTTCCAATTTCTTTGGCATGATTGTTGAGATTATGTTCATTACATTCCATTGGAAGCAATTTGGAGGGATGTTTGGATGATTTTTGGGGGATTTCTACATCTGTACCCTCATGAGAGTACAGAGCATTTTGGTCATTTTTTCCAGTTTCTTTGGCCTGTTTGGAGGAAATATGTTCATTACAATCCATTAGGAATAATTTGGAAGCTGTTTGATTAGTTTTTTAGTATTTTTTTGCATCTGTACTCTCTTGAGAGTACAGACAATTTTGGCCAATTTTTTCCAGTTTCTTTAGCTTGTTTGGAGGAAATATGTTCATTACATTCCATTGAAAGCAATTTGGAGGGATGTTTGGATGGTTTATGGGGGATTTCTACATCTGTACTCTCTATACTCTCATGAGAGTACAGAGCATTATGGCCATTTTTTTCCTATTTTTTTGGCCTGATTGGAGGAAATATGTTCATTACAATCCATGAGGAACAGTTTGGAGGCTGTTTGGTTGATTTTTTTAGTGTTATTTTGCATCTGTACTCTCTATACTCTCTTGAGAGTACAGATAATTTTGACCATTTTTTTCCAATTTCTTTGGCCTGTTTGGAGGAAAAATGTTCATTACATTACATTGGAAGCAATTTGGAGGGATGTTTGGATTTTTTCTTGTGGATTTCTGCATCTATACTCTCATGAGAGTACAAAGCATTTTAGTCATTTTTTTCTTATTTCTTTTGCCTGTTTGGAGGAAATATGTTCATTACAATCCATCAGGAATAATTTGGAGGTTGTTTGGTTGGCTTTTTAGTGTTATTTTGCATCATACTCTCGTACTCTCTCTGAGATGATTTAATGGACATTTATTTCTTTGGCCTAGTTTTTCAGATTATGTTCATTACATTCTAGTGGAAGCAATTTGGTGGCTATTTAGATGGTTGCTAGGGGATTTTTACATCTGTACTCTCATGAGAGTACAGAGTATTTTGGTCATTTTTTTCCTATTTCTTTAGCATGTTTGGAGGAAATATATTCATTACAATATATTAGGAACAATTTGGAGGCTGATTGGTTAGTTTTTTAGTATTATTTTACATCTGTACTCTCTGTAATCTCTTGAGAGTACAAATGATTTGGCCAATTTTTTCCAGTTTTTTTGGCCTGGTTGTTCAGATTATGTTCATTACATTCTAGTGGAAGCAATTTGGTGTCTGTTTGGATGGTTTTAGGGATTTGCATCGTACTCTCATGCTCTCATGAGAGTCTGAGCATTTATTTTTTCCGATCTTTAGCCTATTCAGAGGAAATATGTTTATTACAATCAAATAGGAATAATTTTGAGGTTATTTGGTTGGTTTTTTTAGTATTATTTTGCATTTGTACTCTCTATTTGGATGGTTTCTAGGGGGATTTCTGCATCTATACTCTCTGTACTCTCATGAGAGTATAGAATATTTTGGTCATTTTTTTCCAGTTTCTTTGGCCTGTTTGGAAGAAATATGTTCATTACAATCCATCAGGAATAATTTGGAGGCTGTTTGGTTAGTTTTTTAGTATTATTTTGCATATGTACTCTCTGTTTGGTTGGTTTTTTGGTGTTATTTTGCATCTGTACTCTCTGTACTCTCATGAGTCTGAGCAATCATTTTTTCCATTTTTTTGGCCTGTTTAGAGGAAATATGTTCATTACAAATCAATTGGGAATAATTTGGAGGCTGATTGGTTATTTCTTATGGGTGATTTGCATCTGTACTCTCATGAACTGACTTTTCATTTTGAAGTTTACCATGTCTGGGTAAAGGATAACTTCGAGATGCAGGCCTACCATCGTTAGAACGGTGTTCGATAATATTGCAACATGATTTACCGATGAAGTCATTGACATTTTAAAGAGGCTTCCTCTACATCAATTCATTAGACTCCACAAAATTTAGCAAGACTCAATAGCCATTACCTCAATCCTGTCTTGCTAGGACATAGAGAAGCAAGTTTTCTTTTTGGGTGGGTAGTGCATTCCTTTCACCCCCGATGAAATTGCAGTAATTATAGGGATGCCAAATAGAGGGGAGAAGGTCTTATGGCAAAAATCCCCGCTATCACAATTCAGTTCAGTGTACTATAAGACTATGGTTGAGCATGTGGATAGCACTTTATGTACGGTTTGTCGATTGTACATACATTTTCTACTGTCAAATCTTTTTTTTGTATATCACAACTATAAGGTGGCATCGAAATTGATTGCCTACACTGATGACATAGATAAATTTGTTGAATACAACTGGGAAGAGGCCATTTGGGCCTTCCTAGTTTCACAATTTGATGGTATTACATCAAAGATTCATACCTAGAAGACACCCGGGTACATGAGTGGCTTTGTCACTCTTCTTATGGTATGTTCTATATCTTCGGTTATGTATTATTTGATGCATTGAAGTTAACTTATATAAATATTAATTGCAGATCTGGGCCGCTGAGCACATAAGGATCATGAGGCCGCCATCTCCATTTGCAAAGCCACGTATGCTGCGATGGCCAAAAATAAAGTTTCTAGATAAAGCTTTCACTGGTTTAGGAGGACACTAAGTGACATATAGTAATATCATTTAGTTCATATAAGAATGTACTTATTTATGTTGTAGTCATCACATTTTCTTATCGATTTAACACAGGTCTGCCTTTCATTCGAGGACATATCAGAAGAGGGGCGACTCCTTGAATCATTTTCCCACTTGACATGCAATACATGTTGAGCGATAATGAGCCCATTCTAAGTCCCAATTTATTGAATCTCCATATGTCTCTCCTCGATATTCTCCCCATCCAGTGTATCTATCAGCACTCTGTACCCCCACATAAGGCTTTGCGGAGGAGAGGATACTTGCAGGTTTTAGGGACTTGAAAGATATAGTATCTTCTTTTCAAGCAATAATGACAGAGAGAATGGATGAAATTGATTTGCGGGTTACTGCTATTGAGGAGGTTCTTGCTAGGCAGCGAGGTCCTATCATCCCTACTATGGGGGAAGCTCTTGTGGAGGTCACCACAGGGGAAACTCTTGAGGAGGCAGTCACAGGGGCAGCACCTATGGAGGCTACCAGAGGAGCTTCCCCTGTGGAGGCTAGCACAGGGGAGTCTCCTGTGGAGGCAACTATAGCTGCTACCCCTATGGATACTTCCACTTGGGAAGCTGCTGCCCCTATGGATACTTCCACTTGGGAAGCCCCCAAGGTAGCCTCCACTAGGGAAGGCCCTGTTGAGTCCACCATAGGGGAAGCTGTGGAGGCCTCCACTGCACATGAAGATGCTCCGAAGCCTTTAATCGGTAGCATTGAGCATGGTGTGAAGGCTCGACAGATAAGGAAGAGGAAAGCTATTTGTTCCCCCTTCGCACACACTTACAGGAAGTCACGAGCAAGAATAAGTGATGTGGTGGCCTCCACTCAAGATGAGAAGCCGGTAGAGGTATTAAGTTACTTTCTTTTAAATTTGAGATAATAGAAATATATTTCACTAAATTTTTTTATAGGTTATAAAGTTGAGCCAATAAAGGTCGATGACCCACATCGCTACGTTGTGGTGGAGGAGCATCAGTCGGAGGTATGCATCATCTCAGCAGATCGATCCTTAATTCATAGTGAATCTAGATCTTCATCACTAACTTTCATCGTCAGTAATTTTATTGCAGCCAGCAGAGCCACATCATTTTGTTGACTTCTCATCGAGAGCTATTTTGCCTAAGCCGATGCTCCATCTTATTGACACGTCATGCTCCCGATTCAAGGACAAGTAAGTCAATCTTCAATCAACTCCTTCATACATAAAATAATATATTCATTTAATTAAGCTCACTTTAAAATATTTCTCACTTGCAGGGGTGATACAATATTCGCGGCTGGGAATATCATTATTGCATGAGGACAGATCGATGAGTTGTTGATAGATCAATATCTCTCAGATGCACACGTCGATGCCTTCGCCTTCTTACTGGTCGAGAAGTACTCGCTCTGTCTGGGGCTGTATGTCCCCTATTTGTACATCTCATGCTTGCACTAGGTAAGTTACCCCATAAATATGCAGTGTATTATGATTTAATCCTTATTTGTATGGATGAAAACTACAATTTATAAGTGTTCTCTTCTTTTCTTACAGAGCTATGTGAAATATGGCCTACACAAGGAAAGCAAAATGTTCATCCAGCATGTCAGTGCAGACAGTGTGTCAAGGGCTGAGTTACTCTTGCTTCTAATTATAGATAATCAGCACTAGACACTCCTGGTTGGGTATATTGAGCTAGGGGCTTGGTATTTTTATGACTCATTACCAAAACTAACCTATAAGGCCATTCTTCTTGAGATTGTAACAGTTGTTTTCAATTTGGTTTCCATAAACTATTTTTTTTGGACACCCTTATTGACTATACTTCTTGCTATTCATATCAAATTACTTGTTGAAGATGCTAGCTAGTCCTTGTGCGATCCCACAAAATGGCCAATCAAAATGGTGAGTGGGCTGTTAGTCCAAGATAACAATGTTGACTACGGGATGTTTGTCTGCAAGTACATGGAGGTAGCAATTAAGAAATCCCCACTTAACTGGGCTGACCACCAAGATTGGCCGAAGAAGAAGAATTACTTTAGGGATGAGTTCACTTACGCTATCTTTTGTTTGGGAATGAAAAATCCAAGCTAAGAACTGTACATTTAAAGTTTGATAAGTAGGAAATAATTATACAGGGTATTTCTTTTATTTTTTTCAATATCCTTGGGCAGTTTGGATCTTTTATTATTAGTAGAGAACACCTGTAGCAATTTGGTTGATGCTGGAATGCTTTATTGGGATGTGTTTCATCTGTACTCTTTATACTCTCCTGGGAGTACACAAAGTATTTCATCAATTTTTTTTTTCAATTTTTCTTGGCAGTTTTGGATAAATTATGATTAGTAGAGAACATCTGCAGCAATCTGGTTGAAGCTAGGCTGCTCTACTCAGATGTGTTTCATCTGTACTCTCTATATTGTTTATGCTATCTGTACTCTCTATACTCTTTGTACTCTCTGTACTATCTACACTCTCTATACTTTCTGTACCCTCTGTACTTTCTACACTCTTTATACTCTCTATTCCATTGCAGGTAGTTTGAAGGTTGACTATAAGAATATTTGAGGTGTTCTGTAGATTAACTCTTTATATTATACTCATAGTACAGATTATTTGCTTATTTTTTCCCATTTCCACTTTTGCTCAGGATGGAGAGGAATTGTTCACTATAACCTTAAAGTAAGTTAGATGCTCCTGGGTTGCTTTTTTATGAGTTTTCTGAGCAGTTTTGCATGTGAACCCTCTCTATACTCTTTGTATCCTTTGTACTCTTTATACTCTCTGTACTCTCTGTACTCTCTGGACTCTCTGGACTCTCTGCTATACTCTTCTCTACTCATGGGTAGCTGATATAATATTGTTTACGATTCTATGATGATTTCTTTACTTGTTTGGAGAAAATAAGCTTAATTTTGATATTCAAATTATATCAAATTTTAAATTTGGATCAACTGAAAAAGTGAAGTTAAAATTTACATTATCTAAAATTTATGTTATACTCAGCCACATTCAGAATGCCTCAATCTAAAGTATCGAGGGCAATATGAACTACTTAGCATGTGAGCGTAATATAAGTGCGATTATTAAATTTAACTCTTTAATAAAGGAAATTATGATATTTAAAAATGTGGTAGAATTTTATGAATGCATAAAATTACTTTCTACCAGTCAAAATCATGCTTCTTAAAACCTACTTTTTACTGAAATATTTGCATAAAATATACAAATAAACTGTCGATGATGCGGCTTACCAATGTCTTATTCAGAAATATAAATTTTGAAGGCAGTGTGGAGCAAATTCTATATTTTAAGATGAGGAATTTTTCAAATAATGTAATAGCGAAAGTATCATCGAATTAAATTAATATTATTGATAAAGTTATAAAAAATTACTAAACTAATATCATCAATACTAATATCATCTTCATCACATAATTTTTTTTCTTCGGCTTCTACTAAACTTGTTGATAGGAACATACGGGTTTATCAAAAATTGTAATGCATGCAATAAAAATCATTTCATAAAATGTAGAGTATTTTATAGAGTATATATCAAATTATGTAATGCCTGTAAAGAAAATCAGCTCATCCTCGTAAGCAAGGTAGACTCATCAATCAGAAACTGCAATTTGGTAAAATATGAGAATATTTATTGCCATGGCCTAAGGATTACAAAGTCCTTAATAAGGGGTAAACTCTATGCACTACTACTTTAAGAGCAACAAATAGCATAGTGAGGAAAAAAACCAAATAGAAAATAATTGACCCATATTAAAGTCCATTTGGACCTTCCTAGTTTCAAGCAAGTTATGTACCCTCTCTACTCTCTGTACTGTATGTACTCTCCTGCGAGTACAAAGCATTTTGGGCATTTTTTTCTACTTTCTTTGGCCTGTTTGAAGGATGTAAGTTCTTATGGAGAATGCTCAGTAAAGCGTACTCCTGATAGGCGTAAGGCGAATCACGAGAAATTACTAAATAATATAATAAACTCAAATATGAGATAGACTAAGTGTATTCAAATAAATGTTTGATTATGACATAGACTGAGTTTCTTTAAAAAATTGGCCAATATTAATAAACCCTAAATAAAATATGATTATAGTATGCACCATTAAGTTGAAGATGAGATATTGACTTAAATAGAAATAATATATAATAGTGTCAATATCATTTAAATAAATAGATAAATTTTATAATAATACGCTTAATTACTATGCTTGAAAGTCATCTAATCTTTGCTTCGAAAGCGTCTTCTTCCAACCAATCCGTAGGTGAGGCTATTGTCATTAAGTAAAAGAAAGTCATCTTGGAGACTCTAAAGCATTGCGAAATGATTGCACAGAACACATAACTAAATGATATAATGCATTGAAATATTTTCCTGTAATAATATCCATTATCAACTTAGTGTACCCTTCAGCAGACTGACTGATTATTGAGCTCGAGTTAAATTCCTGAGGTAGAACATCGTATCAGTTAATGATTTTTTACAGCATCGATGTGTGCTATTCTGTGCGTACCTCTGAAAAATACTCTAGCATAACAGAGAAAGGTGTTGCAAATAGTGACGAAACACGTTCTGCGACACTATCAGTTTATCTTTGGTTTTTGTAACAACAAAAATAGGATGGTTTGAAGATTAGCAGCAATATTTTAAATACTAAAAATTAAGAGGCAAATAGAGAATTAATCTTGGATTTCTTGGATCTCTCCCAATATCCCTTAAGCCTTGCGTTTTAAACACCCTTTGGATGTTGCTTAACTGGATCCTTTAAGATGTCTTTTCCCTTGTCTGCTGTGGTTGACTTCTTCTTCTTAGCTATTTTATCAGCTGGAAGAGAATTCTCACTTATTATAGAGTCAATATCATCATATAGTTTTTTTAAGGATTGAAGCATATAGTCCTTAGCTCTATTATTACCCTGTTCCCTGATGCTTATTTGATATGCATATCGACTAATGTGGTTCCGAAAAATAATGCCAGTAGCATTTCCATCTGTTCCTTCCACATCTCTTAATTTTCTATATGAACTATCGATGTGAATATCCCTCTTTGCTATGGTAGACCATCACATGAGAAGATACTTATCCGAAATGTGCAATATATCTTCCTGACTAAGAACTCTGATACAATGGGCACAAAGTAATCCCATCATTTCAAATTTCTTACAAGTACAAGTTACATCTAGGGTAGTCCCATTGAAATGGACAGTCCATATTTTGGATGAATTTTTATTATCTAAGTTTCTCACCAAATACTCCATGGGGCTGTCATTTGACACGATTACTTATAGGCCTCCAACTCCATGCAAAAATTATTCCTCAAACATAGTGTAAAGCTTTCTTGTATAAAATATAGCAGCTTATTTTAGAATTGGAATGGTCTTAACAGCAAGAATAATCGATGACTGGCTACACTTGAAGTCTTCATCATGTTCATTCCAGCGCCATGTCTCCATAACCTTCTCCAATCCCAAGAAACAATCTGTGAGCAAACTTGTCAGTTTAGAGATTCCATGACATATGTTGTTTATTAACTCACTACGCTGCGTTGACAAGATGCCCATGCAGAATGAGTCTTTGTTGAATGTAGTTGACCACTTGGATCTAATTTTATAAAGCTCAGACAGCCAAGCATGATCATGCAAATTGCCTTCTTCTAGCATGGCAGACCAAGCTTCTTCAAACTCTTCCTCTGAGTCACATTTGCTCATGCATGCATAAAATAGCCCTTGTACCCTCTTATTACTATTAAAGCAGTGAACCTTGGAAGGAGCTTTCTTCAAAATATGCCATTGGCATAACCTATGATGAGTATGCAGTAATACAATTTCGATAGCTCTCACCATAACATGATCTTGATTAGTGAATATTATTGTAGGATGTTTGTCACTCATCAATCGAAGAAATGTCTAGAATAGCCATGAGAATGACTCAATCATCTTTTCTGATAAAAAGGCTACTCCAAATAACACATTTTGCCAGTGATGATTCACTCCAACAAGAGGGGCACAAACAAGATTATATTTATTAAGTTGATAGCTTATATCAAAAATTATCACGTCACCAAAATAGTCATATTCTATCCTAGACATGCCATTGCTCCAAAAAAACTTACTAAGCAATCGACTCATCAACTTGTACATCTCATTACAAACGTCATTTGCTTGCCTTTCCTTGAGCAGTTGTATTAATGCATTATCCCATTCTCGATCTTTCTATTTAAATAAAATTGAAAGCATCTCTTTTTTGTGAATCTAATATTCTACATGCCACTAACTTCCTCACTTAGAATGCATCGGTTGCTCTAATTAGGCCTCATTTGTCTTCAACACGAAGCCTTTTCATCTAATGCATCATGTGATCGAAGATGTAGGTCAGTAGGCTTTGCTAATGAATGATTATAACTTTCTATATATTTTTTAACCATCCAGTTCCCCTCCAAGTCAACAGAGAATCTAATCATGGCCGGACAAGTAGTCCTTATATCAGTTTTCTAGAATTTTGCTAAGCCGTTTAGACTGGCAGATTTCTTCCAACCTACTTTTGCACATAAAAAATCTTTTGATTTCAATTTCTTGGAGTTTGGCCAATAACTAGTATGGTCATTTTGAACACTGAAGCCAGTTTGATGTGCGTAGTCATAGTACAGTGCATATGCCTCTGTTTCATTCTGAACAGTGATGTTAAGGAGTTTCCCCAAATTTGGGTCATTAGACATCACGACTTCATCATCACACTGCTCATTAACCGCATTCACCTGCCCAGATAGGTCCACATAAATGTGACATGTAAATTAGCTCCATAAATAAACATATTCAATCCAAACACGCCAAAGAAAGTGAAAAAATGAGCTAAATACTAAGAGTATAGAGAGTACAAATGCAAAAATCTCCCAGAAATCATCCAAACAGCCACCAAATTGCTTCCACTGAAATGTAATGAACATAATCTGAACAACCAGACCAAAAAAATTGGAAAAAATATCCATAAAATTATATGTACTCTCAAGAGAGTACAGAGAGTACAGATGCAAAATAACACTAAAAAATCAACCAAACAACCTCCAAGTTGTTTCTGATGGATTGTGATGAATATATTTCCTCCAAACAGGTCAAAGAAATAGGAGAAAAAATGACCAAAATGCTGTACTCATGAGTATAGAGAATGCATCTGAAATCCCCCAGAAACCATCCAAACATCCCTCCAAATTGCTTCCAATAGAATGTAATGAACATATTTCCTCCAAACAGGCCAAAGAAACTGGAAAAAATAGCCAAAATGCTCTGTACTCTCATGAGAGTACAGAGAGTACAGATGCTAAATAACACTAAAAAACCAACCAAACAACATCCAAATTTTTCATAATGGATTGTAATGAACATATTTCCTTCAAATATGCCAAAGAAACAGGAAAAAAATTACCAAAATGTTCTTTACTCTCATAGATGCAGAAATCTCCTAGAAATCATCCAAACAACCTTCCAAATTGCTTCCAATGGAATGTAATGAACATATTTTCTCGAAACAGGTCAAAGAAACTGGTAAAAAAGGCCAAAATCGTCTGTACTCTCAAGAGAGTATAGAGAGTACAGATGTAAAATAACACTAAAAAACTAACCAAATAGCCTCTAAATTATTCCTAATAGATTGTAATGAACATATTTCCTCTGAACATGCCAAAGAAACTGGAAAATAATGACCAAAATGCTCCGTACTCCCATGAGAGTACAGAGAGTACAGATGCAAAAATCCCCCAGAAACCATCGAAACAACCACCAAATTACTTCCACTGGAATGTAATGAACATAATCTCAATAACCAGGCCAAAAAAATTTTAAAAAAAATATCCACAAAATCATCTGTACTCTCAAGAGAGTACAGAGAGTGCAAATGCAAAACTCTTCTAAAAACTAGCCAATAAACCTCCAAATTACTTCCAATGGAATGTAATGAACATATTCTCTCCAAACAGGTTAAAGAAATAGAAAAAATGACTAAAATGCTCTGTACTCTAATGAGAGTACAGAGAGTACAGAGAGTATAGAGAGTATAGAGAGTACAGAGAGTACGGAGAATACAAAGAGTACATATGCAAAATAACATTAAAGAAGCAACTAAACAGCCTCAAAAATTATTCTTAATGGATTTGTAATGAAGATATTTCCTCCAAAAATTCTCATAGAAACTAGAAAAATGCCCAAAATACTTTTGCGTCTCGTGAGTACTGAGAATACACATGAAAACTCTCCTAAACTAACCTAGACCTCCAAGTTGCTTCTAATGGAATGTAATGAACATATTCTCTCTGCAGGCGAAACTCATGAAAAATAATATGAAATTAGTCGGTACTCTCATGATTAGAGAGTATACCCATGCAAAGCAGATCCTCAAAACAAGCAAAGTCCTCTTGTAAAGAACTCCAAACATTGTAGGAAATATACACTAAATAAAAGAATTTCAAGGAATAACACTAACAAACCGTTAAAAAATTGTCATATGCAATGGTTGAGAAAAATTACTGATGAATATTTATTTAATACATCCTCAGCTATTTCCTCATGGCCAAAACTTCCAAATTTGTTCTCCATCTTCATGAGTTGAGAAGAGTACCCAGAGCCTGAGAGTCTAGAGTCTGAGTACAAAAGTATAGAAAGTATAGAGTGAGTCTAGAGTAGATAGTATAGAGTACATAGAGTCTGGAGGGAGTCTTCTTTTCAGTAGGCTTCTTTTGCTTTGTGTTTTTACCTTCAAGATGCTCTTTAAAGGCTTCCCTCAAGTCACCTCACAGATAGTACATTCCCTCTATGCCATAAGACCTCCCCTCTGTTTGGCATCCCTATTATCACTGCAACTTCATCGAGAGTGATCCTCTTTAAGGCTTCTTTGCTCAGGCTTCTTTTGCTTTGTTTTACCTTCATGATGCTCTTTAATTCCTCAGAAGTCTTGACCTCACAGATAGCACATTCCCTCTATATCATAATACATTCTCCCCTCTATTTGGCATCCCTATTATCACTGCAACTTCATCGGGGGTGAAAGGAATGCCGCCCAAAGAAAGCATTCTATGTCCCAATAAGACAGATTGAGGTAATAGTGAGTCTTGCTAAATTGTGGAGTCTAATGAATTGATGCAGATGAAGACTCTGTAAAATGTCAATGACTTCATTACTAAAGAGTGTTGCAGTATTATCAAACACCATTATAGCGGTGGTAGGACTGCATCTCGAAGTTTTTATTTTTCCAAACATGGTAAACTTCAAAATGAAAAGTCAGTAAATGACAGTACATATGCAAATCAACCATAAAAACCAAACAAGTCACCCTACAAAATTACTACTAATGGATTGTAATAAACATATTCTCTACAAACACGCCAAATAAACTACAAAAACATTAACAAAATCATCTGTACTCTCATTTGAGTACAGAGAGTACAGGTGCAAAAATTCCCAAGAAACCATCCAAATAGCTGCCAAATTGCTTCCAACGGAATGTACTGAACATAATCTCAACAACCAGGCCAAAGAAACAGGAAAAATATCCAAAAATCATCTGTACTCTCATGAGAGTACAAAGAATACAGATGCAAGAAATCACTAACAAATCAACCAAACAACCTCCAAATTGTGCTTAATGAACATATTTCCTCCAAACAGGCCAAAGAAATAGGAAGAAAATGACCAAAATGCGATGTACTCTCAGGAGAGTATAGAGAGTACAGAGAGTACATAAGTAATAAAAATAATCTCAACAACCAGTTCGAAGAAACTGGAGAAAATGTCCAAAAATCATTTGTACTCTCAAGAGAGTACTGATATAAAATAACACTAAAAAATAACCCAATAGCCTCCAAATTATTCGTGATAGATTGTAATGAACATATTTCCACCAAACAGGCCAAAGAAAATTATTTCTAATGGAATGTAATGACCATATTCTCTCCATCTAGGAAAAATAAACTGCAAAAACATTCAGAAAATCATCAGTACTCTCATGAGAGTACAGAAAGTATAGATGCAAAAATCCCTCAAAATGAGCAAAGTCCTCTTGCAAAGAACTCTAAATAGCGTAGGAAATATACACTAAATAAAAGAATTTCAAGGAATAATACTAACAAATCGTAAAATAATTGTACGTATACAACAGTTGAAAAAAAATTACCGATGAATTTTTATTTAATACATCCTCAGTTATTTCCTCAAGGTCATAACTTCCAAATTCATTCTCCATCTTCATGGTTCTTTCGTAAAAAGGAAATGAGATTTTCTCTTTCTCTCTCTGAGCTCGGTTTGCAAGAAAGAAAATACACCCTAAACCCTAAATCTAGATATAAATTTCTTTTAAATTCCTCCCGTGCATTCCAACGACGCTTCTTCTCTCCCTGTTTGAACGAGGCGTGCCGGACCGCGTCGGGCTAGGATAAATGGCGTCATCGCCATCCGTCCAATTACAGCGCCGTTAAGCGCTAAAACGGGAAAAAAAACCACGAACAGCGGGTGGAGTCGCGTAAAGCTACGTCGGACTCGACATAATATTTTCTCTCGTATATGAATGTCGATGTTGCATGTGAAGTTGAGTGGAGCTTTTTGGATTTATCTCCATATTCTTGCAATCAATACTTTATTCCATCACTAAGGAAATTATCAAGCTAAAATTTTAAATTAGGCCTAATTAAAATTTTAATTAAGTGATTAGACATAAAAAAGAAAATTTAAAAATAGGTCTAGTCGCTCGTTGAAAGGGAGACTGGCACTAATGTGGTACGTTGGTATGTCGCCCGTCGCTTTTATATTTTTTTATTTTTTTAAAAAATAAACTTCGCCCTTTTATTGGTATGTCATATCCGTGTCGATTTTAGTACTTAGTATCATTGGAAAGGTAATAAAATTTTCTATAACTTTTATGTTAACAACTTTCGATGATTCTTGTCTAGGTCGCCGCAATTTTTGCGTTTGTATGAATTTTAACGATGCAAAAATACAGAAATTGATGCAACCCCTCTTTTTTGGCCGTATCAGACTCATACAGTGTTGTATTTTAGCATGCTTTGTATCGTTGGAAAGATAATAAAATTTTCTACAACTTTCATGTTGACAATCTTCGATGATTCTAGCCCGGGTCGACTCTGTTTTTGCGTTTGTATAGATTTTAATGATGCAAAAATATAGAAATTGACGCAGCCTCACTTTTTTAGCCGTATCGGGCTCATCCGATCTTGGATTTTAGCGTGCTTGGTATCATTAGAAAGGTAATGAAATTTTCTACAATTTTCATGTCGACAACCTTCGACGATTATCGCCCGACCAAAAAAGGGGGGCTGCGCCACTTTCTGTATTTTGGCATCATTAAAATTTATACAAACACAAAAACTGCGGTGACCCAGGTGAGAATCTTCGAAGTTATCAACATAAAAGTTGTAAAAAATTTCATTAACTTTCCAATGATATTTAAAATCTAACTGGATAATTAACAAAAAAAAGTATTTAGTTTATTTTAAAAAAATAAAAAATACAACCGTGTCAGCATGACATAGTAGACATCAACACCGATTAAGCCCATTCATGGCGACTAGGTCTATTTTTAAATCTTGCTTTATTTCGTGCCTAATTACTTATTTAAAATTTTATTTAGGCCTAATTTAAAAATTTAGCCAAGCTATCACTCAAACGACATTGCTAAATTTATTTTGAGATAAATATAACTCAAAATTTGGTTGATTAATTATTTATTAGATTTATCTCAAAATAAATTTAATCAAAATATATTGATTCAATTGTTTATTGTAAGGTGATCATTTAAATTTTAATCTTTAGCCTTTTTTTAACATGTTCTTTAAAACAGAAATCTATGATAGCAAAAAAATCAAGTGAAATATTCATAAATACTCTTAAAAAAATAGCTCAAAAATATTATAAATATCTTTAATAGAGCATTAATCAGATTTCACAAGTTAATAAAACTTATTGTTAATTCTTCAAAACTGGCACTTCAAACGTATGTTGGTGGGTTTTTTGTGATTTTCTATCTTCATTTTCTTCTCCTTATCTCCTTAGATATTTTGAACATTTTTAAAATTAATTATTATCACTAAATATATTTTATTTTAAAATAAATCATAAATAAAATAAAATAAAATAATAAAATAAAGAACAAAAAATAAAAGTGATCTCAAAGGGCCCCTTAAGGACTATTTGAGATCACATTTATTTTTCATTTATTATTTCTTATTTTTATTTTATTTTATTTACATTTTATTTCAAAGTAAAATATATTTAATTATTTTTGAAAATAAAACATAAAAGTACATAAAGAATACATTAAATAAATATATTTTTAAAATATAAAATAAAAAAATACAAAATAAAATTGATCCCAAACAACCACTTAGTGTATACACATGACTTACATTTTTCTTGCCTTTATTTTTTATTTTTTATTTTTTATTTTATTATTATTGATATGACACTAAAAATTCTATTAGTCGAAGCACGAATCTTGATGTCAAAAGTAAGTTGATCCTCAGTTTAAATTAGTCGAGATCAAGCACTTAAAATATCATTGAAAACTTTGGGATATCAGTTAAATCCCTAAATAACTCTTAAACATGGAGTGTTTATAGTCAAATCGAGCGTCTTGACGAGTCGGGTCTAACAAGCCCAAGATCTCATAATTCCGACTTCATTTGAGCATTTAAAAACTTAAAATACATCGAATGATCAAAGGAATCATTTTGTCGTCAATGGAGTGGTTGATTTTGCATGTATTCTGAGATGTCACTCTCCATCCATAAATATCATTCCTCGTATGAGGAGCCAGCAGGAGAGAGGAGAGAGCTCTAAAGCTTGAAAATCCTCCAAGCACAATTGTGCCACCACTCGACGGTTGTCAACCATCGTCGTCGGCCGCTGCCGCTGATCCTTGCCGTCGTCAATCTCCGTCGATGACCTTCACCGTCAGTAGCTGATCCCCGTTGTTCATCATCATCTGCTACCATTAGCAAACGTTACAACCTAAACGTGACTATATGGATGCTATTATCTGATTCTGGGATTTTCATTGTCAGCCATTCTCATGTATAATTTTGTAATCCCGTTATCGGAGAATTTTATACTCTAAAACAAATACATAGTGGAAGATTCTTACTGGGCTAGGCCCCATGGTTTTTCCCTCTTTTCGAGATTTTTTCACATAAAAATTTCTCGAGTTTTCTTGTTCACTCTTTAAATACCTGTGTGTATGCTGGATTTCATAACAAGGCTAAGGCGTAAACTTTCACTCTACCACAACTAGTTTTCTAGCACGCAACAATTACTATTATTATTTTTTGGAACTTCTCAACATAATAGAAAACAAGTTTCAAATTAATGTCTTATAAATGGATCAAATGTTTAAAATTGGAGAAATTTTGATTGAATATTCTTATCTAAAATTGATTTGAAATATGTTTTTTTTTTTTAAATTATTTTTAGATGAATGCAATACAAGCTTTAAATAAATAGTCATTTATTATACTTATCTTAATTTAAATCTTATAGATAAAAAACTCATTAATGACTAAATTTAATATAAGGATATACTGATACTGACTATGATTTAGATCTCTAATAAACTATGCTGACCATTAAGCTCCTTTGAGAGGCTACATGATGGCATAATTGTTTTAAATTTAGTGGAACTCTCATGGAGTGTGGGCTTCAAAAAATCGGCGTCGACCTCTCATATTGAAGAGAGTTTGATTTAAGTATCGGTGAAAATTTCAAAAGACAGATGGAATAGTAGATAAGACATTATCTAGAGATTTCGCTCTCATTTTGCCAGTACTTTAGATCTTTTTTTAAATTTCATATAGGGGCAAGCACCTATAATTAATTACCCCTCCCAATGCTGAGAGAGAACTTTTGATTAATGCTAATCATTAGAATCGCTAAATGCATAACGTATAGTAACAGCATGTGGAGTTTTGAAATTTAGAATTTATGAAATTCATCATTTTTTACTTAAAGCGAATGGTTAAGAGAATGATGATGTGCCCAATCTAGATCCTATGGTTCTATCATCCCAGGCTATCACGGTCCCTAGTCTACTTAGTCAGAGAAGGTAGTCAACTCGACCTGATCGAAGTATCCTTATCAGCAACACATGAGTTATGTCGCCCAAGAAATCCTTGTAGACCTGGGGTGATGTTTGTCTAAGGAGGTAGGCTTTAGTCTACCTTAGCTTACAGAGGACTTTTTGTCCTATCAGGTGTACCCTATGATTCACAACTCAAAGAGCAGAGCCATTGGGGAGCATACATGATACAATCATGATTGTAATATAATGATGTCATTTGGCGAAAATCACCCGATCAGATGACTCTAGTCATAACTGTTTCATATGTGGAGCTTACTTACCAAGCCACGCAGTTAGAGGACATGGGTCATGTCCTAATTGGCGTGAGATTGATTGAGAGTGAACATAGTATAACACTTGATTTAACATTGGCTTCTTTGTGAGTTAGAATTTTCTTAATTTGTCACCTTCAACAAACTATTGCAGAAGGTGGATTGGGTTAGATTTTTCCTTATGTTTTTAAAGATTGAATTTCATTTAAGCATTTTTAGATTGATACTTAATTTAATTTAAAATTAGAATCATATTTTGATGAAAGTATCCCCTCCGATTGAAATCTTCATTCAACACAGCCATCATCGGGGTGGATGTATTGTTCGATCATTTAATTTATTATTTTAGATCTTGTCAACTCTATTAATTTAATAATAGAGGATCAAATCTATTATCATATGACAGAATTAGCTTTTTAGATATTTTAATAAGTTGAAATTATTATAATAATTAGATTTTTTAGGTTTTTTAACTCAGACCCGATCCAAAAACTAAACAGGGAAGCAACCCACCTAGCATCCTCAGACACTTAGTTCAAGCATTTAGCCTAATGTCAGGGCATATGCGGGTATTTAGTAATTTAGGTAATTTTATTTTTAAATTATGAGATTAATTTTGTATTTTCATTTAATTCTAACTTAGCCTGCACAACTTTTTTAGACATTAAAATTTACAGTTTAAATCTCCATGTTTGAGCACATGCAAGTATTTTTAGCTTAGAAAATTTCATCTAATCAATGAAATTATTGATTTTGAAAATCATAATTAGAATAAAAATTTTCTAATTTTGGATTGAAGGAAGCTCATTCTTTCATGCATAATTTAATTTACTGTTGCCTTCTATTTGCTTGTGCGAAAAAATTGCAAATCTAATGGCTTTTTTTACTTCAAACTTTCGATTTAAAACATCGCACTTTGTTTATATTCAACGTGTTGATTGCATTTTTCAAATATCAATGATTATATATCTTGCAGTCATTTAACAAGCTTTTAAATATTTATCGACTCGTCATATTCAACTTTTTATTTTTGTGCAGATAGCTTATTATGCACACTTTAAGAAAGTTTATTTGAATTCAAGCTTCTTTTGAATACAAGCCAGTTATTCATTAAGGAGTCTTGCCTATACTTGCTAATATTCCATTTGGTTATAGTGAAAACCTCTTATGAATTTTATTTGATTTTCACTTTAGCTTGAAAGTAGCACTCAATCAATCTCTTGTGCTTCATACCTAACTTTAAGCGCAAGATCCAAATGATCCTTTTAAAGGCTACATTCAAGAATGATCATGAGTTTCCAAATTGAATGTGTGCTTGTGAGAAAGCTACAAAATTACTTGCGCACCTTTATTCTCAATATGAAATTGGACATTTGGATTTACCACCAATTATTTGTCATTTGATATTCAATTGAAATCCTGACTTCATTTGACATCCAAAGAGATCATTCGAATGCTCAATTAATATTGTTCATATTGATTACTTGTTCATGAATTTAATACTTTGAATTTTTCAAAGAGAAGCTTTATTCACATGAGCAGAGTTCAAATCCAACATGAATTTATCCTTAGCTCCGCATCAAGTTCCATGTTTTATTCAAAATTGGGTTTCATTTCATTACCAATCATTTATTATTTCACACAATATTATTCTATTGAAATCTTTTGGTTTCGCTTAACATTAAATGGGATTATTCAAATGTCCATTTAGTTTTATTCCCATAGGTCCTCTTTTCAAATTTCATATGAGCACTCGTATTTATTTTATGCATTCATAACTTCACATTTAACTTGTTATAACCAAAATTTTGATTTAGGTCTTTTATTTAATTCTATTTAAGCTCTTTGATTTTTTCCTTCTCTTTTTTTTTTCAAAATCCCAAAAATTAAATGAAATTGCATTAGCATTTTGACTGTATTTTGGTGTCATCCCCGCGTAGGGGTGTGGTAGATATTTTTGGGTTTTGTGTGTATTTATGTGAGGGGACCCCACGCAGATCCGCATATGAAATTATTAAGATAATTTGGTATGACATTTAGGAATAGTGTACTATCTCAAGAGATAGAAGTCATTACCATATAATGGACCTAATCACCTAATAAGGACCCCTAAGACATGCTGGGTCTTCAAATATACTAGATATTTTTCTACTACTTCACATGGAAAAGTAAAGCAGCGTTTATTTAAATTGGGTTCGTTAAGTTCTCTATGGAGGCAAGCCTCTATAGTTAATTACATCTTAAGGAAAATAAATTCCTTAAGAATACTCTCGATTAAAGTAGGTGATTGTTGTCTCCAAAGAATTCAAAGGTAGGACTATCAAAGGATTAGTTGTATATTTGAAAATCAAGCGGGAGAGATCCAAAGGGAAGAGTTCTTATCGAAACCAAAGTAGAGAGTAGGGAGTGCTCATGATACTAGGAAGCCTAGTGAACACTCTAATCTATTATATGGTTGGGCTTTATATATTTGAATTTGAGAAGATTTATTTATTTGAGTTGAATTTTTGTTAGAATCTAGGACTTATAATTACATAATACAATATTGTGAAAATGTCTAAGAGGTGAGGATTTATTCTTGTAGCACATAAAGGGAAATAGGGATCTTAGATCCTAAATCTAGGGAGCTTTGGCGAGGGCCTAAATACGACCTAAATCTAAGGTGAAAGTGGGTTTATGGTTTATCTCCATAAGAGGATTAAATCATCTGACTGTTGGGCTTATTATAGCCCAGAATGGCAACCAGTTAACTCCTACAACACTTTAAATCCATTTAGGCAAGTCATATGCTTTGCAAGATGGCTAGGCTTTTATTTACTTAGAAGAGAAACTAAGTCCTTAAACTCACTCCCTAAGAGACTAGATCATGAAGGGCATGAGTAATGACCTAAATCTAATGCAAATTTTGTCAAGTTTTATTTAATTTTTGGACATTTCATTTTGACACAGGCTATAGGATTTTGTTTGCCTAAATGCATGAGAAATTGATCACGGGCTAAATCAGAAGAGAAAGATGTGTCTTTCCATCAAAGGCTCTTATATGATAATCCTTTATTCTCTAGCATAGATGGAAGCTCTCTCTTAGCAAGAGTGGAAGAATATGATATGCATGATATTATATATTCAATCATCCAGCTAAAGGGTTGCAAAAATATTTTATTATCTTGATTTAATTTCTAAACTTTTATACGAGATTATGATTTATTTTAAAATTTTAGTTATGAGTTGCTAGTGGGATAGAAATTTTATTTTTTTCTTATGAGCCTAATCACATCCAGACCACACAGCAATCACCAATCATAAAGAAACTCTAAAAAGATTTGTTATTTCTAATGCACAAGCTAAACAAAATATCAAATAATTTTATAAAGCTATCACAGAAGAATAAGAGGCTGGTCCGATCGGGTGCCGCCGTACAGCCCAAAAATAAATGTGGGTAGTCGAGGTCTATCCTTATACATCTCGGTATAATGAAAGAATAATTATAATTATGAAATGATAAGTGTTATGGGGGTCTTCATTCTTCATCCTCCATTTTTAACTCTTCACCTTTTCATTCCTTCATTTTTAATTTGCTCCATTTATTTCTTTCTTTTGGTTTGATTGGGTTCAAACTTGCTCCAAAGGAGTCACATGGTATATAAGACATGATCTTATAACTAATGTTCATCCTTAATTCTCATAACACTTATCCTAGTCCTGAAGCAAAAATTACAGTAAAAGGAAGGAAAGTAAATCTAGCTACACCTATAAAATAATTATTAGCAAAACACACCATGCAACCCAAGCAATTATACGAATAATTTTAACTTAGCACCCTACACATGGGTAACCAAGCCCACCTATCCTAAGTTGGGGTATGCTTAGGGGCTAAGCAACCTACACAACAAAAAATATTTATATTTTCATTATAGCAGCCCCTTAAGCTCGACCCTTTGCATAAAACATGATTAGGCTAATGTCATACTAACATTTAGGCTATGCACATACACCCTAACATCCAATCTAAAATAATACATCAAAAAACTAAACATTTATCAAACCATGCACCACCCTAACATAAAATTAGAAATGGTGACTTAGCCTAATGTGCATGTGATAGAGCTTGTGTGGTATGTCTCAACTAGGCTTTAGAGTTATAATTTGCTAAGTGTGAGGGATTTAATCTATGAAGGGTTGATTTATCTTTAAATGGTTTAGTTGATTTGGAGATTTTTACTTAATATTTTTCTTTGTTTCATATAGCCTACACTTAGCAACTAAATGTTATAAAGGGAAAAAGAGAGAGAGTCTCTCTTTTATCCCAATCTCAAGTCATTTTTAAGATAAATTGATTAATGGATTTTCTTTAGTGAATGACTTATTATGTGTTTTAATTAACTCTAACTTAAGATTTTTTTTTTCTAAATAGATATATTCAATAAGAAAGGCATCTTAGGATTAATTAGGATGGATTACTATCACATAACACACATTTATTTATTTATTTTTATTTTGAATATTATGCATATAAATAATCCTAAGCATACTGTTGACCTCACTTTTGGAGTGAGCTTTCAACTTCTTCATCCTAGGCATAAGGACTCCTCTAAACACTAAGAGTTCCTTAGTATTAAGGCACTTCTAGTGATTAGATGAACACTTAACCTAAACCTAGAGACTTAAAAGAGTTAGTCATAATAATATGTTATGCTTTAGGGGTATTAGGAAGACTTGCCTACCCTATAACTTGAACCCAATCCTTACTTCCTTCCTTCAAACCACACTTCAAATTTCACCTAAATGAACCTAAATGAACCAAAATGAACCAAAATAAACCCATTTGACCTAAATGAACCTAAATGAACCAAAATCAAATATAAATAAAATTGAACCAAACCAGTGATACCCATAGGCTCCAATTGATCATCTGAACTTGACATAACCCATAGTTTGACCCAATTTGATCAATTGGTCAACCTAACCCAAATTGACCCAACTTGGCCTAAATGAGTCAAATTGAACTAATTCAAACCAAATGAACTCCAAATCACTTGAAATTTGGCACAACTCATTTTTGAATCATCCCAAATCTGTCCAAATCAAAATCAAGCTCAAATGATCATTTTACTCCTAGGTCAAAGGGTATCCTATGACCAAATTCACTACCAATTCATCATATTATTTCTCAAGGCCACTTGGAATCCTTCTAGTGGTCCATTTGGACACCAAGGAGGGTGGTGAACATGGCCCAATCACCTTGGGTCAACCATGACCCAACCCAAGGCCAAACTGGCCCATCCAATGGGAATTAGCCACTTGGATCACCCCATACACTCACTTAGCGCATAAGCACTCCCTCTCCTCCACTCCTCTACCTAAAATGAATCACATGGAGTGCCTAACATCCTAAACAGATAAATCAATCAGGGCAATTGAGCTACAATAATAAAGCTAGTCTCGACCATCCGATCTAAGGAGGGGAGATATACTCCCCCTCATTCCCACTCCAACCAGAGACACTGAATTCAATTGAGCTTTAAGAATTGAATGGAAGCTCCTCCAATCCTTGGCAAGCATTCCCGAGCTCCCCCCATTTTCTCCTTCTTAGTTTTCTTCAATTCCAAAATAGGGGAGATTCAAATCAACTCCAACTCATCCAATTCTCCACAAAACCCAAATTAAACTTATAAGAACTATCAAGGCACCTAGTCGAGCTCACTCAAGGTGTTTCCCAAGTCACCAAACCACAGGAAGGAGGACTTCAATCAAAGCGGAAAGCCATTGAAGGTGGGCTTGGTCAACCAAGACATCCACTTCAAATCAAAGCTTGATACCTTCAACAGGGCTTTGTCTCTATTAGATGAAGCTACCTCCTCCGTTGGAAGCATATGTGATAGCCTCTTGCTCAAAATTGTAGGAATAGGAATTTTTGCTTGGTCCTTTGTGAAGGGAATTGAAATCCCATTAGATCTTAGTCGTTGGATCCCTTGCTTCTGCTCTTCTGAAGGTGTGGGTTGAGTTTGAACTTCAACCGAGCTTGGGTGAGCTCAGATCGAGCGACGATCGACAAGCGGCATCCGTCTCTTGTCGCTTGGGAAGACATAGATCACACATCGTCCATTTTACGTGATTGAAATGGACGGTTGTGATTTAATCACACTTAAATCCTTGTTTAAACCCTTTAGAATCACGTGATTAATCATGGTCATCCGATCCTTTATCAAATGGCCCAGGGAAAAGCACGACTCGCCGCCTGCTGACACGGTGCGTGATGTGATAACTTAAATAACCAATCCCATCGTGCCACATGGAAAGCGCGTCGCGTCAGCAGTCCATGTTGCGCTGACGAGATTAGTTAATTAATTAGGCTATTTTATTTATCCATTAATCACAAAAACTTTATAAAATCATAATTAAATGTAGAAAATTCCAAAAAAATATAAATGAGGGCTCATTTTAAAGGTATTTTAGAGGGGAATCCAATAAAATTATTTTTAATTAATTTTAAATAATGAATTTTCCTTAAGTAGGGTTTAATTAGAAATTCCTTAATTCAATGTTCAATAACCTAAGAGGCTTTAAAGGAAATTATAATCAAACTACATGTGTAGGATGGTTATGAAAGTACTTAATTAAACCCTTTAGCTTAATTAATCAATAATTATGAGCTAATTGTATTAGGCCCCTTTATTTCTTAGGTTCATTATTGATTTAAATTCCAAGTTGTTGCATATCATATGTTGGCTCATAATTACTTGTTTAATTATGCTAAACTGGTGTAGGTAAGAGGTAAATAATGGAATCAATTCACACCTTAACCTAAATAAAATATAAAATCAACCTAATTATTCTAAAAATTAAATTAAGCAATTGACACATGAGGGGAAATGAGTTAGGACCAGCAAACTCTTTTCACATTTTCTAAGCCAAATCAAATCCAAAAATAAAAATCTCTTTAAGAAATTTTTATTTACTTTAAATGATCTTATTTCATAGGATTGTCTTTACGAACTAATTAGGGTGAATGAAGTCATAAGCTTACATTACTTTATTTCTTTCCAAACATACTAAATGTTGTTTTCCATATGAAATCATGCATTCATACCTTTTGAAATATCAATTTAAGGAAATATTTTTCTTTTATGTCAAATTGCATGTTTTGGTTAAAGTTAAGAATATGAGTGGTTATTATCACTATTCAATCAAAAGTTATTTTGATAACCTATGAATCAAAGAGTACGAATGAAGTGATGCTACTTATAAGTACTTATAAGATTGCATGTGATTATAAGCATAAGATGTGTTATGTGTTGTTTTCCTTCTCTTCTCTTAACATGGACTTGTATATGATTTGTAAAGTGTATAGTTTATTTGAAAAGAACACAACACTTACTTAAATCTATTCCTATGCATGTCTATATTATGACTTAAGAAGGATCTCCATATTACACATGTATATTATACAACTAAATCAAATACAAAATTCTTTGCATGATTCTTCATCCATTTGTTTCCTTTTGTACATTTACATATATTTAAAAAAAGTGGTATATTAGTCTGGGTATCCCAGGGTTGTGAGGCTTTAAATAGCCCCAAGTAGGTCTTGTACCTTACACTCCTAGCATAGAAAATAATGGCACCATACTCACTTATGTCTTTTATACATGTGGATGTGTATTTAGCTAATAGATAAAAGAATCTCTCTTTTTTACATAATAAAAATATGCATTCATGGAATATCCAAATTTTCTTAAGCAACATCTCTTTGCATTCATCATTAAGGTGTGCTAAGATTTTGTATTGCTTATATAGGTATGCTTAGGATCATTTATATGCATGGTAAACATGGTGGAAATAAATAAATGGTTGTGTGTCATGTGGTAGTAATTCACCTTAATTAATCATAAGATGTCTTTCCTATTGAATAGGGATATTTAGAGCAAATCTAAACTCAGGGTTAGTTAAAACACATAATAAAATATTCACTAAAAAATCATTAATGAATCTACCTTAGAAATTACTTAAGGTAAGGATGAAAGAGAAGTTCTCTTCTCTTTATAACATTTAGTAACTAAATGTAGGTTCATTTAAACCAAATCAATCATCAAATAAAATTAACAGATCAACTAAATCACTTAAAATAAAACCACCCTTCTAAATTTAATATCTCACACATAGAAAATTCCAACCTTAAAACCTTGCTAAGACATGCCCCACAAGCCCTAAATGGCACACACATTAGGCTAAGTCATCATTTCTAGCTCTATGTTAGGGTGATGAATAGTTTAATGTCTAATTTTGTTTTATAATGTAATATTTTTAGATTGGATGTTAGGGTGCATGTCCGTAGAGAAGATGATAGGATGATCTTAGTCTAATCATGTCTTTCGTAGGGGATTTGCTTAAGGGATGTGGTAATAAAAATATAAATGCTTTTTGTTGTGCATGTTGCTTATACCCCTATGCATGATCCAAATTTGGACAGGTAAACTTGGTTACCCATGTGTGGGGTGGTAAGTCCAAGTTATCCCTTTAATTTCTTGGGTTGTGTGGTATATTTAACTAATCTTTATTTCACAGGTTTAGTTATATTTGCTTGGGTTGTGTGGTATGTTTAACTAATCTTTATTTCACAAGTTTAGTTAGATTTATCTATCTCATTTTAATGTAAATTTTGCAATTAAGATTTGGAATGAATGTCATAGGGGGAATTTAGGTGAACATTGGTAATAAGACAATGTCTTATGTATTATGTGAAGCCTTTGGACAACCACATTCCAATCAAGCCAAAATAAAGAAAGAAAATAAGCAAATCAAACATAAAAAATGAAGGATGAAGAATGAAGACCCCCATAACATGAATTTCATTTAATTGTAATTATTTATTTGTAATTTGAGTTGTATATAGGTAGAGCTCGGCTACCCACATTTCTTTTTTAGGTTTGTACGGTGGAGCCCGACCACGCTGGCCTCTTATTCTTTTGAGCTAATTTTATAAATTGATTGATGTTTTCTTTACAATTGCACACTTAGAATGATATGATTTTCCTAGTTTCTTCATTGTTTGATGAATGGCCTTGATGCGAGTAGGCTCCTAGGGAAAATTAAATTTTCTATCCAATTAATCAATGCAAAATTAAACTAAACTACTCATAACCTCACCTGAAGCCTAGGACATAAATCAAGATAATAAAATATTTAACAACCCCATAGCTGGATGTTGTATGTCTCACATCATGCATAAAATCATCTTGCTTCACTCTTGTTAATGGAGGGCTTCCACCTTTGCTAGAGATTGACCTTTGAGAGCCATGGTGAAAATACACCTACTTCTTTCTGATTTTGGCCCATAACCAATTTCTCATGCATTAGGCATATGAATCCCATAACCTATGCCAAATAAAAATGTTCAAAAATAAAAATAAGCTTAACAAAATTTACATTATATTAAGTTATGAATTCACTCCCTTCATGATCTAGTCTCTTAGGGAGTGAGTTTAAGGACCTAGTCTCCTTTCTAAACAAATAACAGCTTAGTCATCTGGCAAAAGCATAAGACTTTCCTACATATATTTAAAATCATAGGATGAGCTAGTTGGAGGCCACCCCTAAGCGGTTGTAAGTCCAACAGTTGGGTGATTTATTCTCTCTTATGGAGATAAACCATATACCCATTTTGCTTTAGATTTATGTCATGCCTTGGCCCTCTCCAAAGCTCCCTAGATTCAGGATCCGAGGTTATTATTTTTCTTTGCGAGCTACAAGCATAAATCCCCACCTCTTAGGTATTTCTATGATCTTGTATTATGGAATCGTAAGCCCTAGATTTCTAATAAAAATTCAACTCAAACATATAATCCTTTTCAAATTTTGAAAATATAGAGCCCAACCATAAGATAGTTTGGGATGCTCACTAGGTTTTCTAGTATCATGAGCATCCCCTACTCATCTCTCTTTGGTTTCAATAATAACTCTTTCCTTTTGATCAATCCCACTTAATTTTTCAAAAATAACCAATAGATTGATAGTCCTATATTTGAAATCTTTAGAGACAATGATCATTTACCTTAATCGAGAGTATTCTTAAGGAATCTCATTCCTTAAGATGTAATTAACTATGGGGGATTGCCACCATAGGGAACTTAATGAACCCAATTTAAAATAAACTCTACTTTACTTTTTTATGTAAAGTAGGGGAAAGATCTGTGGTATATTCGAAGACCCATTATCCTTAGAAGTCCTTATTAGGTGATTAGGTTCATTGTAGGATGGTGAATTCTATCTCTCGACATAGTACATCATTCCTCAATATTGCACCCCATCACCCTAATAAGTACTTCTGCGGATCCACGTGGTGTCTCAAACAACAACATAAACAACATATTTTTATTTTTTAAATTCCCCAAGAGTTTGAGAAATAAAATACGACACATACATATACATGCAATGTAAATCTTAGCACACTTTGATGATGAATACAAAGAGGTGTATTTGGAAATTTAAATATTTCATTTGTTGATTGAATTATGAATGCATGTCTTTATTATGTAGAAAAGAGGGATTTTTCATCCATTAGCTAAATACACATTCACATGTATAAAAGTTATAAGTGAGTACGATGCCATTATTTTTTACACCAGGGGCGTAAGGTACATGACCTACTTAGGGCTACTTAAACCCTCGTAGCCGCAGGATGTCCAGACTAATATACCTCTTTTCTTAGATATATGTAAATGTATGAATAACTATAAGGATAAGAAATTCCATGCGAAAATTATGTTTTATTTATTTGTTTTTTATTCGCATTCATTGGTCACATCACACATGGATATGTATAAGAGTTTTAAGTGAGTACGATGTCATTATTTTATTCACTAGGAGCATAAGATATAAGACCTACTTAGGGCTACTTAAAGCCTTGTAGCCCTAGGATGTCCAGACTAATATACCACTTTTTCTCAAATACATATGGATGTATAAAAAGAACCAAATGGATAGGGAATCATGTCAAAAATTATGTTTTGATTTTGTTGCATGATTTACATGTGTAATATGAATTTTTTACTAAGTCTTAACGTGGAGTTGCATAGAAATAGATTTAGGCAAGTGTTGTATTCTTTTCAAATGAACTATACATGTGCAAATCCTATGGGAATCCTTGTTAAGGTAGGGAAAGAGAACTTCATAATACACAACTTATACAATTATCACATGCAAGCTTATAAATATTTGTAAGTAGCATTACTTCATTATAATAATTGATTTATAGGTTTTGAAAATAATTTTTGATTTAATAGAGGTAATAGCCATTCATATTCTTAATTTAAGTCAACATATGCAATTTGATAGAAAATAAAATATTTTATTTAATTAATTTTTAAAAGAAATGAACAAATGATTTCATATGGCAAACAATATTTAGCATGATTGGAAATAAATAAAGAAATGTAAACACATGATTTCATTCATCCCATTTAATTTCTAAGGACAATCATATTAAATAAGGCTATTTAAAATGAATCAAAATTCTGTAAAGGCATTTTTATCTTCGAATTTGATTTGATTTTGGAAATATGAGAGGGGTTTGATAATCCTAACCCATTTTCCCATGTGTGAATTAGTTTGGTTTAATGAAGAATATTTAAGTTGATTTTATGTCTTGATTAGGTTAAGGTATGAATTAAATAAATTAATTATCCTTTACCTTCATCACTTTAAGTTAATTAACTAATTAATAATAAGCCAATATGATATGCAACCACATGAAAAGTAAATTTGTAATGCTCTTAAGAAATGAAAGGGGCCTATTGTAATTGGCTTATGATTAATAGTTAATTAAGCTTAAGGGATCTCACTTAATTACTTTTATGATTTTCTCACACATGTGAGCTAATCATAATTTCATTATCTCTCTCCTTGGGTTATTGAACACCCAAGGAGCTACCCAAGATCAATTAAAGTGTTGCTTAGGTATGGATGAATTAATTTTTAATTTTAATTTCATTAAGTCTTGTGGTGAACTTTTATAAGAATTTATAAAGAATAAAATGTATACCTCCATCTTCACTCTATGCAGGATGAAGATGGAAATATACATCTTCTTCTTTTTATGCATTTTTGACACCACATAGATCCACAGATATTCTTATTGAGGGTGATCGGGTATGACATTGAGGAGAGGTCTACTATCTTGAAAGATAGAAGTCACCACTCTATAATGGACCTAATTACCTCAACAAGGACTCCTAAGGATAATGAGTCTGCATATGTACCAAAGCTTCTTCCCCTACTTTACACAAAAAAGTAAAGTAAGGTTTATTTTAAACCAGTTTTGTTAAGTTCCCTACAGGGGCAAGTCCCCATAGTTAATTCCATCCTAAGGAATGAGATCCCTTAAGAATACTCTCGATTAAGATAAATGATCGTTATCTCCAAAGATTTCAATAAGTAGGACTATCAATCGATTTGTTTAGTTTGGAAGATCAAATGAGATTAATCAAAGAGAGGGAGTAATTATCAAATCCAAAGAAAGATAAGTAGGAGATGCTCACGATGCTAGGAAACTTAGTGAGCACCTCAAACTATCCAATGGTTGGGCTTTATATTTTTGCTATTGAATTATTCATTTGAGTTGGCTTTTTATTAGAAATTTAGGGCTTATAATTCCAGAACACAAGGTTATGGAAATGCCTAAGAGGTAAGGATTTATTCTTATGACCCATAGAAGGGAGAAGCAATCTCGAAACCTAAATCTAGAGAGTTTGGCTGGGGCCAAAAGCATAACCTAAATCTAAGGTGAAAAAATGTGTATTTGATTTTTCTTCTCAATAGAGGACAAACTACCCGACTGCTTAGACTTACAACCGCCTGGGGGTGGCCGCCAACTAACTTCTACACCTTTAAATTCATGTAGGCAAGTCATATGCTTTATGCAAGATAGCTAGGTTTTTATTTATTTAGAAAGAGATTAAGTCTGTAAACTCACTCCCTAAATAGACTAGATCATATAAGGGCATGCTTCAAATGACTTAAATCTAATGCTAATCATATTACATATTATTTCTATTTTTGGACAATCATTTGACCCAGGCTTAAAGGATTATATGCCTAATGCATGAGAAGTAAGATTATTGGCCAAAATCAACAAGATTGGAGGAGGTGTGTTTTTACCATGGCTCTCAAAGGTCAAGCAAAGGTGGAAGCCCTCCAATCAAGAGTGAAAATAATATTTATTTTTGCATGATGTTATAAAATAAATACTCATCTAGCTAAGGCGTTGCTAATTCTTTTACCTTGATTTTTAGCCTAGGCTTTAGGTGAGGTTGTGAGTTCTTTATTTTAATTTTGAATTATTAAATTTGGTAGAAAATTTATTTTTCCCTGAGAGCCTAATCCACATCCAGGCTATACATCAAGCAAGGATGAAACTAGGAAAAAGATGCTATCTTAGTGCACAAGCTAAACAAAATATCAATCAATTTATAAAGCTAATGTAAAAGAATAAGAGACCATTTATGGTCCAGAACCACTGCACAAACCCAAAAACAAATTGGGTAGTCGAGCTCTACCCTTATATAACCTGAATTACAAATGAATTAATTATAATTAAGCAAGTAATTCATTGTTATGGGATTCTTCAAGATTCATTTCTTCATTCTTCTTCTCTTTTTTCTTCTTCTTTTCTTCTTTCTTCTTTGGTTCCTTCTTTTCGATGGTTGGAAGGTGGTTACTCTAAAGGCTTCACATGGTTCATAAGATGAGATCTTATGATGAATGCTCATCCTTATCCCTCATAATAATCATTGCAAAATCTTAATTGCAAAAATACGTGAAAAGGGCAAGTAAATCTAACTAACACCTGCAAAGTAGAGATTAGCTAAACAAATCATACAAATCCCAAGCATGTATATTGGACTTAGCACCCCACACAAGGGTAACCAAGTCCACCTGACCTATTTGTTTGTGCTTAGGGGTATGAGTACCTGCACAGGAAAAGCAGCTATATTTTTATTGTAGTGCCCCTTAAGCACAATCCCCTGCAGAAAATAATGATTAGACTAGATCATCTTACCATTCATTCTATGCACATTCACCCTATCATCCAGACTAAAATATATATTACAAAACAAAAGCAAATATCAAACCATGCACTGCCCTAACCTAAAGCTAGAAGTGGTGACTTAGTCTAATGTGTGTGCTATAGAAGGTTTGCATGGTATGCTTAACTATGGCTTTAAGGTTTGTATTTTCTAAATGTGAAAGTATTCAACTTAGAGGATGGTTTTGTTTAAGTGATTTTACTAATTTGGGTTGATTTTATTTTGTTTTTTTATTTGGTTTGGATGAATCCTAAAATTAATTACTAAGTTTTAAAGGGAGGGAAAAGAGAAGAGAACTTCTCTTTCCTTCCCTACCTTAAGTAATTTCTAAAGTGGATTCATGTTTAGTTTTGCTCAGTGAATGTTTTATTATGTGTTTTAATTAATCTTAAGTTTAGATGAACTTTAAATAAACCTATTCAAAAAGAAAGGCATTTTAAGATTAAGTAAAGTGAATTAAAATCACAAAATACACATCACTTCATTTCTTTCCCAACATGTATAACATGCATATGAATGAACCCTAAGCATATCTATACATACAATTGGAAATTTTTAGCATACTTTATGATGAATGCTAAGTGGTTTCCTTAAGAAAATTTGAATGCTTATGACGCATGATTTTCATTAAGTAGAAAAGGAGTTACTTATCCAATTTTCATATGCACACATGAATATATGAAAGGAATAAGTGTATAGCACCATTGTTAACTAGGGGTGTAAGGTACAAGACCTACTTAGGGATACATAAAGCCTCGCAACCCCAGGGTTTTCTAGACTTATATATCACTTTCCTTAAATATAAGTCTATGTACAAAAGAAATGAATGGAAAAGAAAAATGCAAAAGTTTGTATTTGATTGTTTGTTTTGTTTATGCAATTTATATGCACAAGTGTAGATATCATTCTTAGGAATGAATAAGAAATGGAATTCAGAAAGTGTTAGGTTCTTTTCAAATGAACTATAACACTTTACCAAATCCTATTCAAAATTATACTAAAAGAGGGGAGAAGGAAAACTACACTAAGCACATCTTTATATTTTTACTCACATGCAAGCTTATAAATAAAATATAAGTAACACACTTTCAGGTTTGGTAATTGATTCATATATTTTGAAAATAATTTGTATTTAATAGTGATAATAGCCACTCATATTTCTATTTTAGCTAAAACATGCAATTTGACATAAAAAAAACATTTCACTTTCATTTTTCATTTTAGAAAAGAATGAATGCTAGAAATTCATATGACATACACATTTGGCATGTTGGGAAGGAACTAAAATGATGAAAGCATGTAAACACATTCATCCTAATTAATTCCTAAAGACAATCTTATGAAATAAGAAAGCTTAAAGCAAATCGAATTATTTTTAAAGAAGGTTTGGTTTTGTTTTGACTTTGATTTAATTTGAGAATTGTGAGGTGAGTTTGTTGTTCTTAACCCATTCCCACATGTGTATGATATTTAAGTTCAATTTTTAGATGATTAGATCCATTTTATATTTTTGATTAGGTTAAGGTATGAATTAAGCATGTTAATTACCCCTTACCTATACCACCTTAGCATAGTTAATCAAATAATTATGAGGCAATGAGATGACATAAAACCTCATAAGGAATTTAAATTTGCAATGAACCTAGGAAGAAAAAGGCCTACTGTAATTTGGCTCATGATTAATGATTAATTAAACTAAGGAGTTTAACTTAAGTAATTTCATAACCCCCTCACACAAGTGAGTTGGATTTTGATTTTCTTAATGTACTTAGGCTCTTAAACCCCTAAGCATCTATCCAAGATAGATTAATTAAGTTATGGAAAGTTTTAGAATTTTATGAAATTAATTAAGGAGGTAATTAGTAAATTAATCCTTAATTAATGATGGATTAAGAAAAAAAAAGGGGTTTTAGGGAATATCTCAAGGAAATTATCCCAAAATTATTCCCTAAACCTCACATTCACTTCATCAAAATTTGATTGACTCAATCATAGGGTCAAACCACTAATTATACCCTTAATTAAGCTTAATTACATTAAGGAAGTAATTAAGGAATGAACTAGCAATTCCCTTAATTAAGCCACTAATAAATCCCAAGAAAATTAGGGTAGGTAGGAGTCATCCCAATAATTAAGCACAAAAAGTTTGGAATTAATTAGTGGAGTAATTAGCAAATTAACATTCTCAATAAAACACAAATTTAGAAAAAAGAACTATTCAAAATCAATTAAAATTAATTTTAAAATATTATATGTTCAATTTTTTTCATATGCAATTTATTTCATATTTTTCTGATTTTTTAGGTTTAGATATGAATTTTAGAAAATTTGGTAATTAATTAGAAATTAAATAATCCCTAATTATATTATTGATCCCGTCAGTGCCATGTGCCACTGACACGGCATGTGCTTCACACGTGACGTGATGGGATTGGGTACTTAACCCATTGCATTGTAGCATCATGTGGCGGCGACACTACGCACTTTCTCCTTAGCCGTACAATCAAGGATCAAGCAGTTGAGATTAAAGCCACAAATCTAAGGGTGGAAATTATGGGAGCTATATATTTTAATCTTGACCGTCCATCCAAAATGCGCGGATGGATGGCCAGAGTTTCATCCCTACTGCTCTCTATGAGCCATGGAGATCGTTCATGTTTGAGGCCATGATCTGAGCTCGATTGAGCTCGGATTGGAATGAAAATCAACCCACACCATCTAAGCATGAATACAAGAACATATAATAACTAGATCAACTTAGGATTGAAGTTCACTTCACAAAAAACCAACATACATTGAACTTAAGCTCAAAAAAATGGCATACCTCACCGGAGGTGATCATCGGCGCTCGATTCCCTTAGAGAAGTTTTGTTTAGTTGAGACAAAGCTTTGCTGAAGTTCAGAAGCTTTGAAATTATGTGGATGCTTCTGTGGGTCAACTCTTCCTTGCCTTAAGCTCAGCCTTGATTGAATTGGATCCTCCCTTACCTTTGGGAAAGATCTTGGGCAAGTACGACTTGGTCCTCTGATGGAGCTTGAAGGAAATTGGGTTGATTTTGAGTGTGGAGTAAATTCAAATTTTAGTCAAGCTCCCCTATTTTCAAGTGATGAAAATCGAGAAACCTAACTTTCAAATCCTCTTTAGAAAGCTTATGAAGACTCTCTAAGGCTTGCTCTGAGTTCCTATGCTTCAGTTGACAGAGGGAGAGTGAAAATTGAATTGAATTAGTGGGAGTATATCTCCCCCTTTGGCAATTAGACGGTCGAACAATGCCTTGCCGTTCTGATCCAATTGACCATAAGGAATGGGTTTGTTAGGCCATTTAGGGTATCCTTGAATTTATTTTTGGCCAAGGAGTGGAATGGTGAACTTTCCATGTGCTTGAATTGAGTGTAAAGAGGATTCCATGTGCTCCATTTCAAGGCATGTGGTCAGTAGGGCTGAGAAATTTGCTCGAAGATTGTTAATCGCTCGAAAGTCGGCTCATATTTTAGCTCGAATCGATTTTGAATCGAGCTAAATGAGCTGTGCCATGAGCTGAATTGTTGGCTCAATTTTAAGTTTGAGTTGATTTCGATATGTAGTTAAATCAGCTCGTTTGATTTTTTGAACGGCTCGAATATAGTTTATGGCCTGCAGAAAATGAAATCACGAGCGATTGCGAATGGTGATACTCCTTCTCTGCCTCTCCGAGTACACCGTGAGATCAAAGGTGAACGCTTGATATACAGTTTCAGTTTTACCCTTTCAAATTCTAGCCTTCGATGCTTTGTAACTCCAACTCCGTGAGGACTGTAACTTCTTTGAGTTCTTTCTCTCATTCTTGCCTTTCTCGATTTCTTATCTTTGCGGTTGCAGCCTGTGGGTAGGGCTTGAATCTTGAGAAAGGGCTGAGAACGATTATCTATTCTCTCTTCGTCTCTTCACCTCTTTGGTCCTCACTCCTCACTGATCTCCTCAAGTTTTCTCACAATCTCGCTACGTGATTCCGTGAATCATGCTTTATTTCTTACAAATTTCTGAGGCGCAGCCACGCAGACTTGCAGTGTCAGTGTGGCCATTATTTCTCTGTGGTAGAGTTATTGTTATTTCTTAATTTTATAATTGCAACTTGGGTTACTTAACTCAACCGCTCGCCGCTCGGTTTGTTTCTTTGTCGAAGTCTCATTTGATTATTTCTACGGTACAGACAGTAGTAATACTGGTTAATTTTACTAGTTAGTTTATGGCATAGATGTTCGTTAGTTATTTGTTTTTATATATTATAGTTTCATTATTCATTTGCCCATATCTTAATTACTCTTGAGTCTTGACGGCACTCTCAAAGGCTCAAAGCCGATCAACAGTCAGGACAATCAATTTATTATCCTCTATTATAAGTGAAGTATGTTTATTCTTAGACTCAACTTTCTGGAAAAAGAATAATATCATATTTCATGTCCTTTCTCACATTTATGGATGAATGTGAGATAATAAGGCAAAAATCTATTATGACTTATGAAGAGATGATTCTTGATTTCTTGTATATCACCATTCGCCGATTCACCGTTCCACTGATACGTGATAAATACACCTCTTGAGTCTTGAGTCTTGACATGTTATTCAATATGGAATATGGATATCGTATGCTGAAAATTTTGTTTAATTTAAAGTATTGAAGCTGCAAATTTTTTTGCACTTGTATTGTTGTATTATTGTATATGGTTGTCGGCTGATATACTTAAGTTACAATTAAGGTTTAAAACTTTGAAGAATTTATCCCTCAACATTTATTTCTTTCTCATTTCTTCAAAGAAAACTTTATTGCCTTCATAAAATTTCCAATCCTATTGATCTGTATAAGTCGTAAGATGATGTAAGTGTGGACTTTCACAATCCTATTATTGGGTAATAAATTTATGGGCTTTATTGCCTTCATAAAATTTCCAATCCTATTGTAAATGTGGACTGGAAGTATAACTTGTAAGATGATGTTGATGGGCCGATGGCATTTTTTTTTATAAAGAAGAATGGCTTATTTTCTAGCATAAACCTGTATGGGGTATGGCTATTGGTTGTATGAGAGTATGAGACTTAGAATGGTGGTAATGTAGAGCTTTTTTGTTTCTTTACCTAAGAAAATGGGATTATTGTGGGCTTTTGCATCTTAAAATTAATCGTGTGGATTGTCCTTTTAGCCAACAATTCAGTTTGATATCTGAACCAACTAATTTATTTAAATAGCATCTTTAATTACATGTGGTTGATGTTATATTAAGCTTTCTTGTAAACTCTTAAAATCAATTATTCACATATAAATTATAATTATTTGCTATTTTACATGCGAGTTTATAACTAAATCATATTATATTTGTATAGATATAATGGAAAGTCGCTCTCAAAGCATATCAAATTGTTCCTCAACTCAACCTCATGCTGAAACTGTCAAAAATGATATTGATAGTATTGATGAAATTACTTGTATTGATGATAGAAAGGGTAAAAGGCAACGTTCTGAAGTTTGGCAACATTTCACTGAAATATCAGTCTCAGAAAAAGGAAAAATTATACAAAAGTACAAATGCAATTATTGTGTTAAGTCTTATGTTAAACAAGAAACTGGTACCACATCACAATTGAGCAGACATTACAAAATGAATCACTATAGCAAAAATAGTGTTAGAGAAAAGAGACAAAAGTTTTTTGATCCTATAACTGAGGACCTTGAAGAAATTGATTTGATTTCTAGTTTGTATGTTTCAGCTATTTATGATCATAACAGAATTAAAAATATTGTTGCTAAAATGATCATTGTTCATGAATATCCCTTTATGACAGTTGAACATTTTTGGTTTAATATTTTGATGAAATCTATGAATCCAAATTACCATAAAATTTCTAGATTTTGGTATCAAAGAAGAGTGCATGAAAGCGTATGAAGTGGAAAAAGATAAACTTAAAAATGTTCTGAAATTGACTGAGACAGTTTTTCTTACTAGTGATTGCTAGACATCAAGCCAAACAATTGGTTATATTATCTCACAGTGCATTATATTAGTTCTGATTGGAAATTGTAGTCCAGGATAATCAATTTTAGTGATTTAGATCCTCCTCATAGTGGAGTTGTGATATCTGAAGTCATTTCTGAAATTCTATTGCAATGGGGCATTCAAAATAAAATCAGCACTATAACTTTGGATAATGCATCATCAAATGATGTGGCAGCTAGAAACCTGAAAGCATTATTTAGTAGAAGGTCTGGATTTATAATAATGGGGGATTTCTTTCATGTTCGTTGTGCTGCTCATATTTTAAATCTAATGGTGCAAGATGGCTTAAAAGAAATTGGTAATATAATTGAAAAGGTAAGAGAATCAATCTTATTTGTAAAGCAATCTCCTAGTCGCTTACAAAAATTTGGTGAGATTGCTAGGCAGTTTATCAACAACAAAGTCACTATGCATTGATGTTCCTACAAGTTGGAACTCAACATACAAAATGTTGGAGTCTGCATTTTACTATAAGACTATTTTTCCGGAATATGCTTTGCGAGACCTTAATTACATATGGTTACCTTCTGAAGAAGATTGGAATCAATTTGATAAGATTAGAGAGTTGCTTCACATTTTTCATTGAATAACTAAAATTTTTTCTGGATCTAACTATCCTACGGCAAATAGGCTTCTTCCAAATCTGATATTAATAAAGAAGACCTTAGATAGAGAAAATTTATTTGATTGTCTTTTCATTTCTAATATGGCAAGCACTATGAAGGCAAAATTTGATAAGTACTGGGCAGATTGTTCATTGTTATTCTCAATTGCATGCATTCTAGATCCCAGAATGAAATTATTTGCCATTAATTATTACTACCCACAAATTTATGGCAATGATATTGTTGATGAGAGAAAGGACACAGTGAAACAAAAATTATTTGAGCTCTACTCTTTCTATGTTGTTGATAAACAACATACAACTAATGAAAATACAGGAGCACCAACTATACAAGTTGAATCAACATCCACAATAGAAGGAAGTCATATTTTGTCTGATGATTTGGCTGGGTTGTATAATTTTATAGACTCTACTGACCTTTTAGTTCCACAGAAATCTGACTTAGAGATATACTTAGATGAAGCTTGTGTTAAATGTCCTAATTCAAAATTTGATATTTTAGATTGGTGAAAAATGTCCGCCATGAAGTACAAGACACTATCAAATATGGCAAAAGATATTTTTACAATTCCAATAACTACAGTTGCTTCAGAGTCAGCCTTCAGTGCAGGTGGTCGTGTGCTTAGTGATTATAGAAGTTCTATTTCACCAAAAACATTGGATGCCTTAATATGCAGTGGAAATTGGATTCATGCAGCGTACAAAAATTTGAAAGATCCTATGGTAATGTGTTCATCATTCTATTTTTTATATAGGGAAATTATATTCTATTTAATTTTTTCAATAAAAACAACGCCTTCTTTGCATTTCCAGTTTGACATCTTAGCTGAAGAAAACATAACTATATATGTGCCTCGAAGCTTGAGTGTGGATTCACAAATTTGAATTTCATGAGGGTAACATTGTTTTATGGGCTTTCACAATATGCTTTTGTAGGTTGTAGGTTGTAATTACTATTTTATGTATTGTAGACTTTAACAATTAACATATGGCCTTGATTATTGAGAAAAAATATTGATAATAGCTAAGTGTTATAGATGTTTCACTGTGTTTGTGTTTTGTTAATTATCAATATGTCAACTTGCTATGACATATTGTGAAAGAACTTGTCTGATATAATGAATTTTCATAATATGCTTTAACAGTAAAGCAAATGAAAGAATAGTTAATGCATCATCAAATGTGAGACTTCTTTCACAATATGCTTTTCATAGTTCCTATGGCATTTGTTCAATACTAGACATCATGATAATTTTACATTGATACTTTTGGTGGTATTTAGTCTGTGATGACTCCATTGATGTATTGCTTTAGTGAGGTGATTTTTGGTGTGTAGATGAAATCAGGTTCTTATCATAGATTGTAAAGGTCCTAAAGGTTAGATTGGTTAAGAGTTTTCTGTCAATCAGATTTTTCTGTAACCTTTGTGAACCATCTCTATCTCATTGTATTTCTGGATTAGTTTATCTTTCAGGCAATTTTTTTTCTGAAACTAGTTTGGGTTAACTAGACTCAAATCAGTTAATTGAGGGCTTTTTAAATTTTGAATTAATCATATGGGCAATTGTTTCAGTTGATCTGAGATTGATACATGTGAGAACTGTTAAATTCAATATGTTAATAATTTGTTAGGTCATTTTTGGCTGAGTTTATCCTGCAACTTGCTATGACATGTCTTTGTGAATCTGTTAACTTCAATATGTTTTTGTGGCTAAGTTTATCCTTCTGGCTGAGTTTATCCATCATGCTGAGTTAGAATCTTTGTGAATCTGTCAACTTGCTATGACATGTTTTTGTGGATGAGTTTATCCTTCCGGCTGAGTTTATCATGTGAGAACTATTAAATTCAATATGTTAACTGTTTCTTCTATCACCTATTTGAACCAATATGGCAATATGGGATCATTAATGTGAGTAGATATAGGGGATGAACTATTCTTTCGTTTGCATTTTTGTATTAGTCCTCTTACTTAATGCTTTACTGGAAGAGTTGAATACAAGATTATATGAGCTTCTTAGAATTATTACATCTTAGATGGTTGCTTAGTTTGATGTATGGCCGTATGGTTAGCTTTGGCTTTGTGGTGTTCAAACTGCCTTAGTTCGAAAATATCTTTTGTATAATCCTCTATTGCTGTTTATAAATATCTTTTGTATAAATCCTCTCTTGCTATTTTTCTTGTGGGTCGTGGCTGGCTGCTTTGCTGCTACCTGCTAGGCTGTTTTCCTATCATTATTGAATTCAGTTTCAGTATCTGGATTATATGATTGGATGTTTGCTGGTGTTGCCTGGGTGTGGGTTTTTCCCTTCCTAGGTGGTGCTCATGCTATTTTTGTGACCTTCTTACTATGCGTGGCTGTGTCTTCTTTTCTATTATGTATGCAGGTATTAAATACCATATCAACTCCTCCAAATGAAAGTTGTTCCACCTCAGGTATGTAGGCTATGAAGGCTAGGATGATTTTACTCATCTTTTGGTTGGTAGTAGCTTTTCGATGTAACCCCTCATTGGAAGTTTGGATGCTTATGTGGTCGCCTCAAATTTGTGTGACTGAGCCTGAGCCTGCTCTCATTAGATCTTCTATAATTCACTCACTTTATTCTATTTTCACCTTTAATTTGATCTATATTGCTTTGTTAATTATTACCTAGATTCTTGCAGATTTGGTGTTACTTCTCTAATGATTATTCCAACAAAAAATTCTGATCCATCATTGGTGGCTCTCATTTGAAGATGATAGCAAATTTACTAATCTCAGTTTCCTTCTCATTTGAAGATGATAGCAAATTTACTAATCTCAGTTTCCTCAGTAGACTTATAAAGCTAGAAATAAGTCAGGATTTCATGCATCAAAAAATTCTAAATTCCTCTTACTTGCATGCCTAGGTTGAGTTTACTAGTATCTTCATTTTATGTTTATGATGGCTTCCTTTGTTCTGAAAGATAAGATTTTACCCTTGTCTGATATAAGGAATTTTAGTCTTCAAATCAATTTTGCATTTTGGATTACCTATAATGATTTTAAATAATAATTCTGCAGAAAACTAATCTTCAAGGCTATGATCCTTTCACAGATATGTCCTCAAAAAGAGTCCTGTTGATTGTGATAGAGAGCATCAGGTATGCTCTTTTGGATCAGTAAATGTTTTCGATAAGTTCTGAAACCTGTCTTGAATGAGATTGAAAGCACAAACATTCTCATATTGTTTATGTTTTATAGCGAAGTTGTGGAAGGTTCACCAAGAGCAAGTTTCAGAAACTAATAGAAGAACTGGACTTTGATGAGAGATGGTTTCCTTTGATTACTTGAGCACATTTGGGATGAAATCATGAAAGAATCGGACGGATTATTACTCCATCTCTTTTTTTCTTACAGATCTTTTAGTTATATTTTGTAAACTTGATTTTTTCTATTGGCTAAACCCAATTAAATATGTACAATGTAATTATTATATTGATATAAATTTCAATTTTATACAATAAATTCAAGCAAATTTTAATTTATGTGATTTTTTTCTTTGTGCTGTTGTGTATTAAGTTTGAGCAACTTAAATCAAAACGAGCCAGTTCGTTTTTAATTTTGAGCCAAAAAAAGTCCAAATTTGAGCTAAACCATCAAAAATGAGCTGACTCGAAATGCGTTCAAGCCAGATCAAGCTCGATTCACATTCGATCCGAGCTGGCTCAAATTGCTTTTGAGCTAGATCGAGCTCGATTCAAATTCGATCTGAGCTGGCTCGAAAGCAATGTCTACGAGCTACGATCCGAATTCGAGCCACCATAAAATACATTCGAGCCGATTTCGAGCCGGACCTGGATCAGCTCAAAATCAGATTGTTCTCAGCCCTAGTGGTCAGTTTGGTCATTGGGCAAGGTTGGGCAGACCCAAACCCATTGGGTTGGGTGCACCACACTCTGTAGTGTTCACTTGATCCACTAAGAGGGTGTCAAGTTGTTATGGAGAGGATTTGACCAAATTCTAAATGAATTTGGCCAAAATTTACCCTATGGCCTAGGAGTAAAATGGTCATTTGACCTTGATTTTAGTTTGGGTATGTCTGATATGATGAGAAAAAAAGGTTTGGCCAAGTTTCATTGAATTTGGAGTTGGTTTGATATGATTCAACTCATGTTGACCCATTTAGGTCAAAATGGGTCAAGTTGACCAAATGGTCAAATTGGGTCAAACAAAGGGATGGGTCAAGTTCATATGACCATTTGAAATATTTTGGTGGCTTTGGTTTGATTCAATTTGTTTTAGGTTTGAATTTGGTTCATTTTATTTTATTTAGGTCAAATGGGTCAAGTTGACCAATTTGACCCATTTGACCTATTTGATATAGGTCATGGGTAAGTTTAGGTTTGGTTGGCCATATGAAAGGGATTTCTATCTTTGATTCCAATCAATTTTGGTTAAGTTTTAATTTGGCTCAATATGACCCTTTAGTTCAAGTTCAATTTAAGGTCAATTGGGCTAGGTTGGGTCTAGTTAGCCAATTGGGTCTTTGGTCAAATTCAACAATCATTTTAGAATGAACTTGACCCATTGGTTTTAATCAATTTAGCTTAGATCAAGTTTGATACATTTTGACTTTTTAGGTTAAGTTAGGTCAACTTGGGTCAAGTGGCCAATTGAGCTAGGTTAGGCTCAAATGTTGACCTGGTCAAGTTCAAACATTAATCATGAATGAACTTAGATCATTGGTTTCAATCAATTTGGCCTATGGTGGATTTTGGCTATGTTGGGTTTCATTTTGGCTACGTGTTGGCTTGGTCAACTCTTAGGTTTGACTTGGTCAGACCCAATTTGAGTGATTGATCATCTCATGATGATTGTTGATCATGATGAGAGGCTTATGTGGGCTTAATTTAATCTAATTTGGTTAGGATTAGAATTTGGCTCATAAGGGTACTTTAGGTCACTTTGGGTCAAGGGAGCCTAAGTGGGTCAAATGGCTTGGTCAAGGCTTGATTTGAGTATGATTGAAATATAAATCTATTTGCAAGTGGTTTGAAGTCAAATGAGTTTTGATTCATTTGACAATTTCAAGTTCAAAGGGTCAACATGAAATGGATTTTAACTTGATTTTTGAATTGGGTTCTGATTAAGTGATTGAAGTTTGTATTTATATTTGGATTCATGATTGAAGGATTGATTCAATCATGAAGAAAAATTAAGAGTTTGACTTGATTTAAAGTTGATTTGGCTAAGCTCAAGAATTTGACTCGAAAGGCTTAGGTTGGATTTTGATTGAATTTGGGTTTGATTTTTGGGTTTGGTTTTGGTTGTTTGAATTTATATTTCATTTATATATGTGAATATAAATGAGAATATAAATGGTTTAGGAGAAAATTTCATGAGAATATAAATGAGAAGACTTAGGAACTAAATTAGGAAAATTATCCCTAATCACATTCCCTAAGTGATCTTACTGTTCAACAGAGATAATTATGTTTAAATGATTAATCAAGTTTTTATTCATTCCTTAATTATGATTAATTAGATTAAGAGAGTGATTAGGGCTTAGTCAAATGATTTTCTTTAAGTAATCAGTAAAATCTCAAAAATAAGGGAGGTAGAGGCCATCCCTCTAAACATCCATAGAAAATTTGAGATTAATTGAGTGCTTAATTAAAGTGTAATTAAGCTAATTAGATTTTTAATAAAACCATAATTAGGCTAAAATCACTATTTAAAATCAATTATTTATAGTTTTCAAAGATTTTCCTCTAAAATATCTTCAAAATGAGTCTAAGTTTGTATTTTTTGGATTTTTCTATAATTAGTTATGATTTTAGGAAGTTTTAGGATTAAAAATTAATTAATTAGCCCTAATTAAAGCCTTAATCCGGTTGCCATGGGCCATGATGTACGGCCGACAAAGACGCTTTCAGGTGGCATGATTTGGCTATTTGAGTAGTCACATTCATGTCAATTAACCGGCGAGCATGCTTTCTCTGTAGGGCTTCGGAATAGGCTTAAGAGGGCTCACGATTCGATTGTTTGTGTTTTCCCCTTCGAATTGGGGGGGGGGGGGTATACCCCGCAATTTTTCATCATTGATGGATGGCTCGTGCACACATTTTGCATTAGCTCATCACCGCTCAGCCATCAGAGTTGTCTCCATCAAGTCAAGGAGGCACTCCAAGGATGGAACAAATGATGGGGAGCTGCCATGGACCTAATGTGCAAGGTTGCTATGGTCTTGATCTAATGGGTGCTCGATTTGGGCTGGAGGTGAGTCAACTCACCTTCCAAGGGTCCTTGGCTTATCTAGGGTGAGTTAGGTTAGCTAAGTGGGTCAGGAGAAGGTTCCATGTAGTGCCAATGAGTTGCCATCCGGGGTGGGCGAGTTGACTTTAGCTTTGATCCAATGGTTTTAAAGTTTAATTCCCATGGTTTGATGGCTAAATCCCTTGGTGGGGTCCACTTGGATTTTAGGCTGATTTGAAAATGAAATGGGACATGCTTGGGTCGGGTTTGACTAAGTCTTAGGGTCCCATAAGTTATTTTGGAGGGATTTGGCTTCATTTGGTCAAATTGGTTCCATTTGGGCTAGGTTGGGTTGGGTTTATTAATTGGTCAAATTGGGTCAAACCAAGGCTTGGGTTAGGTTCATATGATGATTTGGGATGTTTTGGCTCAATTAATTTAAACTGGTTTGGCTTAGGTTTAAATTTGACTCATTTGGATTCAAAAGTGTCAAATTGGTAAAGTTGACCAATTTAGGTTGGGTTAGGTGTTGAGTCAAGTTCAATTTGTTGATTGAAAATAATTGTAGGCTTTGGTTTGGTTTAATTTGTATTTTGGCCAATTTGACCTTTTAGGTCAATTTGGGCTAGGTTGGGTCAAGCTGACCAATTGGTCACCTTGGGCTCAATCATGGCTTTGGTCAAGTTCAACAAGTAATTTAGAATGAACTTGAGCCATCGGTTGCAATCCATTTGGATTAAATCATGATTTGACTCATTTTGACTTTTTAGGCCAATTTGGGTCAATATAGGGCAAGTGACCAATTAGGCTTAATTTGGCTCAATTGATAACATGGTCGTGTTCAATCATTGATTATGAATGGGTTTGGGGCAATGGTTTCAATCAATTTGGCATATGATTGATTTTGGCTAGTTTGGGTTTCATTTGGCTAAGTGTTGACTTGGTCAAAGGCTAGGTTTGACTTGGTTTGACCAATTCAAGGTGGTTGATCACCCCATGATGATTGATGATCATGATTAAGGTTTAGATAGGCTTAGTTCAATCCAATTTGGGTTGGATTGAAAATTGGCTCAAAAAGGTCTTTTTGGTAACTTTAGGTCAAGTGAGCCTAAATGAGTCAATTGTCTTGATCAAGGTTTGATTCAAGTTTGGTTGAACCCACATATGAGCTTAGGGTTGAAATATAAATCCATTTACAATTAGTTTGGAGCCAAATGAGTTTTGGTTCATATGACAATTTCAAGTCAAAAAGGGTTAACTTGGGCTTGATTTGGGTTGACTTGGATTTGGTTTGATAATAGTGGTTTATGTTTATATTTGGATCAATGATTGAAGGATTGATTGAATCATGAAGAAATCCATGAGTTTTGAGTTGATTTGGGTTTGATTTAGCAAGTTTAAAAGTTTGGCTTAAAGGACTAAAATTGAAATTTTGATTTGATTTGAGTTTAGTTTTGGTCATTTGAATTTATATTTCATTTATATTTGTGAATATAAATGCAAATATAAATGGGTCATGATAAAATCACTCAAGTTTGGAGTTATTTGGAAGCAAATTTGATTAAGCTTAGGGATGTAAGTTAAAAGGGATAACTCGGGTTTTGATTTGGTTTGATTTATTTTTGGTCATTGGAGGGTGGGTTTCATTTATATTTATGAGTATAAATAAATTAATGATTGATTTATAAAGAAATCAATCATGTTTGAGTTGATTTGAATCAAGATTTGATTAGGTTTATGGAGGTAGGTCCATATGACTTAAGAAGGGTCTTGATTTGGTTTGATTTTTTTTTGATTTGGTAGATTTGAATTTGGATTTAATTTATTTTTATGAACATAAATAAAAGAATGATTTATTTATAAGGAAATCAACCAAGTTTGAGTTGGTTTGAAAGAATTTTGGCTAAGCACATGAAGGTGGTTCATATGGCATAGGAAGAGATTTTTGGAATTTGGAGTTAATCATTGGTTTCAATCATTTGGAATTTGGAATTTATTTATAATTTAGAATTTGATTAGAGATTGGATTAGATAATTGAGAAAATTAATTGGGTTGGGGTTGATTTGGATTTAGTTAATACTAAATCCATAAGATAAAATCAAAGAGCCTAGGAAGGGAATTGAAGTTTGAATTTGGTGATGGACTTCATTGGACAGTTGGATTTGATTTTGGAATTTGAATTTTAATTTGAGGTTTTGTTTGAAATAAAGAAGCAAGGATTAGGTTTAGGCTATAGGGTAGGCAAGTCTTCCGAAATTCCTAAGGCACAACCTATTCCTATGGCTAACTCTTCTAAGTCTCTAGGGTTAGGTTAAGTGTTCACCTAATCACTAGAAGTGTCTTAAGACTAAGAAATACTTAGTGTATATAAGAGTCCTAGGCCTATGATGAAATAGTTGAGAGCTCACTCCAAAAGTGAGGTCAACAAAGGGCGCCCAATAGGTGTGGTATGACTAACAAGGCACACCTCACATATTGGTGTTGATCAAGATGACCAACAACGTCCAAAGGATCGCAAGCACTAACAGAAATGATCTACTCATAAACCCGAGGTTTAGAAGGACTCACGATCTTAGTGCAATGCAACTCCACTCATGCCAAGGGCATAAGGGAGGAAGAAGGGATCCACCAAGGGATCAAGTAAGTAAATCTTCCACTAGAGAAACAGGTTCAAGTTATCCACTGGGGATAACAGGTTTGAATTGGATGCAAGGTATGATTTTGGTAGAGTGTCCTCTAGGGATTAGGATGTATAACCTAGCAGGCATAGATGCATGAGCCTTCCACTAGGGAAGCAGGTTCAGGATCTGAAGGGTAAAAAGGGATTGAATTTCTTTTGAGAGTGCACTTGCTGCAGAATGCAAGTTGAATTGGATTTGATTGATGTATCACTGGGGAGAAAATGATTGATTATTTGTTTAACTTTTAGATTTTAAGATGGACCCTGTCGGTTTACGATGGATCGTACTAAGAAGGGGTGTTTACCTTATTTCTAGGATGAGCTCTCAATACCCCCATCTTAGACATATGAATTTTCTTGTACTTTAAGAGTTTCTTAGTCTTAAGACACATCTAGTGATTAGGTGGGCACTCTCACCTAGCCCTAGAAGACTTAGAAGTGTTAGCCATAAGTTCAAATTTCCTAAGTCCTTAACCCTTTCATGAGGACTTAGCCAAAATCATGATCTAAACCTACTGAAATATTTGAGAGTTTCTCAAATTCCATTTATATTCTCATTTATATTCACATATATATATATGAAATATAAATTCAAACCCATCAAATCAAACTCAAAATTCTATAATAATACATGAAAATTCTCTTAAGTCCCTTTAATTTTCCATTAACGGACTTAGCCAAAATCAACTCTAATCCTTGATCAAACTAATTCAAATCCTTGGGATTTTCTCAAAACATTTTTATATTCTCATATATAAATGAAATATAAATATAACTCAATCATATCAAACCCTCAAATTAAATTCCAAATTTAAAATCCTTGAAATTCCCTTAAATCCCTTAATTTCCCATTAATGGATTTAACCTAAACTTTAATCATACCTATTCAAAATCATGGGATTTTCTCAAAACTTATTTGTATTCTCATTTATATTCTCATATATAAATGAAATATAAATATAAATTAATCAAATCCAATCTAAAAATTAAATTTCAAATTAAAAATTTCCTTAAATCCTTTAAATTCCCTTAAATGGATTTAACCTAAATCATGATTAAACTCTTTCAAATTCTTGAAATTTTCACATGATCAATTTTTATTATCATTTATACTCACATATATAAATGAAATATAAATTCAAACAATCAAAACCAACTCCAAAAATCCAACTCAAATCCACTCAAAATCAAATCTAAGCCTTTCAAGCCAAAATCTTGAACTTAGTCAGATCTCTTTCAAATCAAGCCAAACTCTTGATTTTATCTCATGGTTCAATCAATCCTACAATCATGAGCTCATATATAAATCCAAACCTCAATGAAACAATAAAAACCCAAATCAAAAATCAAACCCAAGATTCTTTCATATTCTTCTTTTGAATATGAAATTTTCAAATGGATCAAAACTCATTTAACTTCAAACCACTTGTAAATAGATTTATATTTCAACCATAAGTCCATGTACAAGATCAATCAACTTCAAATCAAGCTTTGACCAAGTCATTTGACCCACTTAGACTCACTTGACCCAAATTGACCTAAAGTACCCTTATGAGCCAACTTTTGATCCTAACCAAAATGTATTGAACCGAACTCATATATCCATCTCACCGTGATCAACAATCATCATGGGATGATCAATCAATCAAATTGGGTCAAACTAAGTCAAACCTAAGGGTTGACCAAGTCAACACTTAACCTAGAACAAAACCTTACATAGCCAAAATCCACCATTGGCCAAATTGATTGAAACCATTGATTTAAGTTCACTCATGACCTATGTTTGAACTTCACCAAGCCAACATTTGAGCCTAACCTTGCCCAATTGGCCCACTTGACCCAAGTTGACCCATTTGACCTAAAGGATCAAAATGTGTCAAAACTTGATCTAAGCCAAATTGATTGAAACCAATGGGTCAAGTCCATCCCAAATCACTTGTGGAACTTAACCAAAGCCTTAATTTGTCAACTAGGCCCAACCTAGCCCAATTGACCTTAGACCCAACATGACCTAAAGGGGTCATGTTGAGCCAAAATTGAACGTAACCCAAATTGATTGGAAACAAAGATATCAATCCACTCCATATGACTAACCAAACCTAAACCTACCCTTGACCTAATCCAAATAGGTTAAATGGGTCAAATAGGTCAACTTGACCCATTTGACCTAAATGAGTCATATGAGCCAAAACCAAATCTAATCCAAATTAAATCAAACCAAATGCACCAAAACATTTCAAATGGTCATATGAACTTGACCCAACCCTTGGTTTGACCCAATTTTACCAATTGGTCAACTTGACCTAAGTTGACCCATTTTGACCTAAATGGGTCAACATGAGCCAAACCCTATCAAATGGACTCCAAATCCAATGAAACTTGGCCAAACCTATTTTATCAACATACCAAACATGCCCAAATTTTAAAAATAGTAAAATGACAATTTTACCCTCTAGGCCATAGAACAAATTTGGGCCTAGCCCATGGGTATTTTGGTCATACACTCTTGACAATCACTTGAGGCTTTCCTAAAAGCTCAATAGGACTTAGTGATGAGTGGTGCACCCAACCCAATGGATTTGGGTCAGCCCATTTGACCCACGGACCAAACCTGACCCTTAGTCTAAAAATTGAAATTTCAAATACCCTCTTAAGCTCAATTCAAGCACATGGGAAGTTGGCATTCCACTCCTTTGGCCAAACTGACCATGTGCGCACTCAAAATTACCAAAATGACTTACTCTATAGGCTCAATTGGATCAAAATTGCATGGACATTGCTGATCATCTGATCCTTCAAGAGGGAGATATACTCCCCCTATTCACTTATATTTTCATTGACTCACTCTCGATTGAGCACGAGGAACCCATAGCAATCATCAAAGAGCTTTCCAAAGGTCCCTATAGAGGATTTGAATTCCCCATTCTTTGATTTTGCACAGTACAAAATAGGGGAGCTCAATCCAATAGGTAATTTCCTCTACACTTGATCTCCTTCGAAATCCTTTTGCACACTTGATCTAGGAGCTAAGTCAAATTGGCCTAAGATTTCTATGAAGTTCTAGAGGCAAGGAAGAGCTCAATTTAATCAAAGTTGCAAGCATCTTGAATAGGAGTTGATCTACCCATCAATCCACTCAACCCCAAGACCTAGGATCTTCAACAGGGCTTCGTCTCCACCAAATGAAGCTACCTCATCGAGCTTGACCACCGGTGATCATTTCTGGCGAGGTATGTAATTTTTTGGCCACTTAGCTTGATAGGTGTTGGTCCTTTGTGAAAGGAATTTTCATTGCATGAGAAATCAATGGTTGGATAGGTTCGTAATGATGCCTAGATGTTATGGGTTGAGTCTTGTATGATTCTATGCTGGATCGGGCTCGGATCTCCCCTTGGATCATGGACAGTCTCCATCAATCCTCAGGTAAGAACTTGGCTCATCTCAGCCGCCATCCGCGCATTTTAGATGGATGGTTGAGATTATTTGGCATGTTATATAAATCCTTTATCCGATTTAAGCCATGGGTGAATCCTTAGCCGTCTAATCTTTCATCGGATGGCCAAGGATATTAGCACATGCGCCACCGTCGCATTTGTGAGGTGACAACTTAAGTTGTCCCCTCATGGTGTGGCGCGTGTAAAGCATGCTGACCGCTGCCGCCACGCATCGCGCCGTGAGCTGGTATTAAGTAGGGATTAGTTAGGGGTTTTCATTAATTCATAATTAATTTAGAAAACTTCTAAAATTCATAACTCTTCATAGAAAAATTTAAAAAATAAAAGGAAAAATGCCATGGATAGATAATTTCATCTAAAATATTTTTTAAATGGTTTTAATGAATTTTGAATTACCCTTTTCTTTGAATTTGGGTTTCTTTGGGAATCTTAATTAGCTAATTATCCTCTAATTAGGTCACCAATTGATCTCAAATTTCTAGAGATCATTTAGGGGATGACCTCTACCTCCCCTAATTTTCTTGAGATTTATTGAGACCTTAATTGGGGAAATTGTTATTTCATTCCCTAATTACCCCCTTCATGCAATTAAGGGTAATTAATGTGTGATTAGTGGATTTACCCTATGATTAAGTTTGATTAAGGTCATATCCAGTGAGTATGGATTTTATGAAATAATTTTGGGGTATATCCCCTAAGCTATTCTCTAAGCCCCCCTTTTCTCTCCTTAATCCCCTTTTAATTATGAGTTAACTCATTAATTATCTCTTAAACAATTTTCAAAAATTCTAAAAATTTCTAGAACTTAATTAATCTACCTTGGGTAGATGCTTTGGTGTTTAATAGCCTAAGTCTAATTAAGAAAATTAAAACTCCTTTTATAAGTATGAAAGGGTGTTTTAAAAGTACTTAAGATAAACCCCTTAGCTTAATTAACTTTTAATTGTGAGCCAAATTGCATTAGGCCTTCTCATTATTAGGTGCATTACAAATTTAAATACTTGTGAGTTTTATGTCATCTCATTGGCTCATAATTACTTAGTTAAGTTTTTTAAGGTGGTGTTGGTAAGGGTTAATTAAGCCACTTAATTTATACCTTAACCTAATGAATGCTTAAAATGGATTTAATTATCTAAAAATTAAATAAAAATATAAAACAAATGTGGGGATGGGTTAGGAACAGGAAAACTCATCTCACATTTTCAAAATTAAATCAAACTTCAAACTAAATAAAAATAATTTTGAAATTCACTTTGATTTATTCTAAATTTTCTTATTCTTTAAGAATGTCTTTAGGATTTAAGTAAAGTGAGTTTGTTTACCTGCTTTCATTGCTTTAGATCTTTCCCAACATGTTAAGTTGTATGTCATGTGATTCATGCATTCATAATTTCATGTTTCAAAATTTTAAAATGAAATTGTTTACTTTATGTTAAATGTGCATGTGTTGGCTAAAGTAAAATATGAGTGGCTATTATTATTATCACTACCAAATACAAAGTATTTTCAAAACCTATAAATGAAATATCAAATTGAAAGTGTTCTATTCTTATACCTTAATTATAAGCTTGCATGTACTGGATTATAAAGTCATGTTTAGTGTAGCATTTCCTTTCTTTCTTATGTTAGCATAGTTTTGAATAGGAGTTGGTAAGATGTAGGGTTCATTTGAAAAGAACCCAACACTTACTTAATTCCAAACCCTATTCATCCCTATGCTCTCACTTAAGAAGGGTTGCCTATACTTGCATGAATAAATTGCATAAACAAAAATGAAACTATTAAAATTACTTTTGCATATTCCTTCTCCATTTCATTTCTTTTATATATATGTTTGTACTTAAGGAAAGTGGTATATTAGTCTGGACCCCGAGGTTTTGAGGCTTTAAGTAGCCCTAAGTAGGTCTTGTACCTTACACCTCTGGTTAACAATGGCTCTATACTCACTTATGCCTTTCTTACTTTCATGTATGTATGTGAAATTTTGGATAAGGAAAACCCTTTCTAGTTAAGAAAAATCATGCATATTAAACTTCTAAATTTTCTTAAAATGGATTACTTAGTATGCATCCTAAAGTGTGTTAACTATTCTCATTTGTATATATAGATATGCTTAGGATCCATCCTTATGCATGTTATATATGTTGGGAAAGAAATGAAGTAATATGTGTTATGTGAATTTTGATTCATTTTATTTAATCTTAAAATGTCTTTCTTTTTGAATAAGTTTGTATAGGGTTTATCTAAACTTAGGATTCATTAAAAGATGTAATAAAAAAATTTACCTAAATGAAATTAAAATGTAAACTTACTTTAGAAATTACATAAGGATTAGTGAAGGAAAGAGAAGTTCTCTTCTCTTTCCATCTCTTCAAAACTTAGTAATTAATTGTAGGTTTCACTTAGAACAAATTAAAACATGAAATAAAAATAATCTAAAACACTTAAATAACTAAAATGAAACCCTCCTCTAAGTTGAACATGCCCGTCACACTTAGAAAACTTGAACCTAAAGTCCTAAGCTAATCATATCACACAAACCTTCAAAGCACACACATTAGGCTAAGTCACCACTTCTAGCTTTAGGTTAGGTCAGTGCATGGTTTGATGTTATGTTTTATTTTGTGATATATATTTTAGACTGGATATTAGTATGTCAGAATGAATGGTAGGATGTGCTTAACTTATTCTTTTATGTAGATTGTGCTTAAGGGCACTATCATAAATAAAAATATAAATGCTTCTTACTTGCGGTGCTTATACCCTTTGCAATCCATAGTTAATGGACTTAGTCACCCATGTGTGGGGTGATAAGTCCAATATACATGCTTGGGATTTGTATGGTGTGATTTAACTAACCTTTGTCTTGCATGTCTTAGTTAGATTTATACTTTTCCTTTTTATGTAAAAATTTGTATATTTAGGATTTTGGAATGATTTTTTATGGGGATTAGGATGAGCATTAGTCATAAGATCCTATATTATGCACCATGTGAATCCTTCGAGTATCCACCTTCCAACCATCCAAAGGAGAAACCAAAGAAGAAAAGAAAAAAGAAGAAAGAGAAGAGAGAAAAAAGAAGAAAGAAGAATAAAGCTTGAATACCCCCATAACAATGAATTCCTTCACTTAAATTATAATTTATTTCATTTGTAATCCGGGTTCTATAAGGGTAGATCTCGGCTACCCAATTTGATATTTTTTAGGTTTGTGCAGTGGTGCCCCAACCACAAACGGCTATTTATTCTTTTTGTGATTAGCTTTATAAATTATTTGATGATTTGATTAGCTTTTGCATTAAGTGGCATGATTTTCCTAGTTTCTTCCTTGCTTTATGTATGGCCTGGATGTGGATTAGGCACTTTAGGAAAAAATAAATCTTTTACCCAACCTAACTAACTCAAATTCAAATTAAACAACTCATAACCTCACCTAAAGCTTAAGATTAAAATCAAGATAAAAGAATTAGCAACCCCTTAATTAGATGAGCATTTTTTATAATATTATGCACAAATGCATCTTATTTCACTCTTGATTGGAGGGCTTTCACCTTTGCCAGAGAACTCGGCTTGACCTTTGAGGCTCATGGTGAAAATTCACCTCCTACCTTCTCACTAATTTTAGCCAATAATCTGATTTGTCATGCATTAGTCAAACAAATTCTATTAGCTTGAGTCAAAATGATTGTCCACAAATAAAAGAATAAAAAAATAAAAAATGAAATTTGAATTGCATTATATTTAGATCATTTGAAGCATGTCCCTTTACATGATCTAGTCTCTTTAGGGAGTGAGTTTAAGGACTTAGCTTCTTTCTAAATAAAAATAGTCTAGTTATCTTGCATAAGCATAAAGATTTGACTACATGTATTTAAAATCAAAGGAGGAGTTAGTTGTTGGCCACCCCCAGGCAGTTGTAAGTCCAAGCTGTTGGATGGTTTGTCCTCTCTTGTGGAGGCAAATCAAATTACCCATTTTAGCCTTAAATTTATGTTGTGCTTTCGGCTCTCATCGAAGCTCCCTTTATTTTGATTCTGAGATTGCTTCTCCCCTTTGTGAATCATAAGCATAATTCCTCACCTCCTAGGCATTTCCTTAATCTTATGTTAAGGAATCTTCTTAAGTCCTAAATTTCTAATGAAAAATGCAACTCGAATAAATTAATTCAATTTCCAAAATGTAAAGCTCAATTTTAGCATAGTTTGAGATGCTCACTAGGTTTCCTAGCATCGTGAGCATCTCCTACTTATTTCCATTTTGACTTCAATGATAACTCCCTCTTTTGATCAATCCCATTTGATCCTTCAAATATAAACCAATTGATTGATAGTCCTTCCCTATTGAAATCTTCAAAGACAATGATCATTTACCTTAATAGAGAGTTTTTCTAATGGATCTTATCCCTTAGGATGTAATTAACTATGGGGGCTTGCCCTTGTAGGGAACTTAACGAACCCTATTAGAAATAAATCCTGATTTGCTTTTTCATGTAAAGTAGAGGAAGAATCTCTATTACATATGCATACCCATCATCCTTAGGAATCTTTATTGAGGTGATTGATTCCATTAAAGGATAGCGACTTCTATCTTTCAAGATAGTACACTATACCTTAATGATGTACCCGATCACCTGAATAAGTATATCTGTGGATCTGCATGGTGTCTTACCAAGACAAATTTTTTGTAAGAGTTCCTCTTTCATTTCTCACCAATAGAATTGAATGGCGACTCCCTTATAGAAATTTTTTTTAACCAACAAGGGTCTATGTCAGCCTAGGCCTATCTCAGATTTACCAATTCAAAGGGGTAGTCCACCGACCACATGGTAGAACTATCCGACCTAAGGAGTTGCCTTTTAGTGTATAATAGTTATGTTAGGGGGAACACATAGTAGACTTACATCTCCAAAAGCAAGGGACAACCGCTAGGGTGATCTGTTGGATGCAACAAATCAAACCCAACTTAGGGTGACTACTAAATGAATGCCTCTAGGGGACTTACATCAACTCAAAACTAGTCAGGATAATGTCATTTGATTGAATTGTATTTGTTTTAATTTGATGGATCCCCTCAGTTTGTGATGGATCCACTAAGAAGGGGATAATATCAGCCTACACCTATCTTAGATTTACCAATTCAAATGGATAGTCTACTGGTCATGGGGTAAGACTAACTAATCAAAGGGGTATCATTTAGTTTGCAATGGTCAAGTTAGGAAGAAAGTGTGGGGGCTCACATCTTCTTAAATAAGAAACCATTAGGGTGATCAATCCTTGCGAAACAAATCAGACCCGACTTAGGGCTGCCCGTCGATTTATAATGGACGTGCTGGAAAGAATGCGTAGTAGACTTATATCTTTCAAAGCAAAAATGGCCACCGAGGTAACTCGTTGATGGCACAACAAGTTGGACCTAACCCAAGGGTGACTATTGAGAGATTGCCGACCCGTGGACTTATCTCAACTCAAAGTTGTCAGGCAATTCCTATAGGGAGTTTTGCTGACATTGCCCTAGAGATAGGATGCCTCCTAGAGAAAAGAGCCACTAGGGACTTGAATTTCTAATCCACAAGTGAAGATATATTTTATTTATTTTATTTTGCACTATTGGTTTTGGGGACCACAGAGAAGAAGCTTATATTAGCTCTTATTAGGACCAAAGGAGAATGTGTGAATCCGCTGAACAAATTCTCCAACCATAGGGGTGGCTACTAGGAATGAGGTAATGACTAATCCAAGAGTAACTAGGGTAGTGTTTAAATGGGGTTGCTAAGGACGTGATCCGATTATAGTTTCCACAGGGGAGGTATCACTGGGGGCATTATCTAAAACCCTGTAAAAGAAATCCTGTAGGTATTCGGTGGCCAACTCAAGGAGAAAGCGTGGAAACTTACATCTACTAAGAATGGTGTATTCACCAGGTGGGTCACCGTTAGTATGGCAATGACAAACCAGCCTATGGTGCCCGTCAGTTTGAAATAATCAATTAAGAAAGAAAGCATGTAGACTTACATCTCTCTAAAGCAAATTTGATCACCAATATAGTCTATCTCCATGATAGGTTATCACTAGACTACTGCAGGAACTGTAAAGACTAAACTTAAGCTGAATCGAGGAAGGAGTCTTTGGGGGACTTATCATAAGCCTCAAATATACTTGACCTAGTTAGTGCATGATGGCTCAAGAAAAAGAAGCTTACATCCTCTTAAACAAAGTGACATGGGATAGCTTACCTACAGGTAACCACCAAACTAATAAGGCTTTTCTTTACAAGTGTCGATGAAAGCATGGGGCCTCACATCCACTAAACAAATGACCACTGGGGTGACATACTAGCAAGATAGTATATCAGCCCGACTTAGAGCAGCTAATGAGTGAGTGCCATCGGGAGATTGCTCGCACTTCAAAGTAGCTTGAGAAATATATGTGTTTGTTTGTGTTGTCAAAGAAGGAATAGAAAGCCGCTTGGATTCTCTTAGATTTATCTTAAGCACATAGGAATGTGACTCCACTAAGAAAGGATGTCACTTGGGTTCTCTTACACCTAACTTAGTTGTACTAGTCGAAATAGGATACCTCTTGGATTCTCTTACACCTATTCTAGTATCACTAGAGGATTGAATGTGGTTTATGTTTTTGTTATTGAGGGATAGGATGCTTCTTGGATTGTCTTACTCCTAATCTAAGAATGTAATAATGTGACTCCACTAAGAAAGGATGTTGCTTGGGTTCTCTTACACCAAACTTAGTTGTATTAGTCAAAATAGGATGCCTCTTGGGTTCTCTTACACATATCCTAGTGGCACTAGAGGATTGAATGTGCTTTGTGTTTGTGTTATAGAGGGATAGGATGTCGCTTGGGTTTTCTTGCACCTACGCTAAGCACGTAAGAACATGACTCCGCTAAGAAAGGATGCTGCTTGGGTTCTCTTACACCTAACTTAATTGTACTAGTAAAAAAAGATGTCTCTTGGGTTCTCTTACACCTATCCTAGTAGCATTGGATGATTGAATGTGGTTTGTATTTGTGGTATGGAGGGATAGGATGCCAATCGGGTTCTCTTACACCTACCCTAAACACATCATGGCGGATTCACAAGAAAAAGATGTTTCTAATAAATAAGAGTTGGAATTTGATATGAAAAGGAGTTTTATTGATGATTATTTTTAAACAAGATTTGATGGATAATATTTCTTTAGATGGAGCCCATTGATTGGAAGTATAGGGCACTCTCCTTTACAGTTTATGAGTTGATAAGATCCTCCTTGGTAGGCCTTTTCTATGGCGAAAGGGCCTTCCCAAGTGGGTTCAAACTTGCCTACCATCTTTTGACGGGCAACAATTGGTCTTCTTATAACTAAAAATAAGCTCTCCTACTTAAAATGCTCTAGGACAGACTAACTTGTTGTGAGCTTGAATCATTTTTGCTTTATACAACTCGAGGTATTCGCATGCCCTGAGGCATCTCTCCTCCAAACCTTTGAGCTCTTCTAACCACAGCTTGGCGTTCTACAATGTAATAATCTTGCTACCCACAGCTATCCTTAGTGATGGGAGTTGGACTCTATGGTAGAATCCGCACATACACAAAGAGAATGGGGTAGATTGAGTTGGAGTTTTGTATGTGGTGCGGTGGGCCCAAAAGGCTTCAACCAACTGCTCATGATAATGTCACTTGTTATTGTTGAGTGTCTTCTTCAATATTTGGCTGAGAGTTTTGTTGAATGTTTCTGCCCTTGGGTAGTAGATGGAGAAATATCTCTAATCTATGTTGTATCTCTAAGAAAAATTATTGATTTTGGTGCTCTTGAAAGTAGTACCATTATCAGATATAATTCATCGAGGCACCCCGAATATATATATGATATGGTTCTTAAAAAGTTGGAGCACATGCTGAGCTGTGACCTCTCTAAGTGGGATTGCCTTCACCCACTTGGAAAAGTAGTCAGTGGTAGCTAGAATGAACTGGTGACCCTTCAAAGAAGGAGGATCGATCGGACCACAATGTCAATGCCCCAACATTCAAATGCCCATAAGGCTAATCTAATATGTAGAATGTTGGGTCACACCATGCACCTAACATTGGTGTTATCTCCTAGCTGCATCCATACAGTCTGTAATCATCACGGGCTAGTAGTATCCTAGTCTTTTGATCTTGACTTTCATCTTTGGATCGGACTAGTGAGTTCCACATAAGCATGAATGTTCTTTGATCACAATCTTACGGGATTCATGTTTGGCTAAACAATGTAACCACATATGATCGAAAGACCGCTGATACAAGGTGCCATCCACGAGAGCATAGGAGAGAGCTCGATGTTTCACTGATGGGCTAATGACTTCTCTTGAGATAGTTTGCTTATGTTTAGGGAATCCATGAATGGCTGCCTCCAATCTGACTCATCTTCCTCTTTGACAATGGTAACCTCCCCTTCAAAAGAGAGTCTCTCGATGAGTTCAGCATCAATAAGGGATAAGACTTGTCTATTTTGAACCATTATTGAAATGGACTCTTCTTCTGAGCATGCCAACTCTTTAGTGAGCTTGGCCAATGCATCTACTACAATATTATCTCCTCAAAGAATCTTGTAGATACTGACCTTTTGGATTTAAGCCAACAACTTCATGGTGTACTTGTTGTAGTGTTGGAGTTTAGGCTTCAGAATTTTATAAGACCGAGCAATTTAGTTGACGATGAAATGAGAATCCCCGAAGATGCTGATGCTCTAGACTCATAATGTAATGACTAACTCTAGACCGACAATCAGAGCCTCATATTCCACTTCGTTATTGGTGCATGGATTGGACAGATGATATGAGAATCTCATCACATTATGGTCCAAAGTTAGGAGGACTATTCCTACCCCTGCCTTCCAGGGAAGAGTAGATCGTGGTTCTTCTTCTTTTTGAGAGGAAGCTGCGCCATCGAAATACATCTCCCAATGCAAAATACTAGTATTTCTTTAGTTCATGATTTATTCATTGGGGATGTCATCACTAAGCGGAGAATTAGCAAGAAGTGGGTGTTATGTTAAGAAATCAGCTAGTGCTTGTCCATTCACAACACAGAAGAGTATGAATGTGGTGTCAAACTATGATAAAATCATGGAAAATCGCACCAATCATCCAGATAACATTGACCGTGTCATGAGATATTACAGTGGATTGATTCTAGAGATCATATTCACCTTATGGGAAAGTATGTAATGTCATAACTTTTGGGATGCAAAGATTAAAGCTAGGCAATGCTTCTCAATATGTGGGTAGTTTGCCTCAGAAGAAATTATATGACGACTGAGGTAGTAGAGAGCATTTTTTTCCCTTCGTTATTAGTTTTAGCTAACAAGGCACCAAGGGAGTCATCTTATGTAGCAATGTAGATGATCAATGGCTTTCTCAAGATAGGGGCTGCTAGAACTGGCGGCGTCATCAGGTAGTGCTTAATGTCTTCAAAGGCATGTTGGCACTTGCCATCCCACTTGAACTTGGCATCCTTCTTGACAAGTGCTGAGAATGGCCAGCATCTTCCAGATAAATTGGATATGAAGCATCTTAGACATGCTAACCGCCCTTGAAATGATCTAAGTTGAGTTAGACTTTTAGGGGGTGGCATTTCTAAGATAGCCTTGATCTTCTCTGGTTCGATCTCTACTCCCCAGTGTTGGACAACAAACCCAAGGAATTTCTCTGAAGCTATTCCAAATGCACTCTTTAGGAGATTCATTTTGAGGTTAAATTATCTTAACCGTTCAAAAACTACTTCAAGTCAAAATGGTAATCTTCCTTTTCTTTACTTTTGACTATTAGATCATCAACATAGAATTCAACTTGATGATGAATGAGTTCATTGAAGATCTCAGCCATGGCCCACTGGTACGTAGTACTCACATTTTTAAAGCTGAAAGGCATGACCTCATAATAATAGATTCCGATCGGGGTTTGAAAAGCAGTGTTTCTTTCAACCTCGGGGGTCATCTCATATTTGGTTGTAGCAAGATGACCCAAGGAGAATACTACATGAGATGAGGCAATGTCCACCATTAATTCTGGTATAGGGAGTGAAAATTTATCTTTAGGACATGCCTTGTTCAGATCCCAAAAATTGACACATATGCAAATTTGGTCATTCTTTTTCTTAACTAGGATGACACTGGCTAACCAAGTGGGATATTTTTTTCTAATAAAGATGACATTGATCAATTTCTTGATTTTAGAAGTGACATGTTGTTCAATTTCTAATTGCATGTGCCTAGGAGTCTACTTCATAGGGTTAGCATTAGGTTATATTGCTAGTTTATGGACTGCTATGTTAAGAGATAAACTAGGAATTTCTTCATAACTCCATGCTAAGAAATCATTAAACTAAACTAATAGCCTAACTAATTCATTGATTTATTCTTTGTTTAATAAAGAACTGATGTATGTCGGGCGTGGATCTTCTTTTATCCCCAAGTTGAATTCTTTGAGTTTGTCAATGGTTGATCTGATTTCGTTCTCAAACTCTGGTGGTGCATCTTTGAATTCAAGCTCATTTTTGGTCATCTGAAGTTTCTAAACATGCCTCCTCATAAGAGTTAGAATGATTTAAGAAGAAACTATCAGATCCCAAATGAGTGGTGATGACTAGGTAATGGTTGTCATCGGTAACTAGACCCACTGTGCCGAATTTGAGTCCTGATCTTGATTGATAATATCTGCTTTGGTTGTCCCTTAATTTTTCAAAGTAGTTTGACTTGTGTTTAGACCAAGTGTGTGGGATTAATCTCTTCTTTGCTAAGTTAATAACACAAGGAGAATATCGATCAAAAGGTAGTTTTATTAAATCTTTATATAAATCATCCTCAAGTTCTACATCGACTTCTTGACTTAAGGATGATGCTCCCATTAAAAGCTCTTCTTACACAATGGATGACTGGGGCCTCCTTAACTATTAAAACTTCAACTTCGGGAAGAGAGAGGTTAGAGTGGTTCCCAACCACGCTGTCTACATAATGATGATTTGGATATATTCATGCTTTGCTTGGAGGCTGATCTTCATCATTGTCTGCAACGCCACCTCCAAAGGGACCCCAGAGGGTTGGTCTGCACATGATAATCACATGAGACTCATCCTCTAAGCTGGACTCTAAGTTTATATGGATAGCAGGGATACTCCTGTGAGCTGGAACATAGCTCCTACCGGCTGACCACCAGTAAGGAGGTCTTCCACCTCCAGAACAACTTATGAATTTACCTCTTTCTCTACCAAGTGGAGGTTGAGTCATTATATCCATGTGTCCATATAGAGGAATAAACTGTGGGTGGAATCTATCATCTGGCTCTACCTCTTCCTCGGTGTCTAATTCTCGCTCACTTGTACTTTTCTTTTTTTTTCTTTTCTTTTTCTTTTTCTTCTTTTCTTTTCTTTCTCTTTTTATTTTGTTTCTTTTTCTTTTGATTTTAAACTTTCACCAAGTTCATGAGAATAGACTTTTTGATTTGGAGAAAGATAGTAGGTTGCATCTTCATAAATCTTGACCTCTCTAACTGAGAATGGCTTCAAGGCTCCTTTAACATAATACTCAATTCCACCTCTTTTGAATTTGATGCACTTATGCAAAGAGGATGGAACTATGTTGTTTGCATGTATCCAAGGCCTACCGGGCAAAGTAGTGAAAGATGTATCTGAATCGAATATGTAGAACATAGCTTCTATCTTCCAGCCATCTATCTCTAGTGGTAACACTATGGAGCCTAAAGCCCTCTCACCTTATTTGTTGAATCCTCTCCACATTATTCGATCTCCTCAGAGTTCAGAGATGTCGATCCTCAAGTAGGCAAGGGTTTTTAGACACACAATGTTCACTGATGCACCTTGATCAACTAACACCCTAGAGAGTCTGAATATGCCCATGTCCACTGTAATGTAGAGGGGACGGTTGTGCTTTGCTGTCCCCAAAAAAAGGTTTTGATCAGTGAATGTAACTCTCTGGGCTTCTCTTGAAAAACATGCCTCCTCTCCAACAACGGTCAGCTGAGCTAAGCATATTTTTGGATTAATAAGTATTTTGATCAATGACTCCCTCATCTCTTTGGATAAGACAAGGACATTATATATGCTTAGTTTAGCTGGGAACTTTTTTATATAAGCAAGGATGTTGTAATCAACTCTGGGTTGATCATCCACAAGCATATCCATAGGTGGAGCATCCTGTGGAGGGGCTTCTTAATAGATAGAACCAATGATTTGTATACCCAAATCCTAAGGTGCTACACTAGGAGGTAGAATTTTTCCACTACGAAGGTTGACTTCAATGACTTCATGAGATGATTTAGTGGAAAGTTCTACCTGCTTATCAGATTTACTTACAGCTTCTCCTATAGGATCTTCAAAGTCAGATGACTCCAAGTCAATCTTAATGGGTGAACCTGGGTGATTTAGAAATAAGTAATCCATTTCAAAATTAAAAATTAGTGGATCAAAATTATTATAATTATTAGTACTTGGAGAGCTTTCTATAGAAATGAATAATAAAGATCATCAAATGTAGAAAGAATGTAAGTGGAATCAATCTTCTTCTTCATTGATTTCTTAGTTTTGGATGAAGGTACAAAATGAAAATTAAGTAAAGTAAGTGGAGCGAGGGATTTGGCATCTCCCTCCGCTGATATAGTACGACTGCTAGAAGAAGAACTGGCTGAAAGAATTATGGTTGCAACTATAGAAGAAGTGTTGGACTCAGTTGCTGGTTGTGCTAATGTGCGATCCCAAGCAAGTGGAAGCTATCACTACTGTTGTTGGGCTTCTACCTCCCTCAAGTTGTCCTTGGCAACTTGAAAACCTTCCTTAGAGTTTGAAGTTTGAGCTACTTCAAGCACTTGCAAGGGTAACTTTCTCATCTTAGAAATTATTTTCTTGGAGGTTTGGGATAAAGGGATATCCCAACCTTCCTCTATCTTGAGAAGATCATGTGTATCCCCAAGGATTATCCTAACAGAACTAGAGGGTTGTTCTAGTAAGTATTCCTTAGGGATGACAATGGCACCCGACTTATAGCTATGCTCAAGCCAATCCTTAAAGGTAAGGAAATCTTCCAAGACATGTCCAAGCATGTGGTGGTAGGGGCAAAAGTTTGGATCATTCACATCCTCCGACCTCCTAGGCTCTTGTAACTAAAATTCAGGCCTCTTTAAGAAGTTCTTGAAGATCTTTCTAACTACCTCCCTTTTGAATGAATAAGATTTATTCAATTTAATGACAAAAGTAGGTAAGTGATAGTTACCCAATGGTGGATAAGAATACTGCTGCTGATGTTGTGGATGGGGATACTATTGAGCAGGTGGCGGTGGAGACCGTTGTGCCAACTGAGATGGCCGATATGATGGCTGAGGAGGTAGAGGAGGATATTGAGCTCGAGATCTATCTAACTAAACCTTGCTGGTCCTTCCCCTTATCAACTCATCGCCTGCTTTTTTCTCAAATTTTTGTACGATCTGGCTTGACCATCTTGGAAAGGTAACTGTTGATTAAGTTTTCAAATGTCTTAAAAGTGATCCCTTTAAGCATGAAGGTGACTGGCCCATGAATATTCCTGACTAAAATTTCAATGTATATTGTTCAGACAATTGTGGTTCACATTTCATACTTAAATTATACCATTTAAGAATGTAATCAATAAGGGACTCATCGAGGTGTTGTTGAGCTACAACAAAATCGCCCACAGTTACCTTTTGCTGAGCTCCAATAAATCTCTTAATAAAGAGCTACTCCAAGTCAGCAAATGTTTTCACTGAATCATTGGCTAGTTCAGCATACCAATCAAATGTGATGCCTGTCAAGCTACTAACAAAGAAGCAAAATAAGAGTGTATTATTGCCACTAGCATTGCAACATCTAGCTCTAAAATGTATTATGTGCTGCCAAGGGTTCCTACTACCATCAAAAATTTTGAAGGATGGAGGCACAAAGCCCTTAGGGTTTTGGACATTATCAAATTTTTTTGGGTAAGGTCTACCCTTTAGAACAAATGTGCCACCTTAGGCTTGTGTCAATGCATCCCTCACCTGTTGCTCCATCATGTGTTTAATGTCTTTTTCATACATGGAGGTGCTATCCACCACCTTCCTATGCAAGCTACCATTGCCTCCCTCTATAGGAATGCATCTAGGATGATCTAGGGTGTGTGCCAACTCTGCTCTATCGGCCACTACGGGAGAAGGCTGTGAAACTAGAGCTAAATTCTACGATGCTGACACCACTTCCATCAACTCTTCGATCTTCTTCTCCATTTGATCAATATGATCATTCCTCTACCTAAGCTGGTGGAGGAGGTGCTGAGTTAAATGGACATTATCATCCTCTTCAACTACAATACCTTACTGACTGTGTTGATCTCTCTGAAGGGAACCTCTAATATCGACCATGTGAACTTCAGTAGAATGTTCATGGAGATCACCCTCATCTGAATCAAAGCTAACATTTCCCTCCTCATAATCATATCGATCACTCCCTAGAGGCTCCCTCTTTTCTGTAAAGTACTATGCTAAAATCTCATCTAAGGAACAATATAGTCGTGTCGGTACAAGTACGCACTGCTGACCGGTAGAGGGGTTGTGCTCACTTACATAGATGCACCTAACACTACCTATCACTGGAGTGTTCGCTCTGGGAGGATCATGACTGTCAGAAGAAATATGCTCGTGATAGCTCACAGGAGGAGTAGTGTCTCTAGGAAGATCCACTACCATGGGGACTGCAGAACTATCCCCTTCCCCCTCTACAGCTGCTACTATCACTAGCTATGATGGTGGTGGAGGTGGTGGTGGTGGTGGTGGTGTGACCACAACGCTGTGAAGTTTCCACTCCTTCACCAAGATTGAAGTAGGAGGTCGAGTAGGTGAACTCATCCCCACCTCAGTCAGTGGAGTAGATGAAGTGGGATCTTTTGGCCGTAGCCAGATCACCAAGGGTGCTTTCTTCTCCCCGGGTACTATCTTCTATACTTTTGTATGAAAGGTGGATGGCTGGACATAAACTATTGACAGTGGGCAAGGAGTGGATCGATGTGGTGGAGGCAACATCAGTTCTATCCTCGTAGGGGTTTTTCCCTATGACTGGTGGTACCAGTCAGCACTATGTTATCGATTCTATCATCCTTAGTGGCCTGATGACTAGGGAAATCAACTAGAGTGGAGACCGCTGACTGTTTGGCAAATCATTGTCGCTCCCTGCTCTCTAACTGAGCTGCTACTCGAGCCTCTAATGTTCTGTCATTTTGAATGTGCCTGATAACACTCCTAGGGATGATCAACCTTAAGTCAAATAATGTACCAGACTTTGAACGACTATGTACCCTGCCTACCTACCATAATATCATCTGTAGGCCGGCATAGGACTTCCTCCTATCCCTAGTTGAAACTTCATGGTATGTAGGAGGTGGAGGCAATGCAGCTATCCTTTAATAGTCCTCCTCTTCGTCTGATGTCGAGAGGGGATGGAACTAGTTGCTAGTCAGCAATGGGAAAACCTCATGAGGAGAACCCTCCTCTGCAATGTGGGATGCGGCATCCATCTCCTGGGTGGCATGCTCATGGTTCCGCTTGATCTTTGGCTCGTATCACTATGTGCAACATGGTATGGTCGAGCAAGGTGAGCTAGACTACCTCGAAGGTAGGGGAGGTTATCTACGAAGCCAAGATAGTTGTCCCCTTAGAGGGGACCAAAGAGGAGGTGCTAGCATGCACCTAAGCTATAGTGGGAACAACTGACTAAGTAAGAACTTGACTGACCAGTGGAACTTCAACTACCTTCCTCTTCAAGGAAGGATACTTAGTGTCAGAAGGTAGGTCAATGCAAATGACTAGCTTCTACCCAGCCACATCATCCTGGCTAATAGTGGTGAGGGTCACCCCCTCGCAGGTGATCCGGGCTCCTTCAAATCCTTAGCCAAAGAACACTAGATGGGTAGAGTTAGTATGAGGGAGGCTGGCCTGATCCAGGGACAAATCCATCCCAAACAGAAAGGTGAAAACAAACTTCTAAGAGTCCATGTGTGAAGACCGCAAAGACTGCACTGACTGATCTGAGTTGTATGTCTGCATTTGTTAAAATATAACTTGTATTAGATTTCTGCCTTGATATTTGTTCCATGAAAGTAACAGAAGTTTGGAGTTTTAAACCCACACTCAATAAATCCAATATGTTAAGTGGGGTTCATTGGAGAGATTTAGATGTTTTGGAAAGAGTCTTTTGCCATTTGATTTTTGATTTTAGAACCCATACTCAACCAATTTAGGTAGATTTGGTTGGGTTCAAATATTTGAGGAGAGATTTCTTTTTTTTTTTTTTGAAAATTGTTTGCATTTTATGTTTCTTATTTGAAAATATGGATAGTTTGAAAGACCTCTACTTAGCAAATTTGGAAATGCTAAGAAGAGGTTGTGATTATGTGTTTGAAGTATTTTTTGCTTCTCAAGATTTGACTATGTTATATTTTGATTTGAAATGGGGCTTCCTACTTAACAAACTTGGTATGTAAGTAGAGGCCACATATATTTGATTTGTGATTGAATATGAGACTTTCACTTAACAAATTTGGTATGTTAAGTGAGAGCCAAATGTGATTGTGAGATAGATTTGTTTTTCTTTGAAGATGGGAGTCCTACTTAACAAATTTGGTATCTTAAGTGAAAGCTTGAAATGTGTTTGAGATATATTTGTTCCTTTTTTTTTTTTGAAAATGAGACTCTCACTTAATAAATTTGGTATGTTAAGTGAAAGCTCAAGTGTGGTTGATATGAAAATTGGATCCTTATTTAACAAATTTGGTGTGTTAAAATAGGGATCAAATGTGTGTTGAAAAGAGATCCTCGCCTAATAAATTTGGTATGTTAAGTGAAAGCCTAAATGTGTTTGATAAGTTTTTGAAAATGGGACTTCCACTTAAGCATTTGGTGTGTTAAGTGAAAATCAAAGTATGATATGACTTGAGAATGGGATTCTCACTTAACAAATTTGGTAAGTTAAATGGGAATCCAATATGGAATAATTATGTGGTTCTTACTTAACAAATTTGAAGTGCTAGATAGAACCAAACATATGCTTTGAAAATGAGACTCTTACTTAGCAAATAATGAATATGCTAAGTGAAGGCCTAAATGTATGTTATTTTTATTTTAAAAATGAGACCCTCATTTAACAAATTGAATTTGTCAAGTGAAAGTCAAATTTTATATTTTTTTGAAAATGAGGCCCCCACTTAACAAATTAAAATTGTTAAGTGAAGATCAAATTCATGTTTGAAAATGAGACCCCCACTTTAACAAATTGAATATGTTAAGCGAGGGTCAAATTTTATGTTTTGAAAATGAAACCCCCACTTAACAAATTGAGTATGTTAAGTGAAGGTCAAATTTTTTGTTTTCAAAATGAGACCCCCACTTAACAAATTGAAATTGTTAAGTGAAGGTCAAATTCATGTTTTGATAATGATACCCCCACTTAACAAATTGAAATTGTTAAGTGAAAGTCAAATTTATGTTTTGAAAATGAGACCCCCACTTAACAAATTGAAATTGTTAAATGAAGGTCAAGTTTTATGTTTTTGGAAATGAGACTCCCACTTAACAAATTGAAATTGTTAAGTGAAAGTCAAATTTTATGTTTCTTTTTTTTTTGGAAATGGGACTCCTACTTAACAAATTGAAATTATTAAGCGAAAGTCAAATTTTATGTTTTGAAAACTTAACAAATTGAAATTGTTAAGTGAAAGTCAAATTTTATGTTTGATTCTAATAGAGATCCTCACTTAACAGATTTGGATATGTTAAGTGGGAATCAAATATGACATGATTTTATTTTGAAAAGAACCTCCATGTAGAAATCATGAAGGGGTTTTGATAATGTTATTTCGTCAATTTCTTGAAGGGTGCTTTTCGAAAGTGTCATTTTTTCGTAAAAGGAATTTTTTTCTTTAAATTTTATGATGAACTTTGCCTCACCAAGCTAGTGGTGAGGAGGTACAAAATTTGTATTATCTTCCCTTTTGTTGATAAATTTTATTTTCACCTATTGGGGAACCTAATAGGAGTTTTAAGACCTACACGGAGTGAGGTCCTAAAATCTAAAGGATGTTGGCTAACTTTTATTAAGAATGAAATAAGCTAAGTGCCAATGGAAGGAAAGATAGTCTCGGACTCATATGAAATACAAGTCCACTATCGATGCTTAGAGACAGCAATCGTCTACTAGGGATGGAGAGAGGAACCATCTCCAGCAGAGTCACCAAAAAAATCTGTGATATTTATTTTTGGGTTTTGTGTGTGTTTATGTGAGGGGACACCATGCAAATCTGCATATGTAATTATTAGGGTGTCGGGTATGACATTAAGGAATAGTGTACTATCTTGAAAGATAGAAGTCACTAACCTATAATGGACATAATCACCTAATAAAGACCCTTAAGGCATGATGGGTCTTCGAATATACCAAAGATTTTTTCCTACTTTACATGAAAAAGTAAAGTAGGGTTTATTTAAATCAGGTTCATTAAGTTCCCTATGGAGGTAAGCCAACATAGTTAATTACATCTTAAGAAAAATGAATCCATTAAAAATACTCTCGATTAAAGTAGGCGATGTTGTCTCCAAAGAATTCAAAGATAGGATTATCAAAGGATTACTTGTATTTTTAAAAATCAAATGGGAGAGATCAAAAGAGAAGAGTTCTTATCAAAATCAAGGGAGTTGAGTAAGGAGTGCTCATGATAGTAGACAGCTTAGTGAGCACTCCAATCTATCCTATGGTTGGGCTCTATATATTTGAAATTGAGGAGATTTATTTATTTGAGTTGACTTTTTGTTAAAAATCTAGGACTTATAATTCCATAAAACAAGATTGTGGAAATGCCTAAGAGGTGAGGATTTATGCTTATAGCCCACAAAAGAAAACAGTGACCTCAGATCCTACATTTTGGGAGTTTTGGCAAGGGCCAAAAATGACCTAATCTAAGGCGAAATGGGGTATATGGGTTACCTCCATAAGAGAGAGTAAACCACCTAACTGTTAGGCTTATTACTGTCTAGAGTTGCAACCAGCTAACTCCTCCTATATTTTAAATTCATATATGCAAGTCATATTCTATGCAAGATGGTTAGGCTGTTATTTACTTAGAAGAGAAACTAAATCATTAAACTCACTCCATAAGAGACTAGATTATGAAAGGAATGAGTAATGACCTAAATCTAATGTAAATTTTGTCAATTTTTATTTAATTTTTAGACTTTTCATTTTGACACGGGCTATAAGATTTTGTATGCCTAAATGCATAAGAAATTGATTATTGGTTAAATCAGAAGAGAAGAGGTGTCTTTTTATCAAAGGCTCTTATAGTTTAAGCCTTTATTCTCTGGCACAGATGAAAGCCTTATCTTATAAAGAGTAGAAGAATATGACATGCATCATATTATGCATTCAATCATCAAGGTAAGGGGTTGTAAAATATTTTATAATCTTGATTTAATTCCTAGGCTTTTATATGAGGTTATCAATTATTTTAAAATTTTAGTTATGAGTTGCTAGTGGTATAGAAAATTTATTTTTGTCCTATGAGCCTAATCGCATACAAGCCACATAGCAATCACCAATAATAAAGAAACTATGAAAAGGCATGTTATTTCTAATGCACAAGCTAAACAAAATATTAAATAATTTTACAAATTTATCGCAATGGAATAAGAGGCCGGTGCAGTCGGATACTACCGTACAACCTGAAAAGAAATTTGAGTAGCCGAGTTCCACCCTTATACATCCCAGTATAATGAAAAAATAATTATAATTATGAAATGATAAGTGTTATGGGGGTCTTCATTCTTCATCCTCCTTCTTCACTCTTCACCTTTTCATTCCTTCATTTTTGATTTGCTTCATTTCTTTCTTTCTTTTGGCTTGATTGGGTTGTAGCTTGCCCATAGGCATCACATGGTATATAAGACATGGTTTTATAACCAATGTTCATCCTTAATCCATATAACACTTATCCTAGTCCTAATGCAAAAATTACATTAAATGGAAGGAAAGTAAATCTATCACACGTGCAAAACAAATGTTAGCTAAACACACCATACAACCCAAGCAGTTATAAAAATAATTTGAACTTAGCACCCCACACATGGGTAACTAAGCCCACCTGCCCTAACTTTGGATATGGTTAGGGGCTAAGCAACCTGCACAATAAAAAGCATTTATATGTTTATTACAATGACCCCTTAAGAATGACCCCCTGCATAAAACTTGATTAGACTAATATCAGCCTAACATTCAGGTTACGTACATACACCCTAACATCCAGTCTAAAATAATACATCACAAAATTAAACATTCTTCAAACCATGCACCGTCCTAACATAAAACTAGGAATGGTGACTTAGCCTAATGTGCATGTGTTAGATCTTGTGTGGTATGTCCTAACTAGGATTTAGAGTTATGATTTGCTAAGTGTGAGGGCTTTAATTTATGAAGGGTTGATTTCTGTGTAAGTGGTTTAGTTAATTTGAAGATTTTTTACTTAGTGTTTTCTTTTATTTCATGTAGTCTATACTTAGCAACTAAGTGTTATAAAAAGATGAAAGAGAGAGAGAGTCTATCTTTAATCCCTACCTTAAGTTATTTCTAAGGTAAATTGATTAATAGATTTCATTTAGTGAATGGCTTATTATGTGTTTTACTTAACCCTAAGTTTAGATTCATTATAGATAGTCATATTTAATAAGAAAGGCATCTTAGGATTAATTAGGATGGATTACTATCACATAAGACACACTCATTTATTTCTTTCCATCATGTATATTATGCATATGAATAATCATAAGCATACATATACATGCAATGTAAATCTTACCACACTTTGATGATAAATGCAAATGAGTGTATTTGTAAATTTAAATATTTCATTGTTGGTTCAACTATGAATGCTTGTCTTTATTATGTAGAAAAGAGAAATTTTTCATCCATTAGCTAAATACATATTCACATGTATAAAAGTTATAAGTGAGTACATTGCCATTATTTTTTACACAGGAGAGTAAGGTACAGAACCTACTTAGGGCTACTTAAAGTCTCACAGCCTCGGAATGTCCAGACTAATACACCACTTATCTTAGCTTCATGAAAATGTATGAATAACTACAAGGATAGGAAATTCCATGCAAAAGTTATATTTTATTTATTTGATTTTTTATTCTCATTCATTAGCCACATCACACATGCACATGTATAAGAGTTTTAAGTAAGTACAACGCCATTATTATATACACCTGGGGTGTAAGGTATAAGACCTACTTATGGCTACTTAAATCCAAGCAGCCCCGGGATATCCAGACTAATATACCACTTTTCTCAAACACATATGGATGCTCAAAAAGAGCCAAATGGATAGTGAATCATGCAAGAAATTATGTTTGATTTGGTTGCATGCTTTACATGTGTAATATGAAATTCTTCCAAAGTCTTAACATGGAGATGCATAGGAATAGATTTAGGCAAGTGTTGTATTCTTTTCAAATGAAATATACACTTGCAAATCCTATGTGAATCCATATTAAGGTAGGGAAAGTGAACTTCATAGTACACATCTTATACTATCATCATATGCAAGCTTATAAATATTTGTAATAGCATTACTTTATTTATAATAGTTGATTTATAGGTTTTGAAAATAGCTTTTGATTTAATAGTGATAATACCCATTCATATTCTTAATTTAAGTCAATACATATAATTTGACATAAAAGAAAACATTTTATTTAATTAATTTTTTAAAAGAAATGAATACATGATTTTATATGGCAAACAATATTTAGCATGATTGGAAAAAAAATAAAGGAATGTAAACATATGATTTCATTCATCCCATTTAATTTCTAAGGACAATCATATTAAATAAGGCTATTTAAAATGAACCAAAATTAGTTAAAGGCATTTTTATTTTTTAATTTGATTTGATTTAGAAAATATGATAGAGGTTTGTTAATCCTAACTCATTTCTCTATGTGTGAATTAGTTTGGTTTAATGAAGAATATTTAAGTTGATTTTATATCTTGATTAAGTTAAGGTATGAATTAAATAAATTAATTATCCCTTACCTACATCACCTTAAGTTAATTAATTAATTAATAATAAGCCAATATGATATGCAACCACATGAAAAGTAAATTTGAAATGCTCTTAAGAAATGAATGGGGCCTAATGCAATTGGCTTATGATTAATAGTTAATTAGGCTTAAGGGATCTCACTTAATTACTTTTATGATTTTCTCACACATGTGAGCCAACCATAATTTTATTATCTCTCTCCTTGGTTTATTGAACACCCAAGGAGCTACCCAAATTAATTAAAGGGTTGCTTTGGTGCTGATGTATTGATTTTTAATTTTAATTTCAATAAGCCTTTAATGAATTGATTAAACATTTTGGCTATGTTTTAATTTGAATGATGAAATTAACTTAGGGTAAAGGATTAAGAGTAAGGCCTCAATCCTAATCCCTAAATAATTTAATCAACCAATTAGGTTTTGATTTTCTTTTTTTGAATATTAATCACTTAATTAATCATTCCATTAACACATTAATTAATTTGATTTTTTTTAAAAGATAAAGAAGACTTAGGAAATGAATTAGGAGAAGTATCCCCAATCACATTCCCTAATGATCTCACTATTCAACAGAGATAATTATGTTTAAATGATTAATCAAGTTATTATTCATCCCTTAATTATGATTAATTGGATTAAGAGAGTGATTAGAGCTTACTCAAATGAGTTTCTTAATTAAATAATTAATAGAATCCCAGAAAAATAGGGGAGGTAGAGGTCATTCCCCTAAACATCCATAGAAAATTTGAGATTAATTGAGTGCTTAATTAAGGTATAATTAAGCTAATTAGATTTTTAATAAAACCCTTAATTAAGCCAAAATCACACCTCTGGCCACTTGGGAGCTTGGGAATTGGTTTGGTTGTGTTCGATGAAGTGTGGTGATGGTGTGGCTATTTGGATTTAGTTTAGTAGAGAGGGAGTATTGCTCGGGAATGGGATGCCTGATTTCAACCTTAGTCGAAAAAGAAAAATGCCAAGTGGAGGGGGCTTCAGAATGGGCTTAGGAGGGCTCATAATTTGATTATGTGTGTTTTTCCCTTCAAATTGAGGGGGTATACCCCCTCAATTTTCCATCATTGATGGACAGCTCGTGCACATGTTTTGCATTGGCTTGCCGCCGTCCAGCCGCCAGAGTTTTCTCCATCAAGTCAGGGAGGCACGCCAGGGAAAGGAGAAATGATTGGGAGTTGCCATGGACCGGATGTGCAAGGTTGCCATGGTCTTGATCCAATGGGTGCTCAGTTTGGGTTGGAGGTGAGTCTACTCACCTCCCAAAGGTCCTTGGCTGACCTAGGTGAGTTAAGTTAGCTAGGTGGGTTAGGAGGAGGTTCCATGTAGCACTAATGAGCTGCCATGGAGATGGGCAAATTAACTTTAGCTATGATCTAATTATTTTAAGGTTTAAATCCCATGTTTGATGGCTAATTCCCTTGGTGGGGTCCACTTGTCTTTTAGGCTGATTTGAAAATGAAATGGGACATGCTTGGGTCGGGTTTGACTAAGTCCTAGGGCCTGATAAGTTGGTTTGGAGGGATTTAGCTTCATTTGGTCAAATGGGTTCCATTTAGGCAAGGTTGGGTTAGGTTGACCAATTGGTAAAATTGGATCAAACCAAGGCTTGGGTTAGGTTCATATGTTGATTTGGGATATTTTGGTTCAATTAATTTGGATTAGTTTGGCTTAAGTTTGAATTTAACTCGTTTGGCTTCAAAGGGGTCAAATTGGTAAAGTTGACCAATTTGACCAATTCAGGTTGGGTTAGGTGTTGAGTCAAGTTCAATTGGTTGATTGAAAATTATTGTAGGATTTTGTTTGGTTTAATTTTGGTTTATTTTGGATTTGGCCAATTTGACCTTTTAGGTCAATTTTGGCTGGGTTGGGTCAAGTTGACCAATTGATCAACTTGGGCTCAATCATGGCTTCGGTCAAGTTCTACAAGTGATTTGGAATGAACTTGGGTCATTGGTTGCAATCAATTTGGATTAAATCATGATTTGATCCATTTTGGCTTTTTAGGCCAATTTGGGTCAACTTAGGTCAAGTGGGTAATTAGGCTTGGTTTGGCTCAATTGATGACTTGGTTATGTTCAGTCATTAATTATGAATATGTTTGGGTCAATGGTTTCAATCAATTAGGAATATGATGGATTTTGGGTAGTTTAAGTTTCATTTGGGCTAAGTGTTGACTTGGTCAAAGGCTAGGTTTGACTTGGTTTGACCCAATTCAAAGTGGTTGATCACCCCATGATGATTGTTGATCATGATTGAGGTTTAGATAGGCTTAGTTCAATTCAATTTGGCTTGGATTGAAAATTAGCTCGAAAAGGTCATTTAGGTCACTTTGGTCAAGTGAGCCTAAATAAGACAATTGGCTTGATCAAGGTTTGATTCAAATTTGGTTGAACACATATATGAGCTTAGGGTTGAAATATAAATCCAATTACAATTGGTTTGGAGCCAAATGAGTTATGGTTCATATGACAATTTCAAGTCAAAAAGGGTTAAATTGGGCTTGATTTGGGTTGACTTAGATTTGGTTTGATAATAGGGGTTTATGTTTATATTTGGATCAATGATTGAAGGATTGATTGAATAATGAAGAAATCCATGAGTTTTGAGTTGATTTGGGTTTCATTTAGCCAAGTTTAAAAATTTGGCTAAAAGGACTAAAGTTGGGAATTTGATTTGATTTGAGTTTGGTTTTGGTCATTTGAATTTATATTTCATTTAAATTTGTGAATAGAAATGAATATATAAATGGGTCATGAGAAAATCACTTGAGTTTGGAGTGATTTGGAAGCAAATTTGATTAAGCTTAGGGATGTAGGTTAAAAGGCTAACTTGAGTTTTGAATTGATTTGATTTATTTTTGGTCATTGGAGGGTGGGTTTCAATTATATTTATGAGTATAAATGATGGAATGATTGATTTATAAACAAATCAATCATGTTTGAGTTGATTTGGATCAAGATTTGATAAGGTTTATCGAGGTAGGTCCATATGGCTTAAGAAGAGTCTTGATTTGGTTTGATTTTTTTTTTTTTTTGATTTAATAGACTTGAATTTGGATTTCATTTATATTTGTGAACATAAACGAAGGAATGATTGATTTATAAAGAAGTAAACCAAGTTTGAGTTGTTTTGAAGGAATTTTGGCTAAGCATATGAAGGTGGTTCATATGGCTTAAGAAGATATTTTTGGAATTTGGAGTTAATTATGGGTTTTAATCATTTGGAATTTGAAATTAATTTATGATTTGGAATTTGATTTGAGATTGGATTTGATAATTGAGAAAATCAATTGGGTTTGGGTTGATTTGGATTTGGTTAAGGCTAAGTCCATTAAGTAAAATCAAAGGGCCTAGGAAGGGATTTGAAGTTTGAATTTGGTGATGGATTTCAATCAATGGACAGTTGGATTTGATTTATCAATTTGAATTTCAATTTGAGGTTTGGTTTGAAAGAAGGAAGCGAGGACTGGGTTTGGGCTATAGGGTAGGCAAGTCTTCCTAAATTCTTAAGACACAACCTATCCCTATGGCTAACGCTTCTAAGTCTCTAGGGTTAGATTAAGTGTTCAGTTAATCACTAGAAGTATCCTAAGCCTAAGAAACTCTTAGTGTCTATAAATGTTCTAGACCTATGATGAGGAAGTTAAGAGCTCACTCCAAAAGTTAGGTCAACAAGGGGGCTACATCAAAATTATTTTGGTCTACCCGTCACGCCCTAATTAGCGTGACGATTGGTGTTTTGAAGAACCTCAGCCAAATTTCAATCTCATTATGCCCTAATAAGCATAACGAGGCATTCAATCACCTACATAAAAGTATACACACACACACACACACACATATATATATATATATATATATATATATATATATATATATATATATATATATATATATATATATATATATATATATATATATATTCAAACCTCCTACCTCTTTTTTATTTAAAGTTCAAAATTTACTCAAAATTTCATCAGCATTTTGACGTATGGGGAGCGACATCTAACAATTTTTGGTCTACCCAGTATGCCTTAATGAGCATAGAGAGTGGTATCTTGTGACACTACAACCAATTTTTATCATGTCATACCCCAATGAGCATGACGAGACCTTCAGACCTGCATAAAGACAAGCATATGCATATGTTATATAATTTCCACATATCCATAACTATTTCACAATATCATTGACATTGGAAGAGCGGCAGTTGAAGGAATGGGTAGTACGAGTAAGGAAGTCGATTGAGCAGTTCGGTAGGCTTAGAGGAGGGAGAGAGAGGGGATGTTTAGTAGTAGGATGAGCAGGATTTAAGCCAGGTTTAACTTAAATCCAGCCAACTGCTTTTGTAATCTGGTAAAAACCACTTTCGCAAGTTAAATCTAGATTTACCAAATTCTATTGGTAGGCAAATTTACAAGATTTAGATAAGCAGAATCATGCAAAGGAGAGTGGGAGTTTGCTCGATCAAGAGGGAGGGAGGAGGCTCGCAGCTTACTATTCGATCCACAGGAAATTGAATAAATGAAAGGGGCTTGTGGTGCTCGACTGAGAGGAATTCCTGTGGAGATAGAGTTTAGTTGCTCAGTTTACAATAGGGATGAATGGAAGGATGGAAGGCACGATCGAGCGATATATTGCTCGATCATGAAGGGAACCGAACAAATGGATGGTTTGTGGCACGTGAATACCGGATGAACGAGAGAAGCAGAAAGAGATGGAAGCCAACAGAGTTTCGATTGCACCTGCTATGCGATCTCTCTTGGAATCGATGAGAGAGGGGCTTCAGTTTTGAGGGGACAAACCAAAGAGAGGGAGAGTGCTTGGGGCTTGAAGGCTAAAGTGAGTGAGTGAGGTTTTGAGTGAACGAGAGCCTTGATCAATTGCAATGTGTGTTCAATTTTGAATGAAATCGGGAGAACCGGAGAGTGTCGAATGGAGAAGGGTGAATGTGGATGCTTGCAATTTTAAGGGAGTGAATGACAAGGGGAGGGAATGGTTGTTGTTTCCTTGTAGTTGAAGGAGGTGAAGCCGAGCGGTTGTTGTCATTCGATCGGGAGGAGCTGAGCGAGAATGGGAAGAGAGAGGGAGATCGTGCAAGGAGGGCTCGTGTCGTGGGTATTGCGTGCATGGGGAAGAGTCGTGGGTCAACAAATACCCCCCAAAAAAATTGATACGTACATGAAGCGAGTCATATTTGTTGAAAACTAGTTGACCTTTTGTGTCGATCATGGATTTTAAATTACTTCATCTTCAATAGGTTCGCTGTAGAACTCTTTATTTCATATCTTTATGGATTTGGATTTTCTTCTACACTAGCTTCATGCTTGATCAGGTCAGATGGAGGAATTGATTTTTTGTTTTGAGATTTAAAATTCTTTCTATCCTAGTTTTAAGCTTAACAGAATTGATGAAGAATTGACCTGATTTGTCCATATTGACTTGTCAAGGAGTGTATGTATGCTCTAAATCTTGTGCTTACTACTTTGAAGGACTCATTGAAGGGTGCATACAGATGACCCAGCCTTCTTGCTCATATTAGGTCAATGTTAAGTTATTAGTCTAGAAATGTGTGCTTTAATAAACTAAATAACCATAAAAAATTTTTAGTTCGTCCATCGACTTTGTATGAACTATGGAATTTCTTCTTCGATCCAGTGCTTTCTACTTTGACGAACTTGATGAGGAAATTGGCTTTGATCTGTGCTTTGTGCTTGATCAGATCATTTGAGAATAAATTGAAATATCACCTTATAGGCAATATAAAGATTGACTTGAGGCAGCTCTAAATTAAGAATTTTCTCAAATTGTCTTGGTCTCTCGATCAAGTAGAAAGATCTATTAGATTCTGATTGCTTATAGTCACTAAGTTGGATCTAGTTTGAGATTGAATAGCTATTAGACTGACATACAGGGGCTCTATCACTACGACCTTTTCTTATGGCTTGTTGAGTGAGGAGAGCGTCAGCAACTCAGCCACATTTAGGTTTATTGAGTTTGATTTTTAGAACCTACTCAAGTCTTCGACTTAAGCTGTGATGGGTTAGTGATTTGGTCATCAGACTAATGAATAAGGGCTCTTTCACTTGGGCCTTTTCTTACAGCTTGTTGAGTGAGGAGAGTGTCAGCAACTCGGCCATTTGGGGGCTTTTTGAGTTCAATCTTTAGAACCCATCTACGTCCTAGACTTTAAGATATAAAGGTTGATATTTTTCCAACTCAGTTGATTGAAGCTTCCAAAAGTGAGAGTTCTTCTGACTTGATTTTTGACATTTGATCAATCTTGGAGAGAAGTTTTTTTTTACATTTAGGGTTGTCTTTTCTTGCGTAAAAATAGATTCTTTTTGTTCCTGCAAGAACCTACAACTTAATAATAACAATTATGAATATATTCAAGGATTTTGGTGTGAAGCCCGATGTCAACCTGAATCAGAATATATTTGAGAATCTCATCCTATAGCATGATTTCAACTTAGCTAAACATATAAAAATGCACCTATCTTCCAAGGGAAATTCTAAAGCCCTTTGAAAAAGCTCTAAAATAATTTAAGAAAATATATCAATGTATGAGTTGATATATTTGATCTTAAGAGGGTTTTAACATGTAATATTGATTTCATCTATGTATAGAAATAAAAAATGCCCCTGTGTAACTGGGATATTTTCACGGAAATTTTTTTATCATCTTGATTAAGTATATTCATTTAGGGATCTCGGCATGAAACACGATGTCAACCCAAATAAAAATACTAAAAAAAATGCTCCATGTCTGATAGGGGGATTTCTATTGTACCTCGAGAATGTATTTATCATGTATAATACTTTTTCAGGTATCGACCATTAATTGGTGGCATTGGTCTTTCACCTTTTAAGTTAATGAATTGGTATGTCCCTCCTTGGTACACTTTTTTAATGATAAAAGTAGGGGTGTGCATTTGGTTGATTTGGATGGATTGGATGATAAATTTTTAAAATCGATTGGTTTTGGATTCCTAAAAATATTGAACCAAACTGACCAAATAAAATGCAAAACCTAACAAACTGAATAATAATTTGGTTCGATTATTTTGGTTTGGTTTTGGATAAGCAAGTTATTACATTTAAAAAATTATTTCCATAATTTTTTATTGTATAATGAACAAGCAATAAGCAAAATAACATAAATATAATCAAAAATGCAATTAACTACTTCATGCGCTAAAAAATTATTTAAAACTAATTTTTGCTTACCTGAACTATGTTTTCAACTTAGAAGTTGATGAAACCATATTACCATATTATGACACCAAAATATTTTGGAAAATTGGATAATGATCCTCCAAAAATGTTCCTACCAAGTATTCAAAAATAAATAAAAGTAAATGTATAATAGATAAGCCTATTATACATAAATTAATAATATTATATTACATATAATTACTTTCATTTATTTGGTTCCATCCAAAATTTTATTTAACAAACTGATCCAAAAACCAAAGTTTCCATTAATTAAAACTAAAATCCAAATTACTAAGTTAAAAATCGAACCAAATTACTCAAAAACTTTGGTTCAGTTTGGTATTTTGGTTAAAACCAAATAATGCACACCCCTAGATAAAAGGGCCCTCCCAATTAGGCACAAATTTTTCACCGATTTTTTTATTAAGAAAAATTGATCTTCTCAGCACCAAGAATAATTCCCCTTTTTGGAATGTTCGAGATCGCACTTTATGGTCAAAAGCCCTGGACATCTTTACTCTATAACCTCTAAATTTTGATGAGCTTGCAGTCTAACTTCATCAAGCACGTCAAGTTCCTCCATTCTTAGACGAGCATTTTGATCTTCAGTTAGATTGTATTGGATGGCTACTCGAAGTGAAGGTAACTCAACTTCAAGTGGAAGGACCGCTTCGATTCCAAATACTAATGAATAAGGAGTGGCTTTAGTCAACATCTTATCGGTAGTTCTATATGCCCATAATACCTCTATCAGTTTGGTATACCATTCTCTCTTAATTTTGGTGAGGATCTTCTTGAGCAGCTTAACTAATGTCTTGTTGAAAGCTTCTGTCAAACCATTTGCCCTTGGATTATATATTGAAAGCTTTGTACTTTTGAAAGCTGTGTCATTATCAGAAATTATTCGATGCGACACTCCAAAGCAATAGACCACATTATGCATGAAGAAGTTGATCACTCAATCAGCAGCAACTTTTTTAAATAGGCTAGCTTTAGCCCACTTAGATAAATAATCAGTCTCCGTTAGGATGAAGCGACGACCAGCAGATGATAGTGGATCAATCGGTCTAATTACATCTGTACCCCAACATTCAAATGGTTAGGATGCTATTTTTTGGTGTAGTGGATTTGGAGGTTGGTAGATTATATTCTCATGTACTTGACATTCATGACACCTCCTGGCATGATTGATACAATCTCACACCATAGATGGCCAATAATAGCCCATCCTTTTGATCTTTGTTGTCATCTTGGGACCTGACTGATGTGCATCACAAAGTCCTTTATGAACTTCAACCATTACTTTACTAGCTTCCTTAGAATTTAGGCATTGTATCTACATTTATTCAAAGGATCTACGATATAAAGTATTGTTGACGAAAGCATAGTGCAATATTTTCTTCTCGATTTAAGCTGCAAGTGATTTATTGTTTAGTAATTTATCTTCTTTAAAGTAATCAATGAAGGGTCACCTCCAATCATGTGGATCTTCTACAATAAAGGCTTCACATTGCTTTTCTGAAGCAATGTCAGGCTTAGCTCTTCTCGGTATAACTTGTTATTGATATTGGGGAGGATGAGGAGCAACCTAATTCATATCTGAAGCAATGTCAGGCTTAGCTCTTCTCAGTATAACTTCTTGTTGATATTAGGGAGGATGAGGAGCAACCTGATTCATATCCTGGTGTATCGAATTTGATAACCCTCTACCTATGGGGATTGATACTTTGTTGGCTCTAGAACTAGTCGAGTAAATATCCCGATCATGACATAATTTTTATTCATACTTTCAATCTCCTTAGATAATTTTTCTAAGCAATCTACTTTGCTATTTTTGGATCAAGAGACTCATGTTAGTGTGATATTTAGTATTTTCTTCATGAGCTCAAGAACTCACTTGTGGTAAAAAGCTAACTCAAGCTTGTTGATTTTATAGATGCCCAGTACTTAGTTTATAATAAGTTGGGAATCATCAAAAATATGCAAGTTTTGAATGCCTATGAAAATAACTTTTCAATACCTACTACCAATGCTTCATACTCAGCTTCATTATTAGTTCTTAGCTCGGTCAACCCATATGATTATCTCATTATTCCTCATTCTATTGCTATGAAGACGATGTTGATTCCTACTCTTGCCTTTGGGAAATTTAAAGGTTTGACTTGTTTCATCAATGAGGCTCCATCAAAGTACATCCCAAATTTAGAAATTTTCTCTTTCATGAATGAGCATAATTTGCTCATCAGGAAAATTATCGTTAAGAGAAGAGTCTGCAGGGATGGGATGTGTAGCAAGAAAATCTGCTAAGATTTGCCCTTTTACTACTTTTTGTGGAACGCATGTGATATCAAACTGTAAAAGAAATATTTCCCATCTTGCCAAGCGACCTATCAATGTTGGTCTTATCATCAAGTACTTCAGTGGATCAATCTTTGAGATGAGGGTAATCTTGTGAGATAACATATAATGATGAAGCTTTTAGACTACAAAGATTAATGCCAAATAGTGCTTCTCTATCGAAGATTATCTCATTTCTACTCCCATCAATCTCCGATTGATATAATAAAAAGCATTCTCTTTGCTTTCTTCATTATGTTGTACCAATAATGATCCAAGGGACTCTTCTAATGGAGCTGTGTATAGAATGAGGGGCTTTCCAGGAGTAGGCACTACAAGGATTGGTGGATTTAACAGGTATCTTTTAATGCTATTGCAGACTTATTGGCACTCCTTGTCCCATTTGAATTGAGCATCCTTCTTCATCAACTTTGCAAATGGTTGACAACATCATAATAGGTTTGATATAAATCGTCACATGAATGCAAGCTGTCCTTGTAAAGAACAGAGCTGATGCAAACTCTTCGGTGGAAGCATCTCCACAATTGTCTTAATTTTAGCAGGGTCAATTTCCTTTCCTCGGTGACGTACAATGTAATTAAGAAATTTTCTAAAGGATACCTCGAATGCACATTTTAGAGGATTCATCTTTCGATCATATTTTTTTATTCTCTCTGATACAATTCTCAAGTCTTCGAAGTGATTTTCACGAGTTAAGCTTTTAACCACCAAATTATCAATAGAATATTTCACCTTCTGGTGAATCAACTCATCAAAAATATGTGTCATGGCTCTTATGTAGCTCCGATTCATTAATCAGAATGGCATGTAGATATACCTAATTGCGCCCTAATTTATGTATGCTTCTCATCTTCAGGAGCCATCTTGATTTGATTGTATCCCGATGATCCATCTATGAATGAAAATATATCATAGTTAGAAGTATTGTCCACTAGTAATTCTAATATTGGAAGCAAAAAGTCATCTTTTGGGCATGTCTTATTTAGGTCTTGAAAATCAATGCACACACAGATTTGATCATTCTTCTTCCTAAATGGAATAATTTCAGCTATCCAATATGCATATTTCTTCTCCCGGATGAAGCCTACATCGAGCAGCTTCTTAGTTTCTGGAATTACCTATTCTTCTAGCTCTAATCTCATTCGTCGAGGAGCTTGCTTAACAAGCTTCACATCTAGTTTAATGGCAAGTTTATGAACTGCTACATCGAGGGATAAGGCTGGCATTTTATAAAATGTCCAGACAATAATCCCCGAATACAAAAGTAGTATTTTTAGCTCTTCAACTTTCTCATCAAGTAGAAGGGCACTAACGAAAGTTGGACAGGGTTCATCCTCAGCTCTTAAGTTGATTTATTTTAGTTCATCCATAGTAATTGTTCATCCACTATCTTTGAGTTCTTCAGGTGCAGGCTTGGTTTCTACTTCTTCATCATTTGTAAGAAGAATTTCATAGAGATCGTCTTCTTCATCACTATTAGTTTTGATCTCAACTTCTATTATATTATAACAAACTTTATTTTGATGAGATTTGTGGAAGAACCCAAGACCTTTAGTGATAAACTTATCACTTCTTCATGATGCTTGAGGACTTCTTTAGCTCCACATCTTGTTAAATATTTGAGTTCTCTTCTTAGTAATTTCAATACAAATTCTAAGCTTATGCATCATTCTTTGTAATTTTGATGGATAGTATATTGATATTCTTATTTGATCCATCTCATCAGAATCTTCATGTTGAGTAGGACAATCAAAAATTATGAGGCTGAGACTCTTCAAATTTATAAAATAAGATTCCTGTTCTACCACTCTCACTCAATGGTGACACATAGAATGTTATCAATTCTTCAATTTTATGAACCTCTAATGGAGTTATTTATTTGAAGTACTGCTGAGGGATGGGCATAATTTTGAAGGAGTCATCTAACACTGCCAAGTGAGCTATCCTTCTTGATGAGACCACCTGAACCCTATTTCCATAAGTAGATTCAAAGTAATAATCTAAATCATAATCACTTAGTTTATACTTTACCTTACTTGAAAGCTTATAAGTTCATTTAAGTTTAACAGGAATATTTTCTTCTTCTTGTGTGTCACTTCTTAAATGAGGAACTGATCTTCTTAACTTAAAGCAACTTTAGGGAGAGTCCGCATTGCCTTTTTTCTTCCTCTTTGCTTCTGCTCTTTCACCTTAAGAAGTTTCTTTTTAGTTCCTGAAGTGGATGATATCACCTCAGGAGGCTCTACTGGCTTAGGCTCTTTAGGGATAAAATATTTTGTATCTTCATAAATCTTTGCTTCTTGGATGGAGAATGGTTGTAGGTTGTCAGGAATTCTAAACTCCTCTCCATCTTTTAAGTACTTCATACACTGATGCATAGTTGACTGGACCATGACATACTCATACAGCCATGGCCGACCCAAGAGAGCTTTAAACGATGTATCACCATCAATTACATGATACTTGGCTTCTGTATATAAATCCCAAAACTTGAGTGGGACTATACAAGAACCTAGAGTTTTCTTCCCTTTCTTATTGAAATCATGAACCATCAACTTAACCCTCCCAAGATGTTGGATATCAAGTGATAATCCTCTTAATATTTTTAGACTCATAAGATTAATAGAAGAACCTAAATCAATCAGTATTCAGTTGAGATGCCATCACTCTCTATAGTAATATATAGAGGACGATTATGATATGTTGTTCCCAACATAAGATCTTCTTCAAAAAATGTGATTACTGGGAGATCTTAAGTTTGCAATGATTCAATCATGCATTTTTCGATAAAGTAAGATTCATAACTCTTTGAATCTTTGAGAGCCTGTATCAAAGTTTCTCGGAGGTCTTTTGACATTAAGAGAGCCTCAAACACACTTAATTATGTAATGATCTTTTTTAGATGTGATAGAATATTATACTTTATCTTTTTGCTTAATTTAGGCTTTAATCCAGGATTTTTGGGAATGATATCTTTGTTGACTTCAATTTATTTTCCTTTACCTTTATTTGAATTCTCCTTCTTTAATGATGGTGGTAAGGCTTTACCACTTCTTAACTAAACTTGAATCACTCTATCTTGCTCAGATTCCTCTAAAGAAGTAGTTTCTTCAAATTCACTTCTTATTCTAGAGGATTGACCAAAAGGGCTAGACTCACTTTTCAACTTCATACATTTCATACATGATGATATCAAAGAGTTTGACTCTTTCTCATCGGGAAAACATAAATTTTCATCTAAACTGTTATCTTTTTGTTGAGTCATTAGACAAAATTTAGATGTTAACTCCTCATGCTCTTCTTTCTTTTCTGATAAGAATTTGGATGGTTTAATTACGTTTGTCTGACTACCATTATCATCTTGGAGTCACTTGTACTGAAGAACATCCAACATTATATAAATAATTCTTCATGTCTCTATTGGGTGAGCTTCACCATTATCTTCTTCATCCAATTCAACAATATAGAGTTTAGGCATAAAGTCAGCAAGCCTAAATGGTTATCTTTTTGGCTGGTTATACTCCTCTTAATTGTTAATAATCTTTTGAGTAATAGTCTTCTTCTTGCTCTTTTTTTTCTTAGATGGCTTCTTTGACTTATGAGTCTAGGTTTAGTAGACTGCTTCTTATGTTGTGATGAAGTAGCCTTATTAAAATGCCATTGAGAAACCAAAATGCTTGGCTTAGGCACTTCATTTAAGTGTAATATAGGTCAAGTGGTGATTTTCGCTTAACACTGGTGATACCTTTTAGTTACTTCAACATTTTCATGATCTTCTTAGATACTATTGTTTCCCATTCTTTAATCTAAATTAATTTTCCTTCATTTTTATCTTTAATGGATGGTATAGAAGTGAACATAATCATCTTTGTAGACTCTCTTTTTGGGTTGACTAGAACACTATCAGATAACTTAAATTCACCTCATCGATACTTTCTTTCTAGCCAACCATTGAAGACATAACAATCTTCAATAGGATGACTGATCATTTGATAATAGGGATAGTAATTTGGATTATTAACTTGATCAGCTTCTTTAGGCCTTTTAATTTATGGTAATCGTAGACCAGCTTTGACTGTTTATCAAAATAATTTAGCCACACTGTCCCTTCTAAAAGATTATTCTTTGTTCATCTTTTCCTTAAGAGATGGCTGCATTCGCTCATCATCTCTTATTGCTTATTTTGGATGCCCTCCACCACCTGGAAAAGTCCGAAGCTTGTCATTGCCTCCCAATACCAATTTTGACTATGAATTAGAAAGGATAGGCTTCTTTCCCTTCTCTTCATTGTACATTGGTTATTTTTCTTTATCCACATTATAAATTACTCATTTTTCACTACTTGAGCTATATGAAGCGACATGAGTTTCGTTTCTTCTTGAGTCTGAAGGTTTATTTTTTCTTGATTTATTTGTATATATTTCAGACTTAGGGCGATTTAGCCTTTCAAACTTGGCCACCCTATCGAGCAAATCCTAGAATGTTGCAATTGATGATATACATAAAAATGATGTCATTTTATCATTTATATTGCCCATTAATAGTTGGATCGCATGTTCTTCCTCCAATTATTGTTCACATTTCATGCTTAGGTTACGCCAACGAGTTATGAATTTTGTCACTAACTTATCTTTTCTCTTTTTTAGTAAGGCAAGGTCAGTGATTGTTATCTTCTCGGTTGCACTGGCAAACCTTTTTACGAACATTGTCTCTAGCTTAGTAAAAGTTTTGACCAAATCATTCGGTAGTTCTGCATACCACTCCAAAGCAGTTGAGGTCGGGCTGCTGACGAACTAACAGGAAAGCATTGCATCATTTTCTCGTATGTTACCATAAGTAGCCTTGAATTAGGCTAGATGTTGTTTTGGATTACCATGCCAGTAAAAACATTAAATTTTGGTACTGAGTAACCTTTAGGGTATGACACTTGATCAAATTTAGTTGGGTAAGGGTGACCTTTACTCACCAGTTTTTCAGCATACTCTGAAGCTATAATTGCCTTTATCATTTCATTAATTATCATTTCTAGTTGAGCAGTTGTTATTGTTCCTTGTACACTAGCCATATTCTGAATTATAGGTTAAAGAGTTGGTTGGTTAACTTAACTCATCTCTTCAAGTATAGCATGTACTATAGGAGTTTGAGGTATCTGAGTAACTGGTAGTATAGAAGTTGTATTATTAGCTACCTGTTGATTAGTAGATGAAACATGTGCTGCATTTAATGTGATATTTTGCTATAATATATCCATCATGATATTCATTTGTACCATCATGTCATTCATCTTGGTACCAAGTTAGATTTTTTCTTATCTTTGACTTCTATTTAACATTGTATTTGTCTTTGCTCTCTAGCTAGCACCACGACATCAACAAGTACAGGCTCTTCTCCTTTCTCTATTTCTTATTATTATTATGCTCCCTGCTCATCTTCAAGGGAAGAACTTAACTATCCTTCTTCTTGTACATTTGTAGGGATAGTTGTTGCTGGGGCTGAACGATGATGCTAACTATAAAAGCGTGTACCAGGTTGATCATTTCCTGGTTCAATCATATAAATTACTTCAACACCCATGATCTCTTTCTCATTTCGATCTTCTTCTTCTTCCTCTTCAATAGAGATTGGTGATCCATCTTTTACTTGCTTCTATGAAGACTCTCCTTCATAAACATCAAATTTAGGTTCAAACTCCCTGGATTCATGTTGCTGATGCTACTAAGCAAAAAGTTCCATCTATATCTTTGACCATATAGACAACTTTCACTTTCATAGTGTCCTCTTTGTCATCTTTTTTTTTACACATGAATTTATGATAAACATTTCCAGTGGATCTGTGGTTCAATATACGGAATAGACACTTCTTCCATTAAGGGACTCAATCAAAGTCAACTTTCTTTTGTGGGGGGTGAATCTGATTGATGATGGGATCCTCTAGAGGATTCTCCCTGGTGTTGACCATCATATCTTTTATCAATGGTATCCCTTCTTTTAGGTATTCACTTATGATGAGTTATTTTTAGGTGGATTTTTGAATGTGTGTATCAGATGTCACATCTATTTCTTTTTTTAGAATTTCATCATTGGGCCATGGCCTGCATATCTGCTTACCCTTTCACCGAAACTTTTTAGCAGCAGATTCTTTGACACGTAGTCTAAGTGTCATGCTTCGATGCTCACCACGCAAAGCATACTTGGCTCGATGACTAGTTACCATAAGAGATGGCAACCTCCTTGGCATGACTTCAGTATTTTCAATCGTCATAGGCCTTTGAAATTTTCTTTTCATTAAACCTCTTTCTTTGGCTACTTTAAAGATGTTGTGTATTATAGCGAAAAGTGTTTCAAGTTGTCTCCTGGTGGAGCTTGTTGATTATCATCGTATTAATACTCATTTTCGGTGGCGATTGCTTGTTCAGTAGGTTGTTTGAATGAGATATGATGAGCCCTTAGCTCAGCATTTCTTCTTCTTATTTGCCTTCTTGTTAATTTGCTTCATGATGAGGAAGCCTCAAAATCATGTCTCCCATGTAGAAAGGTTTCAGTTGGTGAAGCAGTTGTACCATGAGGTATCAAAGATACAGTTTGCCCACTAATGGTTCTTTTCATCACGGGGGCTTCAGATTGACCCAATCTTTTAAAAATTGAAGTTCTTTATCGAGAGAACTCCTTAATAGCAGTTGGTTGCTGAATTAGTTGGCGAGCACGATAAATAGGAGCTTCAGTAAACTGAGACATTCTGGCATGACCTTGGATGAGTGCACCACGGGTGGGTACTTCAGGAGTGGCAACTATGATATCTAGAAAATTCAAGTTGCCAAATTGAATGGTAGCTCCAACATCTCTTGTGTTGATGATGGCATTAGCTAAGCAGATGTTTGCACCACGACCTAGATGGACAGTGAAAGGAGTGCTCTGTAGATCTATTCTGCAAAAATGAAAAAAGGAGATTAGTAATTGGTAATTTTAATTCCATCCCATACTTTTAAAATGTGCGGGTACTATAGAATAAAATAATAGTGTAATAAAGATATACTATACAGAATAATTCATTTGACATAGAGTATCATAAATTAAAATTTTGAATTTATTACATAATTAAATCATCATTATTTTATTTTATATTTTTAAATATTTTATTCTTACTATAGCGTGTATATGACTAGCTAAAGATAGAAATATAAACTTATCCTCAGCGAAGTCGCCAAAAATCTATGGGCTCCAAAAATTCGCCACCGACCTCTCATATTGAAGAGAGTTTGATTTTAAGTGTCGGTAAAATTTTCAAAAGGTAGATGAAATAGTAGATAAAACACTACCTAGAGATTTCACTCTCATTTTGTGAGGACTTCACTTATGATTCCAGGTTTTCTATAGACGCAAGCACCTATAGTTAATTACCCCTCCTAATGCTGAGAGAGAACTTTCAATTAAGGCTAGCTGTTAAAATTGCTAAATGCATAGTGTATAGTAGCAACATGTGGAGTTTTGAAATTTAGAATTTATGAAATTCATCATTTTTTACTTAAAGCGGATGGTTTGGGGAATGATGACATGCCCGATCTAGACCCTATGGTTCCTTCATCCTAGGCTGGCGTGATCCTTAGTCTACTTAGTCAGAGGAGATAGTAGACCCAACCTGATCGAAGGATCCTTATCAGAAACACATGGGTTATGTCATAAAATAAATTCTTATAGACTTAGGGTGGTTTTTGTCTAAGGAGACAGACTTAAGTTTACCTTAGCTGATAGAGGGTTTTTTGCCCTATCAAGTGTACCCTATGATTCACAACTCAAAGGCCAGAGCCATTGGGGAGCATAGTTACTGATCGTAATATAATGATATCATTTGGCACAACCATCAATAGGACTCTCGTAGAATCGATCATATGAGCCTCGCCAAGCTACGCAGCTAGAGGACACACGCCCACGGGAGATTAGTTGAGAGTGAACAAAGTAGAACACTTGATTTGACATTGGCTTCTTTGTGAGCTAAAGTTTTCTTAATTTGTCACATTTGAATAAACTATTGCGGAAGGTGAATTGGGTTAGATTTTACTTTATGTTTTTAAAGATTGAATTTCATTTAAACATTTTTAGATTGATACTTAATTTGAGTTAATTTAATTTAAAATTAGAATCACATTTTGATGAAAGTATCCCCTCTAGTTGAAATCTTCATTCAACACAGCTATCATCAGGATGGATGTATTGTTTGATCATTTAATTTAATATTTTAGATATTGTCGACTCTATTAATTTAATAATAGAGGATCAGATCTACTGTCATATGATAGAATTAATTTTTCATATATTTTAATAAGTTGAAATTCTTATAATAATTGGATTTTTAAATTTTGTTAACCGAGACCCGGTCCTAAGACCAAACCGAGAAGTAACCTACACAGCATTCTCAGACATTAAGTTCAAGTATTCAACATAGTGTTGGGGAACATATGGGTATTTAGTAATTTAGGTAATTTTTATTTATGAATTATGAGATTAATTTTGTATTTTCATTTAATTCTAACTTAGCCTGTGTAGTCTTTTCAGATATTAAAATTTGCACTTTAAATCTCCATGTCTGAGCATATGTAAGTACTTTTTAGCTTTGAAAATTTCATCTAATCAATGAAATTATTGATTTTGAAAATCATAATTAGAATAAGAATTTTCTAATTTTGGATTGAGGGAAGCTCCTTCATTCGTGCATAATTTAATTTAGTGTCGTCTTCTGTCTATTTGTACGTTGAATTGCAAATCCAGTGGTTTTTTTTACTTCATACTTTCGATTCAAAATATCGCACTTTGTTTATATTCAACATGTTCATTGCATTTTTCAAATATCAATGATTACTTAGCCTGTAGTCATTTAACAAGCTTTTAAATATTTATCGACTCATCATATTCAACTTTTTGTTCTTACACAAATAGCTTATTATGCACACTTTAAGCAAGTTTATTTGAATCCAAGCTTTTTTTGAATACAAGCCAATTATTCATTAAGGAGTCTTGCCTATAGTTGCTAATATGTCATTTGGTTATAGTGAAAACTTCTTATAAATTTTATTTGATTTTCACTTTAGCTTGGAAGTAGCACTCAACCAATCTTTGTGCTTCAAACCCGACTTTAAGCGCAAGATCCAAATGATCCTTTTAATGGCTACATTCATGAATGATTATGAGTTGCCTAATTAAATTTGTGCATGTGAGAAAGCTACCAAATTACTTGCACACCTTTGTTTTCAATTTGAAATTGGACATTTGGATTTACCACTAATTATGAGTCATTTGATATTCAAATGAAATCCTTACTTCATTTGACATCAAATAAAGATCGTTCGAATGCTCAATTAATATTATTCATGTGATTACTTGTTCATGTATTTAACACTTTGAATTTTCGAAGAGAAGCTTTATTCACATAAGCACAGTTCAAATCCAACGTTAATTTATCCTTAACTCCGCATCAAGTTCCATTTTATATTCAAAATTGGGTTTAAATTCATTATCAATCATTTGTTATTTCACACAATATTCAATTGAAATCTTTTGGTTTCACTTAACGTTAAATGGGATTATTCAAATGTCCATTTAGTTTTATTCCTATAGGTCCTTTTTTTCAAATTTTATATGAGCACTCATATTTATTTTATGCATTTATAACTTCACATTTTAGCTTATTATAACTCAAGTTTTGATTTAAGTCTTTTATTTAATTCTATTTAAACTCTTTGATTATTTCTTTTTCCTTCTCTTTTTTTTTAATTTTCTAAGTCCCAAATATTTGATAAAATCTATGCAGCATTTTAGCAGTATTCCGGCATCATCACCGCATAGAAAGCTACATCAGAATTATTTTGGTCTACCCGTCACGCTCTAATGAGCGTGATAGATAGTGTTTTGATGCACCTCAGGAAAATTTCAATCCTGATACGCTTTAATGACCATAACGAGGCCTTCAATCACCTACAAAAAACAAATATATATGTAATTTCTACATATTCAAACCTCCTCCCTCTTTTTTTTTAAAGTCCAAAATTTACTCAAAATTTTGGTAGCATTTCGGCATATGAAGAGTGACATATAATAATTTTTGCTTACTTGGTACGCCCTAATGAGCGTAGCGAGCAGTGTCTTGCGACGCCACAACTGATTTTTATCTCGTCACCCCTAATGAACATGATGAGGCCTTCAAACCTGCATAAAAACAAGCATATGCATCTGTATATATAATTTTCACATTCACATCACATATCCACAACTATTTTACTATATCATTGATATTGGAAGAGCAGCAGTTGAAGGAATGGGTAGTGCGAGCAAGGAAGTCGATTGAGCAGTTAGGCTTAGAGGAGGGGGAGAGAGGGTGTTATGATCCCAAATCCTCAAAGTGCCAAAATACAGCATACAACATTAAGAATCCATTACAGATATTCAGAACAATAAAAGCTCCCAAAGACTGACAGAGAAATTACAGCAAACAGTACAGAACAACCCAGAAACAATATACAACAGAGAATAGATCAAACTTATTACAACAGCCGACAACAAGAAAATAAGAAGAAATAGGAACTCAGCTAAGAATAATCCAGCAGTTGTCACTTAAGGAAATCGGAGCAGAACTCAAGAATCAAGAAGCTCGACATTTCAACCAACTGATATTCCATCAAGACAGAAGCAAGCAACCGAATAAACGATCCAGCTAACAGAAAATAACCAATTATAACAGAAATTAGTTACAAGAGGCAGAGCAAATGAACATTCTAGAGGAACAATCAGAAAACTATAAATAGAGATCCAAAGCCAAACAGAAGAGAATAATCAAGAATTTACAGAAAAGAAACTTAGCTTTCAGTCTCTCTCTCCTTCGTCTCTTCTTCCTGCACCCTTCTTCTAGGTTTTCCTCACCGGAAACCACCGCTTCCACCGGAGAGACCGCCGTTTCTCCTCCGATCCCAGCCGCAGCCACCCTTCTTCTCGGGAGCTCTCGACGGCTCGAACTGTCGAAACAGAAAGAAACAAAGCAAGGGTAAGGTTAGGTTAATTCTCAAAGCTTCATCCTACGACAAGAATAGCGCGCCAATCCACGGATCGATCTAATCCAGAGATCAAGCTCGCCTCGATCCAACACCTGTAATCCACTCAATTCAGAAGTAATCAAGAACCGCTTGATCAAGAAAGCATCGGCGATCGCATAACAAGGCAATCCAACGGCGCAAGATTCAGTCTAAAAAGAACTCAATCCGAGGGTTAAGATCCAACGGCCAAGTTAAAAGGCAGATCCAACGGATCAGAAGGCAGCCGGGTTCCAACACTCAAACTGAGTCAACTCAGAGGTGAATCAAGCTCAAATTTACACCCAAACAGACCCAATCATCACTGTACAGACCTAAATCCAGAAATTAGCTTTGTATCATTGGTGCTCTCGTTGATTCCCAATACTCAAACAATGGCAGATGGCACAAGATACACATCCAAAACAATTGAAGAATGTGTAAACAGGCTGAACAATAATGAAGAGCAAATGACCTCAATCACTATGGCATGAAATATCAAAGAGATTGACAAAGATAGAAAATGAAAAACAACCTCAAATCCGTGTATGTGATGCATCCCTTCAATCCTATTCTCCAAACAGACCACATACACACACCCATATCAATGCCTCTTAAAATAGATATACCAAGATTTAATGGAGAAGACCCAGAGGATGGATCTTTAAAGCGAGCAATTTTTTCGATATCAATCCTCGATGATCGAAATTTTAATATCCTCAATATACATGGATGGACCGCTGAGGGTATCAATGGATGCAAGCAAATAAACAATTGCATTCTTGGCCACAATTCAAAGAACAAATTATGCAAAGATTTGGCCCTTCCTCTACACAGATTTAAGAGGAGAACTAGGTAAGCTTCAACAAAGAAACAACAAGGTAAATGCTTTTATACCGAAGACCTAGCTAACCAAATTTCGACATCCCACAGAATTGCTACAAAGTCGCTTTGAATCGGGCTTAAACCAAAATTAAGAGAAATAAGAGCTCTACAACCCGCTTCCTGAAGCATTTCAATTGGCCAAGCTAATGGAGGATAGGCTATCAGATGACATTCACATGGCCAACAACTACAAGATCAACCAAGTTCCAGCAATAAAGCAACATCAAATACAGCAAACACCCACAATGCCTAATCCACCATATGCCAATCAACAAAGTCAACATAAACAGCAACTTTCAATTCAAAATTTAACAGCAACTCAAATAGAAGATAGAAAAAGAAGAGGCTTATGCTTCAATTGTCATGAGAAGTACCATATATATATATGTAAGTCAAGTTATTGGCATTGGTCGCCAATGATGACCGAACATCAACTACCACATGATAATCAGCCCGACAGCCAATGGGTGCAAGAAGAAACAGTAGCAACAAGCTTCATGTATCAACCATTCAATCCAAGCTAAGGAAAACGACATAAAGATTGTATATGTATACACATGATAAATAGTTCTAACCTCTAACCTAGCTTAGATTTTATGTCAGATATAACCCAATTATATAGAATAAGTTAGTCCATAGTAATAAGTCGGCTGGCACAAATCCTTAACAATTAACAGCCTCAAATAAGATGGACAAACAGAGCAGTGTCACATAATCCAGCCACATTCAAAGGAGCATTCATTTTCAGATTGGTTGGACAGCCCATATAAATCACAGGAAGCTCAAAAATAACATGAAACAAATGGCCGATAACATAGAAGAGAGCTTCAATCCAAGACTACTACAATACGAACAAGCTTTTACACTACAACCTAGAATTACCAAATGCTCAAAGATGATATTAGCCAAGAGCTACAGCTTTGGATCACAAACAAGAATACTGTGGAGTTCAACACATTACGTAAAACCTTAAAACAATGGGAAGGAAATTTTAGCCACGATGTTCCTTGGATGACAAATCACGAAATACGTAAAAGCACTCCTTAAGTTGACCTGAGGACAAGGTCGAGGGAGGGAGTAATGTTATGATCCCAAATCCTCAAAGTGCCAAAATACAGCATACAACATTAAGAATCCATTACAGATATTCAGAACAATAAAAGCTCCCAAAGACTGACAGAGAAATTACAAGAACAAGCAGAACAACCGTAAACAATATACAATGAGCATGAGATCAAACTTATTACAACAAATACAACAAGAAAATAAGAAGAAATAGAACTCGCCTAACAATAATCCAAATAGCTTGTCACTTAAGGAAATCGAGGTAACTCAAGAATCAAGAAGCTCGACATTTCAACCAACCGATATTCCATCAAGACGTAAAGCAACCGAATAAACGATCCAAATAATGTAAAATAACCAATTATAACAAATTAGTTACAAGAGGCATAAATGAACATTCTGTAGAACAATCGAAAACTATAACAGAACCAAAGCCAAACGGATAATATTCAAGAATTTACGTAAAAGAACTTAAATTTTCGCCTCTCTCTCCTTCAGCACATGTAACTGAACGTTCTAGGTTTTCCTCAGGAACCACCGCTTCCAGGAGAGGCTTTCTCCTCCGATCCCAGCAGCCACCCTTCTTCTGGGAGCTCGGACTCGAGCTGTCAAACAGAAACAAAGTAAGGGTAAGGTTAGGTTAATTCTCAAAGCTTCATCCTACGACCAAGAATAGCCGTTTTCAATCGGATCGGATCTAATCCAGAGATCAGCTGCCTCGATCAACACATGTAACTCAATTGAGTGAGCAGAAATCCAGCAGTCGAGATGACAACAAGGCAATCCAGCAAGATTCAATCTAAAGAACTCAATCAGGTTAGCATCCAACGGCAGCGTTAAAGGCGCATCCAACGGATCGAAGCGGCAGGGTTACACTCAAACCGGAATCAGAGGAATCAAGCTCAAATTTACACCCAAACAGACCCAATCATCACTGTACAGACCTAAATCCAGAAATTAGCTTTGTATCAGAGGGACTGTTTTGCTGCAGTATTTGAGCAGGATTTAAGCTGGGTATAACTAAAATTCAACCAACTACTCTTGTAATCCCGTAAATGCCGCTTTCACAAGTTAAATCTGGATCAAATTCTGTTGGTAGGCGAATTCACGGGATTTAGATAAGCAGAATCGCGCGAAGGAGAGTGGGAGTTTGCCCGATTGAGAGGGAGGGAGGAAGCTCGCGGCTTACTTTTCGATCTAGAGGAAATCGAATAAATTAAAGGGGCTTGTGGATCTCGACCGAGAGGAATTCCTGTGGAGATGGAGTTTGGTTGCTCGGTTTACAATAAGGATGGAGGGAAGGAAGGAAGGCGAGACCGAACGATAGCATGCTCGATCAGGGAGGGAGCCGAACAAATGGAGGGTTTGCGGCGCATGGAATACCGGACGAACGAGAGAAGGGGAAAAAGACGGAAGCAAGCAGAGTTTCGATTGCACCTGTTGTGCGATCTCTCTTGCAACCGACGAGAGATGGGCTTCGGCTTCAAGGGAATGAACCAGAGAGAGGGCAAGTGCTTGCGCCTTCAAGGCTAACTGGAGCGAGTGAGGTTTTGAGTGAACGAGATCCCCGATCGCTTGTGGTGTGCGTTCAATTTTGAAGGAAATCGGGAGAACCGGAGAGTGTCGAATGGAAAAGGGCGAATGCAGTTGCTTGCAGTTTTAAGGGAGCGAACGAGAAGGGGAGGGAACGGTTGCTGTTTCCATGAGGTTGAAGGAGGCGAAGCCGAGCGGTTGTTGTTCGATCGGGTGGAGCCAAGCGCGAACGAGAAGAGAGAGGGAGATCACACGAGGAGGGCTCGGGTCGAGGGTCTTGCGTGCGTGAGGAAGAGTTGTGGGTCAACATGGAGATTCTAGATTTCATCGAAGAAAAAAATAAAAGAAAATTTACATATATATCACTTAATTCTTATGTATTTATATATTTCACATTCAAATTTTAATATTTATAAAATTAGTACTTTTCCTATACACAAAAAGATACATTTCACTTGAAAAAAGTAACAAGGGTGATATTTTTGATGTAATAATAAAGATTTAAGTGATATTTAAATAAAAATTAAAGTTTGAGTGTGAAATATGTAAATGCATAAGAATTGCAAGGTATGTATATAAATCTCCCAAAAATAAATTATCACTAGATATTTGAAGGCTATATATAAATAAATTTAGCATTTAGGGGATTTCTTTGTTTGATACAAGTAGCCATTTTTTAAAATAAAATTTATGTCAAATACTAATACAAGTAGCCATTTTTCATTATTTTTTTCTGATTGATGCGTGAAAATTGTGTCACTGAGCCCATATCATGCTAGACTGAGATAAATCTAATATGAATGAATTGCTTATTGCAAAATTCATATCTCATCAAAAAAAAATAAAAAAATTAAAGGTTATGAAACATTTAGTTTACAATCTTTACAGCAATCGCGAACATAGAATCCAGCGTAAGGGTTAGCGCATAGGCGGTGGCGGTGGTGATCTGAATTTAGGATTGAAATGAGAGTTGGCAATTGGAGTATCTGGAGGTTTCCATGCCTTCCACAGCGAATTTTTGAGTTCAGCATCACTGCTCACTGATGCATGCACATGAAATATATATCAGATTATAAATAACAAATTTATAGAGTTATTCAACGTGAATATCTCGAAAATAAACGCATATTTGTGAGGGTAATAACTTGTAGACACTTCTCTCTCTCACTCTCTCTCTCTCTCTCTTCTCTCTCTCTCTCTCTCTCTCTCTCTATATATATAGAGAGAGAGAGAGAGAGAGAGAGAAGAGAGGCTACTCTCTGCACCATATTCCTCTTCAAATGGAGAAATAATTACCTTTGGCATCCGAATCCCCCGGATTATTATATACACATTATGTATTACCGCTCGTAATAATTTCTCCTTCAAATCTCATTACACTCCCCCTCCATTGCAGAATAGTTATACCAAATTCTGAAATAGGAATTTTTAACATTTATTATGTGTTTATTTTACTCTAGAAATGAGATTTGAATTAAAGTTATCATTGTTCCACAACTCCAAATCAAACACTCGAAGTAAATTTTGCGTGTAAATACTTTATTTTTCATTATTTCACTCAGACAAAATGAACAGGTCGCTGCATATCTTAGAAGAAAACTTATAAAACAAAATGAAATGAAAAACAAAAATTATTAAAAACAAGTAGTTTTCTGCTTACCAGCTTTAGTCCCCAAAGCATGTGCTATGCAGATCATGGATTGAGTGGAAGAAGCAGAAATGAAAAAGAAAAGCAATGAAATAAAGCTTCTGCATCTTTTAATCATCTTAGGTTCTCTTAGTTTTTTCATATTAGTCAAAATTTATAGAATACTAAGGATCCTTTTGGATAGGAAATATGGCGATTATTTGTATGCTAACTACTCTTATCTTTTAATTATTTAATTTTGAGAAAAGGTCAACGTAATTACAAGTTTTCAATTCTGGCAAAAAACTGGAAATAACTTTTCTGTTGACTTTTGCCTGTCAATATTAACATTGATGAATTAAGATTATTAAATTTCAGCTTACCATTTCTTTATCGTTTCTTTCTTGTACATAATTATGTTTGCTTCGACCTAAAAAATATATATGTTATGATCACTTCACTTAACTCTCACTCACAATCAAATAGAGAAAGTACCAAAACTTTTTTTGTAAAAAATCGTCTAAATATGAAGTCTCCGATAGCATAGTGTCAGGACACCTCAATCCTAGGACCTAAGCATTAGCATCACTGTCCTCCAAGCTTTTTTTTCATTTGTTCAAAAGTCATAGCGCTGCTCCTACAGCATCGTAGTGATGGCCTTTTTGTCTTTAGCACTTAGTGCCTAAGTCCTAGTGCCACGGTGCTGCCTCTTGTTTCACCGAAGTGCTGACTTCTCTATCTTCCTGGTTCAAATCCACAGATCGCAGTGCCATGACATTATCCTTTTGGCACCAAGGGGCTATCTCCTCTGTCCTTGAAGTCCAGCCCTCCCGTTCTAATGCCAAAGTGCTATACATCAAAAAATAACAATACTCACTTCAAATGCCCTCATTTTTAACTATTTATTTCGCAAGTGCCTACTTTTTAGCTTTATAGATTTCTACCCGGAATTAGCGGTACTCATTTTTTTATTAAAATTGAAATTCTGAACCGATCCAAATTGAATTTGTGAATTCCAATCAGTTTATAAATTTTTTTTTTATTTCAGTTTTAGAATTGGTAAAATTTAGTTTTCAATTTTTGGTTCAATTTTCCATTATCTTAATCCGATTAAACTGATTAAACCGAAAATAGCTAAAAAAATCAAATTTTTTTCATTTTTTTAAAAAAGTTTCTCTCAAAAAAGTAATTTCAATGATAAATTTGTATATTATTAGTTTCATTTGTTAAAGAGTTAATTGATTTTGTATGAAATGATTTGATAAAATGATGTAATTCTTTGATTAATAATTATAATAGTGAATGCATTTTCAATTTTTGGTTTTTCTAAACTGAACCGAAAATCCGAAAAAATTTCTGATTTGGATCTATTTGGTTTGTGTTATTGATTAAACTGATCAATTTTTTTGGATTTTGGATTTAAAGCTGAACGATTTAACAAATTTCAAAATCGATCCATCTAAACCGACGTATTGCACACCCCTACAAAAATGACATGTTCACTCAGCCCAATTCACCATGGATCACTCCATCGTTCTCTATTACATTAATTCATATTTGTTTTCATCTCCTTCTCCATCCGAGATTATTTCTATACAAGTTTCCTTTTCCCCTATGACAAAAGTGAAAATCATTGTAAGATTTTGATCAATTTATGGCCTAAACTATCATTATATTATATTGAAGGTGAGCCTAATTTGTTGATTTTATATAATACTGACATTTGTACTGTTATTATTATTATTATTTTAACTTTCTCAATTGTCAGTTTATACTGGTCTTCTGGAGATACTTGGGGCCTATAATTAATTTTATTTATTTATTTAATTCTACCTTATTTTTATTATAGGTATGTTTGCTTTACTTTGATTTCGATCTTAATGATTTTTTTTTTTATTTCTGGATATTTTTTATTATTAATTGTCTATTCTTTCTATTATCTGAATAAAAGGATTGTTTGATACTACTATGACTATAAATATTTTTTAAAAAAAATATTTGAGAGAATTTAATCGTAAATTGACATAAATCATGTATATGCAAAAACTTGAATTCAAGACTTCTTGATTGAAAGTCAAAACTCTCAACCATTAGGCTAAGATTTTTACTTGCCTTTTGTTGTTAATGGGATAGAAATCCCCGCCTGATCAATATTTATTAAAAAAAAAATATATGATTATTAAATTTCTGCATAGCTCTCCCAAACAAATAAAAACAATAACTCTGCTTTCAAGTGCGTAATTTATTTAAATTTTTTTTTTTGTATGTAAGAAAAAAAATATAATTTGAAATAATATTGTGATGACAAATGCTTGATTTTTATTTAATTATGACCGGGTATATAAATGATTTTAAAAAAAATTAATTTTTTGTGATAATGGAATGGTATATATATATTAACATGAAGAGAAATATATGTTAATATGTTAATTAACTTGTATGGTGCATATGGAAGATAAGAGTAAAATGTTGAAAGATAAGAATTTTTTTTAATGCTGAAAGATAAATCATAAAAAATTTTAAAGAACAAAATATTTTATTCAAATTATTATATTTAAAAAATAATAATTTTCCTCTTTAATCTAAGTATGCACTAGGCAAGATGATTTTTGGGGGATTTACATACATACCACACAATTCTTATGCATTTATATATCTAATACTATGGGTGTTAATTCGGGTCGGCGGGTCGGGTTTGACTGTGACCTGAATTTGGCCTGACCCGAATAAGTCTGACCCGAACCCGCCTGTTTATTAAACAGGGTCAAATACCTCAACCCAATTGACGTGACATGACCTGAATGATCTATTTATATTTTTTTTAAGTCAAATTCGGTTTCATGGGAAAAAATTGGGTCAATTTATGGTTCGCAAATCAATTTCAAGTCAAATTTGAGTTGGCGGGTCAAAATCGAGTCAGTTTTGGGTTGGCGGGTCAATCCGATCTCGACCCGAAATATTAAGCGGTCAATTTCTTTAGCCCGAACCTGATCCGAAAATTATTTGGGTCAACCTGAACCTAGATTTTTCGAGTCTAGTTCGTATCGAGTTATCGTGTCGGGTCAATTTTTAATACTCCTATCTAACCCCTAAAATTAAATTTTTACAAAGATAACACATCAATCTTCAATATCATCATCACTCACTTTTTAAATGTAAAATGCACATTTTAAGCATAGGCAAATATTAGATAAATAAATATCTAACTTTAGGTGTTAGATATGTAAATGTATAAGAATTATGTGGTATGCATATAAATCTTTCATAATTTTTTTAAGACATTTGAGTGAATTAATGAGAAGCTCACACATACAATGCATATGCAAAAACTTAAACTTAAGACCTCGTGATTGAAAGTACAAACTCTCAATCGCTAAGATGTTTGAGTAAATGCTTTTTATTTTATTATTTTATTATTTTTATTATTTTATTTTTTTATTTTTTATTTGTATTGTTATTTTATTTTATTTTTATTTTAAAGTAAAATTAAATATATTTGATAGTGATATTTATTTTTAAAGATACTTAAAATAACCTAAAGAAATATTTTAGTTGTTTTTAAAATGATAACTTTTATTTTTAAAAATAAAAAACACTTAAATATATATTTAATAAATATGTTTTTAAAAGATATGACTTTGATTTGCATTAGCACATTGAGCCACAATATTATCAGTTATTAAAATATGTAGTCCCAAAAATTTTAGTCAACACCTTATCCATTAAGCTTCTTTTGTGAGGAGGCATAAGCCTTGCATGATGATGATGATATTGCTCGCTTTATTATATTTATAAACTATTTATGAGCATCCTCTTTAGCACAATCAATAGGATAAATCAATATAAATCTCCACAAATCTCGAGGCTCTGAAAGATATTATGTTGGTAGTGGACGATAATCATCAGAATGATGAAGAATTAAGAGTTGGGATGATGATGAATTTATCTTTTTATTATTGATATATATATATATATATATATATATATTATCAAATTGAGAGTTTGATGAATCTAATTCTTGCTCAATTTTGGTGTTTCTTAAATAAGCATAAAATTTTGTATTATATATATATATATATATATATATATATATATATATATATATATATATATAAAAACCGTTGCGGTAGAGTGAAAGTTTACGTCTTCTTGTGAAATCCAAAGATACATGGTATTTAAAGAGTGAATAATAAAACTCGAATTTTTATGTGGAAAACCTCGAAAGAGGGAAAAATCACGCAGCAATAAAAGCTTTCACTATGTATCTATTTGAGTATAAGATCTTCCGATCGGATTACATAATGTATATGAGAAAGGGACAATTCTTGTAACAAACAATGTTGACGATATTGGCACGATGTTGGCGACAATGTTGACGGCGATGTTAGCGATGATGTCGGCGATAATGTCGGCGATGATTGGTGATGATGATGACAACGGTGGTCAACGGCCGGCGAGGATCGGCGGTGGTGGCGATGGCGTGGCCGGTGGTTGACAACCGTCAGTGGTAACGATTGTCTTAGAGGATCTTTAGAGCTCTCTCCTCTCTCTTGCTTCACCCCTCCATGAGGAATGATGGGATATTTATAGATTGGAGAGTGGTGTCTCTGTAAATACATGCAAAATCTGAACCACTCCTCCAATCGGACAGCTCATGATGATTCCCTCGATCATATGATGTAGTTTGTGTATTTGAATGCTCAAATGAAGTCGAAATTGTAAGATCTTTGACTTGTTGGAATCGGCTCGTCGAGACGCTCGATTTGACTATAAACACTCCTTATTTGAGAGCTTTTTAGGAATTTAACTGATGTCTCAAAGTTGCCAATGATATTTTAAGAGCTTGATCTCGACCAGTTTCAACGATTGCTTCTCGCGATTCGTGCTTGTTAGAGGAATTTTCTGTCATATCGGTTGTTCTCCTATTTTTTGGATGACATTATCTCAATCATCCAAAAATATATGTCGAATACTTGAAAATAGCAAATTCTTTAATGAAATTTGAGGGTCCATTAACTGCACATTTTGAGAGAACAGATTTTCATAGGAGCACAATATTATGACTACTGAGTCGGTACAAATGCGTAGGTATCGTGGTGCGAATTCGAGGTTGGACCCATCCGTGCGGGAGCTTCAGGTGCCCGCCAATGAGCTTCATGGCTCTGTATAATTACATGCGGCATGGCGTCTTGTAGGTCATGGCCAGTTGGCCCGTGGTCAGCAGCGATGCATCAGGGTCTGCAGACCTTGGTGGTATCCGAGCCTAGGGTTCTTGGTCGAGCATTCTGATCAGCGGACGGTCGAGGCGGAAGATCGGTCGTCGCGGGAAAGCGGAGTCGGCGGGTGAACCTGAGGTCGACGAGGAGAATTTGGCTGTAATGGCGTCGCGGCGGCCTGATACGCCATGGGAGTTGAGATGGTTTTCGCCGTGGGCCGGCATTCTGACATGGACATCGTGTGAGCGGGCTATTCGACACATGGGCGGATTCTGGCCATGAAGCGGTTGCGCCCGTCAGGTTAACTCATGAACCTGCAGGTGAGCGCTTCGAATGGTATGTGGCCAGCCGAATCAGCAGCGCTAACCTGAAACAGTGCTCATGAGACTGCGTCTGACGCAGGCAGCCCGAACTGAATAATGATTTTGATGGTTTCGGGCGGTTTCCAGCGGTTTTGGGCGGTTTTTACCCTTTTGCCTCTAGAAGGGGTCTATAAAAACCCCCCTAGGGCCAAAGGAGAAGGCACATTCTTTTCTTCTTGAAAGAAGGTCATTCGGAGGCGATCAAGACCCGTAGTTCATATGGCGAGCTCAGTTTTCCTCGAAAGAGGTGTTAACTAACTTAGTCGGACCGACCGGATCGGAGGCGATCAAGACCCCGTAGTTCATACCAAGCTCCGCTTTTCCCTCGAAGAGGTGTTAACTCGTCGGACCGGTAGGATCGGAGGATCAAGACCCGTTCATACGCAAGGCTCTAGTTTTCCTCGAAGAGGTGTTAACTAACCTCGTCGGACCGGATCGTGGCGATCAAGACCCGTAGTTCATACAGGCTCCGATTTTCCCTCGAAGAGGTGTTAACTAACCTCGTCGGACTGGGATCGGAGGCGATCAAGACCGTTCATACGCAGGCTCTAGTTTTCCCTCGAAAGGTGTTGTTAATCTCGTCGGACCGGCCGGATCGAGGCGATCAAGACCGTGTTCTGGCAGGCTCGATTTTCCCTCGAAAGAGGTTAACTAATCTCGTAGGACCACCGAATCAAGCGATCAAGACCGTAGTTCATACGGCAAGGCTCCGCTTTTCCCTCGAAGAGGTGTTAACTAACCTCGTCGGACCGACCGGATCGGAGGCGATCAAGACGTAGTTCATACTGGCGAGGCTCCGTTTCCCTCGAAGAAGCGTTATGGGCCGACCGAGTTTGAGGCGATCACCGGAGACGATTAAGATGCTCGACGATGGTGGTAGACCGGAGATTGCCGGCGATAATTCGGCTGATGGCCAGCGACACCGGCCTACGATCAGCAGTAACCGGCAGCGGTGGCCTATAGTGGTTGCGGCACCGGGGTGGTCAGCGGCAAGCGGCAGTAATGATAGTCCGGTAGCGCCGCGTCAGTGTCAGCGAGGATCGACGATGATAATTAGTGTCTGAGGATTCACCGGAGATGACCGATAAATTGCGATAATCAGCAGCGATAACCGGCAACAATAGTGCGATAACCAGCTTATAAAGTTGGCCAAACGGGTAGCAAGCAGCGATGGTCAACCAGCGGCGGCTTCACATCAATCGCAGAGATCAGCAAATGGTGGTACCGACGGAGGATTGCCGGAGATAGATCAGCGATATTAGCGATGGCGCCGGCAGTAATCAGCAGTGGTGATCAGTTATATTGGTTGGCCGAGAGTGGCAGCGGCAGTTGCAGCATGTGCGGCGACGTCGGTATCAGCGAGATGACCGGCAACGATGGTAATAAAATGAAATTCAGCGATGATCGGCGGTGAAAGCGATGGTAATCAGGGCGCCTATAGTGGTTGGCGCCAACGGGGTGGTCAGCGATGTTGGTAGTCGGCGGTGGCGGCAGCGTCGATAGTCGGAGGATGGCCGGCGATTTTAACGATAGCGTTAACGTATGGAAGAGGTTAAATTGAATCGGCGAGATTTTGACCTATCCAAGGTTGTTTGTCGAAGTCTTTGCTCGATAGCGTTAACTTATGGAAGAGGTTGAATTGAATCCGGCGAGATTTTGACCTATCCGGTGTTGTTTATCGAGTCTTTGCTCGATGGCGTTAACGTATGGAAGAGGTTGAATTGAATCCGAGGATTTTGACTTATCTCGAGGTTGTTTGTCGGTGTTACCCGATGGCGTTTGTATGGAAGAGGTTGAATTGAATCCACAAGATTTTTGACCTATCGAGGTTGTTTGTCGAGTCTTTGCTCGATGGCGTTAACGTGTGGAAGAGGTTGAATCGAATCCGGCCGAGGATTTTGACCCATCCGGGTTATTTGTCGAGTGTTACCGATGACATTAACGTGTGGAAGAGGTTGAATTGAATCCCGAGGATTTTGACCTATCCGGTTGTTTGTCAAAGTCTTTGCTCGATGGCGTTAACTGTGGAAGAGGTTGAATTGAATCGGCGAGGATTTTGACCTATCCGGTTGTTTGTCGATCTTTGCTTTGCCGATGGCGCATGGAAAGAGGTTGAATTGAATCCGCTGAGGATTTTTAACCTATCCGAGGTTGTTTGTCAGGGTGTTACCCGATGACGTTAATCTGTATGGAAGAGATTGAATTGAATCCGCTGAAGATTTTTGACCTATCCGAGGTTGTTTGTCAGGGTGTTACCCAATGACGTTAACATGTATGGAAGAGGTCATGGGAAGTCCACCAAGGACCTTTGACCTATCCTAGGTTATTTTTCAGAGTGTTACCCGATGACATTAACCTGTATGGAAGAGGTTGAATTAAAACATCCATTTGTGGTTGTAGCCAAAGTTGCTCTTAACGCGGTCTCGTTTTCCATGAGTATGAGTGGAAAAACATAATTTAAAAGCTATATCTCTTCTCAATATTGAAATATCCTCCAACTTTGACTTGTTTCTTGGGATGGAAATCGATTAGATGCTTAATATGGGTGATCTTAGATTAAGAGTTGCCCCGTTCGACAGAATCACGAAGGAACAAAGTTTGATGAATCTTCATTCTTCGCGCTCTTTAAAAGCTTGAAATGCTCCACCGATGGTGGTTTTGATCTTGTTGGGAAACTTGGTCGTCATACAAGATGAAATAATGGGAATCGTATCCACTGGCGTGATGCGTCTAGAAAACCAGTTGTGGTAGAGTGAAAGTTTACGCTTTAGCTTCTTTGTGAAATCCAGCACACACACAAGTATTTAAAGAGTGAACAATAAAACTCCAGAATTTTTACGTGAAAAATCTCAAAAAGAGGGAAAAACCACGAGCTGCAGAAAAGCTTCCACTATGTATCGTTTGAGTACAAGATCTTCCCGATCTGGGATTACATAATGTATATGAGAAAGGGATATGATTCTTGAAAGTAAACAATGTTTGACGATGTTGATACGATGTTGACGACAATGTTGACGATGATGTTGACAATGATGTTGACGATAGTAGTCGATGATGATGACAACAAGGGTGTGACGACGGCGCGGCGGTGGTGATGGCGGTGGTTGACAAGTCGAGTGGTGGCCGCGATTGTGCTTAGAGGATCTTTAGAGCTCTCTCCTCTCTCTCTTCCCTCATATATGAGGAATGAGGCTATTTATGATTGGAGGAGTGGCGTCTCAGAATACATGCAAAATCGAACCACTCCTCCAATCGTGACACGGATGATTCCCTCGATCATATGATGTATTTTGTGTATTTGAATGCTCAAATGAAGTCGAATTATAAGATCTTTGACTTGTTGGGCGGCTCGTCGAGGATTTGACTATAAACACTCATTATTTGAGAGCTTTTAGGAATTTAGCGATGTCTCAAAGTTTTCAATAATATTTTAAGAGTTTGATCTCGACCGTTTCTTCTGCTTCGGCGTCAAGATTCGTCTTTATAGAGGAATTTTCAGTGTATATATCATATATATATATATATATATATATATATATATATATACACTATATGAATAAAACAAAGTCTTTGTACAACGAAACTTCTCTCACTTACAAAATTAACATATTTTCAACACATGTTCTCATGACTAATTCTATTGATTGACATTTTATAGTGATGTGATCTTGACAAAAAAAAAAAAAAAACCTTTATTTAAAACAAAAAATTAATAAAGCTAGTGGATGTTCCTCGTTAAACATTATGTGCCTGATCCTGCGTTGAGCTTAACCGGACCAGGACCCAAGTTTGGATTGGGTGGCTTAACCTGACTAGACTGGCATATTACCGCACAGCGACCCTTGATTTCTAGAGTTAAAACAAGAGAGCAAAATTTAAAAATAAAAAATAAAAAATGCATTTTACTCTAAAAATAATAAAAAGAAAAGAAAAAAAACTATAAATTGGAAAGGCAGTAATATAGTTTTTTTTTATCATTTTATGTAACCAAAAATAAATATTTATTGAACAAGTAGCTCTTTTAATCCACAGCTATGACTGCACTAATTAAATAAAAAATGATTATAATATACTTTTTAACAGTGAATAAAAGAATAGAAGAAAATATAGTCTTAGAACTCACCAGATTCAGATCTTGAAGGTATTACTGCGCTCATGAGATGGGGAGACGCAAGAAGAAGAAAAATGAAGAACAAAATGGCATAAAAATGGCTCCTAATGGACACCATATTAGAACGATACCGTTTTACTTTTTCAAGTTAATCTAATGAGCTCTGTATTTATAGTCTTAGAACTATTCAAGGGCGTATCGATTCTTCCAACAATTGGCTTCCTGATCTTACCTTCTAAACTTCTCGCTGTGTTTTTTTTTTTTTTTTTTTTTTTTTAACCTTGTGTTGGCATATGAAGTTGACTTTGAAAGCTTCAAATTTATTATATTCGCAGTGGATTCACTTGATCAGGTGTTTATGATCATTATCTTAATTGGGGAACAAAAGGGAAGTCTCGCACAACATATACTGTTCACAGAGGCAGACCCAGGCACAATTGAGGGGTAGTCATTTGTCCCCTTTAAAAAAAATTTTATCTTTTATTTTTATCCTAACATATTATTATAATATACTTATAATAATTCTTATGATTATTAGATTTATCTTGAAATAAGTATGATATAAATTTTATTTAATTAATGATAAATTACATTTTTTTTTTAGTGAATGAATTTAATAATGGTAAAAATTATCAAAATATTTAAACCTAATTTTTTTCTCTGATTATAAAGAAAATATTAGCAATGGTGAATTATTAAGTCGGTGAGTGTTAGTGCATCCCATTGATAGTAATCATGAAAATGAAATTGGATACAATAATTAAGTGGTAGTTATAAGTGATGGCGGTCAAGAGATTGTAAGTGGATGAAGATAATATGGCAACAATGGACAGGCAATCAAGCTTAATTTATGGAGGCGATGTGATTGTAGTTAATCCATGAAGATTAGGAATCCATAGTCAATCGACTATGGTTGGAAACTACTTTCCGGTGGTGATGTCCAAAAGATAACCGTTGGTTGATAATTATTGGATAATCTTATGTTATTTCACTTAATATTTTAAGTTTAGATGATCATAAATATTTTTGGTTGAACAATTATGTTCACTGATTCATTCTATGTGTAAGCTATCATATGCTTTCAATGTGGGAACTACAATCAAGCAGCCTAATGAAAATTAACTGTGAGAGTTCGAACAATAACTGATTTCAAAAGTTTGATCAAGAAAGAGCCAATGAAGACAAAATTTGTGGAACAGCTGATGCTAAAAGACCCATGTTAATTCTAAATATTGAGTTATTATCCTTGGTATTTATGTTTTATTTGGTCTTCATATATTTGACTTATAAATGATGAAAAATAACCAAGTTTACACACACATGAAAAAAATATAAAATAATTTTGTTTGGGAAATTGTAGTATGATTTTCATCATACCGCAGATTGTCCATATTTGTTAAATATTTTTAGCCACATAATTTAGTCAGTTCTCTTAAAATTGCTAAACTTGAAGTAATCATAGTATACTTTCATAATTGTAATGTATGATTATTCATTTTTATTAATTATTTTAGCTGCAAGGATTAAACTGATTAATTATAATTTTTGCATAATTTGATTTATAATACAGTGCAATATTAATCATACATTATTCCTTAATTTCTTTGGTAATCATCTGATTTTATTCTAGAATTTGTGGAATTCAATTTTTTTAGAATTTTACCTTAATTTGTTCGTAGTGTATGATGGGTTCGTACAAGATGATAAACATATAATAGAATTTTTCATGTTGTATTGTTCATACAATACGATACTTGATCGCACAATACGAATAGTGGTAGTTGTTGAGATGATCGTATCGTCTAGAATCCGTAACACTAGTAAAATGAACTAATTGTAACATATGATACTGAATCGTAAAGTGTGATTGGATTGATTTTTTATTTTTTATAAATATATTTTCTAAACCAGGTAGCTTATTAGCTTAAGGACATTTAGCTTAAGAAATTGAGAAGATTTCTCTCTTTCTTTTTTTCCCCTGAAGGATCTTGTGTTAGTAAGATTACACTTTTCTTTTAATTGTTCTTTTCATTCACCTTGTTTTTGAGTCTTATGCTTTAACTTGATATTTTGTTTTAGTTAATAATTTGTATAAAATTTGTATTATAATAAGTTTTATTTGTACCTTAACGAGGAAGTGACATCCTTCTTGCATTAAAAGAGAAAAGAAGCAGATGTCGAGTTTCTCCATTACTCGTTAAGGAGAGAGGCTCCTCTATCTTAGTTTGTTGTGCCAAATGAGAGATAGTGAATTTTTGGATGAGATTTGGATAATGGTAGGTCCATTGGGTCGAACCAATGTAAATCTTTGCAACCCTTTTTCTTTTCTTTCTTTTATTTTTCTGATGCTCTTTTATTTGTGTTTAGATTGTTGATTTTATTTTATTAAATCTCTCTCTTGTTAAACATTAGAGTTTTTATTTTATTTTTCTCTTAAGAAATTTTTAAAAGCACACCAATTCTCACCTTCCCCTCTTAGGTGTGTCAATTCTTACATCTTAGTTGGATAACAATGGTTAAGCGACTATAACCGAGCAACTTTAATTAGGCAGTCATGATTAGGCGATGGAGTGTTGGGAGGCCTTCATCCATCAATAGTAGTCTAGAGACTATCATAAGGCAAGGGTGGCTTAGGAATATATTTCTTCAATTGAGGACAGCTTGATTGAAAATAAAACATAAATAGTTTAAGAAACCATAATCCAAATGTTATTATTACCTAAATTGTATCATCAATCGATCAACATCAAATTGTATGACGGAAGTCTCTATCATGATGGGACTTAAACCTATGAATTATTATTTTTTCTGGAAATTAATATTTAAATCTTTGCTATTTAATTATTTGTCCTTTATTAGTGTAAGAAGTGAGTAAATACTCAGGGAAAAAAATTAATAAGTTTTTTTTAACAAAAGAATATAGCTTAGGAATATATTGAAGTAAAGGCAAAATCAACTTCTTTTTATTAAAAAAATTTATTATGTTAATAAACTCATATTATTGAAATTTAAAACTATTTTTATTTTGTTAAAGTATTAAAAAAAACTATTTATAAAAAGATGACAAAATTATTAAATTATCTAATTTATAAAATAAAATATTAAATTTGAAGATAAACAATTGCTAAAAAATTAATTTCAAGAAAATTACAACAAACATAAAAAAAGTGAGTGAGCTATACCAAATGATATTTGATTAAAAATTATTTTTTCCTCGAAATTTAGTTATAAATCAAATACATACTTTCAAATTATATAATAATTTTTGGCATTTGAGTTTTTTTTTTTTAAATACAACATTTAATATTATTACAAATAGTTGTTTTCTTAAAGATATATTATTCATCCTGAAATTATGAAAAAACGTTGATATAAGAAAATTATGTTTGACACTATAAATTCAATTTAAAGATAACTTTATGTAATTTTTAAATAATAAATTAAAATTTATATAATTACAAATTTATGAAGTTAAAAAGATAATCTTCTTATACATTTACATATCTGTTGCGTGCTAGAAACACAGTTGCGGTAGAATAAAATTTTAAGTCTTAGTCTTGTTGAGAAATCTAGCACACACACAGATATTTGAAGAGAGAATGAGAAACTCCAGGATTTTTACATGGAAAAATCCCGAAAATAGGGAAAAAATCACGAGGCCTAGCCTAGTAAAAATATTCCACTATATGTCTGCTTTTAAGTACAAAGTTTAAGTTTTTCCAATAACGAGAATACTTGAGTTGTATGTGAGAAAGCCTGACAATAGAAATCCCAAAATCAGGTAGCAACAGCTATACAGCGGTAGTTGGGCTATAACAGTCATTAGTGGCGGTCGATGATAGTGAAATGAAGGCTGTCGGTGATAATCTATCAATTGTCGGGTGGTGGCAACTAGAGATGGTGACTGGTAATGGCGGTCGGCGGTGACCAATAATAGTGGTCGACGGTAGCGTGGTTAGCGGTAGCGATCGACGACGGTGGTCAGCGGCAGTGACTGGAGATGACCATGACCGGTGGTGGTGGCCGGCTGCGGTGGTCGATAGTGGGGACCAGCGTTAGTCGGCAGTAGTGACCAACGGTGGTCAGCGGCGATGATGATGGGTATCAGTGGTCGTCGGCGATGACCGGCGGCAGTGGTCGGTGACCATCGACTGGTGGCACAATTATGCTTGGAGGTTCTTCAAGCCTTAGAGCTCTCGCTTCTCTTTAATTTGGCCTCCCCTCATGTGAAAAATGAGGAGTTATTTATAGCTTATGGGAGTGTCACCTCTATAAATACAGGCAAAATCCAAACCACTCCTTCGGACGGCTCGAAATGATTCTTTGATCATCTGATGTATTTTAGTATTTGAATGCTTAAATGAAGTCAGAATTAGAAGATCTTGAGCTTCTTAGATCCGGCTCATCAAGACGCTCGATTTAACTATAAATACTTCATATTTAGGAGTCGACTGATATTGCAAAGTTTTCAATAAGAGCTTAATCTGGGTTAGTCTTGACTCAGAATCAGATTGCTTTCGACATCAAGATTCGTGCTTCGACTAGTGGAATTTTTAGTATCATATCAATATCTAATACCTAAAATTTTATATTTATAAATATATCACTTTCCTATCAATGAAAATATACATTTCATTTTAAAAAATTAGTAATAACGATACTTTTTATCTAATATTAAAGATTTTGGTGCTATTATGTAAATATGAAAGTTCAAAAATTAGATATGTAATGTAAGAATTGAGTATTAAGTATGTAATGTCCCAAATATTTAATACACATGAAATTTAATACAATGAAATATAAATATAAAAAAAATATGTTTTTAATAGAAAACATTGAATTCAAATTATTTGAGAATCAATATCCAACCAAATATGAGAATCAACAATAGTATCTATAGGAGTAGCACATTTTTTATGCTTACACGTAGCATTTATTGTATTACTCTGAGACAAATTGATGTCAACAGAAGATTTTTGGCATTGACTATTTTAGATAGATACCCAAGTTATAGATGTGAATTAAAAATGTGATCCCATGATCGACCTTTGCTTTTTGAGATTCTCAAACCACACAATGCATTCTATCCTCCAAATTATGGAACTAATAAGGGAAGAGGGTCATCTATAGTTTCTCTCTCTTTAGATTGGCATACTATTGTGCTTGACTAGCACATGTCTGGAGTGGTTTATCTACATAAAGCTCAAAAGAAAGGTAAAAGAGAGTAAAGAGGAACTAAGGTTTTGTATGTCATGAGGGGGAAAGAAGAGTGAATAGGTCCATGAATTGCTCTCTCTATTTGCTGGGAAAGAAGAGAGAATAGGTCCATGAATTATTAACATCTTGTTTGTTATTGTTAGTGCTTGATCAGCATTAATATTGTATTACTATCACTATTTAATAATGCAAAATATGATATCGACAATCAACACTAATCTTCTCTTGAGCTGAGCTCACAAAAATCTTTGTGTGTTCTTCACTCATATAATCAAAGTAAAATTAATCAAGCCGGTTTTAACTCGTAATTAGAATTTTAATTTTAACTGATGCTGGCCAAATCTTTATCTAATTAAAAATATCTGATTGCGAGTCAATTTTTTGTGTTGTATCGATCAAAGCCTACTTAATTCAGAAAATGTATTTTGATAAAGGGCCCTTAGGGATCAATTTTGTTTATTGTTTTCTTTTTAATTTCTATTTTATTTTATTTATATTTTGATTTAAAATAAAATATGATTTAGTCGTGATATTTGTTTTTAAAAATGGTTAAGCATCTAAGGATCATTTTGAGTGTTTTAAAAAATTATGATTTATTTTCAGAAATAAAAAAAATAAAAATACTTTATAATATACTAAACAAACATATTTTTAAAAATAATTAAATATAAAAATATAAAATAAAATTCATACACACGTGTCTAGTGACTACATAAAAATATGATATAGTATTTATGTTATAGATGTAGATCAATGGTAGATGTATGTTTAAATACTGGTGAATATATATATATATATATATATATATATATATATATATATATATATATATACTTGAGTAATTATATTTATCTAGATATTTTGTGTGTCCATAAGACAAATTATTTTCTAGTAAATTGTAGTTAGGTTAAGGAAAAGAGATATGATTTCAAGTCAAATCAAATTTGTGAGTGCTTACTTTAAAGTTTTGATTACTAGTATTAAACCTTAGCTACCCTTCTTGTTGCCATCATTAATAAGATGATGCTCATATAGAAGTTATTTTCACGCACAACTTTATCGTCATGAATATATATTCATGACGATAAAATAAATAACTTTTATCATCATAATGATCAACAAGGTAACTTAAATAAGTTTAACAATTGCTTAAATTCATGATCAAATAAAATTGGCTTATCAAAAAACAATACAAATTTATTATGGTGGTAACAAATACCTATTGGATACTCTATATATGATAATATAATTGTGGGCTCCGAAAATTCGACACTAACCTCTCGATGAAGAGAGTTTGAATTATGTCAGTCAAATTTTCAGAAGGCAGATGGAATAGTAGATAAGACACTACTCAGATATTTCACCCTCATTTTGTGAGGACTTTAGACCTGGTTCTAGGTTTCTTATAAGCAAGCTATTAATTACCCTCCCAATCGAGAGAGAACTTTCGATTAAGGCTAGTCGTTAAATCGCTGAATGAGTAGTGTATACCAGCAGCATGTGGAGTTTTGGAATTTATATATATGAAATTCATCATCCTTTAACTTGAAGTGGACGGTTGGGGAAATGATGACGCACCCGATCAAGATCCCATGGTTCCATCATTCCGAGCTATCGTGGTCCCTAATCTACTTAGTCATAGGAGGTAATCGAGCCAACCTGATTGAAAGATCCTTGTCAACAGCCATAGGTTGTCTCGTCCAAGAGAACCTTGTAGACCTGGGGTTGTGTTTGTCTAAAGAGACATGCTTAAGTCCACCTTAGCTGACAAAGAGATTTTTATCTTATCAGGTGTACCCTATGGTTCACATCTCAAGAGGCACGAGCCATTGGGGAACATACGGGCTACAGTCGTTACCGTAATATAATGGTATCATTTGGCGGTGACCACCCGATCAAAGGACTTTGGTCGTAACTGCATGATATGTGAAGCATATTGGTCAAACTACGCAGTAAGAGGACATGGGTCACATCCTTACTAGCACGAGATTGATTAAAAATGAACATAGTTATGTACTTGACTTGACATTGGCTCTTTTGTAAGCTAGAATTTTCTTAATTTATCACCTCCGACAAATAGTTGTGGAAGGTGGGTTGGATTGAGTTTTATTTTTAGTTATAAATAGTGAATTTCATTTAACAATTTAGAGCTTAGTAATTTATCTAATTTCATATTTGTATTGATACTTGATTTTGATTAATTTGATTTGAACTTGCAAGCACATTTTGATGATGAATATCTCCTCCAGTTGAAATCTCCATTTAACACAGCCATCATCAAGGTGTGAATAATTCTTCATTTTGTTATTTCAAATCATGTCGAATACATTAATTATAGAGGATCAGATCTAAATTTATATTTTGACAATTTAAAATTTGAGAATATTAAATATAAATATCTTAAATATTTTTGATAATAATGACCCACCCGGTTGATATCTTTGATCAACTCAACCATCATTGGGGTATGAATGATTGAATATTTACATTGTCATTTGATAACTTTTTTTTTTAATATGGAACCCATCCGATTGAAATCTATAATCAGCGCAATCATCACTAGGACAGATCTTGTCAACTCTATTCTTTTGTTAGTAGAGGATCGGGTCTATAACTTGCATTTAGAAATTTGAATTTGAGATATAATGATTTTAGAATCCGAACAATAGTAATCCCCTCCGGTTGAAATCTACACTCGCCACAGCCATCACTGGGGAAGACCCTGTCAACTCTGCTCATTTGCTAACAAAGGATCGGGTCTATGACTTGTATTCATGAATTTGGATTTGAGGTTATTTAACATAAATACTTTGAAAATTTAAATAATAATAACCCCCTCTGGTTAGATTCTACAATCAACACAACCATCATTAGGGATTTGATTATAAGATTTTTCTATTTAGACTTTTGATGGTCGTATGAAAATGTATAAATCAAATTCTCTTCTTGGTGATTGAGCATTTGATTTAGAATCAATCATGTCAACTCCCATTTTGCAATGAGGATTGAATTGATTAAGTGGGACTTACGAATTCACCACATAGATAAAGTGCCCCAATTTAATTTATTTTCAATTTTATTGACGTTTGTATAATTCATAAAATTTGCATATTTTACGAAACAATTGAAACTTAGGCCCAATATGCTTCTTATGAACCATGTAAATCGCTTGGGAGTCCTTGCATACCTGTCGAGATGCTATGTTTGAATTTATTTCATCTCTTGATATGATCATAAGCATAAATCTTGAGATAGAGATTAGAAGTTTGACTACCTCGTAATGCGTGCATGATTTCTTTATGTAATTGTTGATTGTCTATATGCATTTTAAGATAATCTTTTAATATAGGATTTGCATTGAAATACATGCTTAATACAATCGTTTAAGCCATTTGTGACCACTCTAATATGATCAAATTGAATGCAAAAATATCTCACTATATAAACCATTCTATCAAGAAGCAATATGTATAAAATAAAATAAGCCTTGATCTTTTGGATTAGTCACACTTATCAAAGAGCTTTCAAAATCATAAAAAATCTCAACCAATCCATTTGATTATATTCGACTGTTTAATGTGAATAGTGATACTATCAATGCACATTAGGGAGTTTAGCTAATGCTCATTGGAAAATGATCAATTCATGCTATACTCCTGAGTGAGCTATCAGTCCCTATGTAAGCTTTTCAATTTCAGTTGTACTCAATTGAAAATATTCTAAGTTCATCAACATAAAATGTAATGATCTCAATATACGTTGGATGAGTCATCTTCAAGTTCGTTGATGAATTATCGAGACCCTTAAATATGTCACTTGAGTATAATTTTTTCCAATTGACTTTCGATTTAGAACTTTGCCCCTTCACATAGGCTTTGAGTGAATTTTGAATGTTTGAGAGATTTTTCTTTTTGTATTCTCATTTTAAGTCTTTCATAATCCTCCTTTTTGTCTTTGTATTTGCCCTCTTTTTTTATTCAATATGACTTAAGCTTTTTTAATTTCTCTAATTTAAGTCTCATGAAAGTCCAAATTCTTTGATAAGATTTCAATAGTACCTCCACTAGACCGGGGGATTTCTATCAAAACTAAGCCTGCTCAGCCGTCTAAAAAGACGCACATGGGTGGTGTTTTACAACACCACGATCGTATAACTGCCAACCTACCCATCTAAAAAGACATGTGTAGGCTCTTCAAATACTTGCATAAAATCAAGCACAATATATTTTGCACATTCACACATTTATACAATACGAATGGCACAACCACAAAGCCAATGAGGATCGACGATGAAATTGGCAAAGCCATTTTTTTGGAAATTTTGTTCTCTTCTCTCTCTCTCTCTCTCTCTCTCTCTCTCTCTCTCTTGTAATTTGGTGGGTTGAGTGGAGCTCGGGTAGGCAACAAGATGTGGCTTGTTGTATGGCCAGAAGAACAACAGCGAAAAAGGAGAAGCTGAATGGTTTTGAGTCACGAGGATGGGATTTACTGCTGCCAAATAGCAGGTAAGAGGAATAGAGCTTTGACTGGAAGAGATTGGGAGGTTTCCTGCTGAAACGGGAGTGGGAAGCTCATAGGAATGAGGGGAAAATGGGAGAGTTTGGTTTGGGCTTCCGGATCGGCTTGAGTAGGGAAGGAGGCGATGGGATGACGAATGTTCAGTTCTGCATGAGATGGAAAGGGACGAGCCAAAGGAGAATTGCTCAGTTCACTAGAGAGAGGAAGACAAGCCGGTTGGATGCGAAAAATTATAGTAGCTCGTTCGACTGCTGTTTGGAACGGACGAGCAGGAGAAGGAAATCAGGAAGGGAACAGATTCCGACCCCAAGGAGTCACACGAATGAAGGATTGGTCGGTTGAGAGGCTCGTGCTAAAGGTATCGGGAGAGATAGGCGATCCCATGTGGTGTTCGAGACGGATGGACGAGAAGAGAGGTGCGACTGAGGAATCGCAGGCTCAATCAGGGGAAGGAACCAAACAAATGGAAGGTTTGCGATGCATGGAATTGAGGAGTTGGGTTAGGGTTAGATATTAAGATGTATATATAGGCCCTTTTTTTATTTTAGTGCTTAATTGATCATAATATGAACTTTTATGGCGACATTATTATATGACCAATATATGTGTTGATTCTAGGTTATTTCGATATTCCGATGCAACATCATTATGCGATCAAAATTTTCGCTCACGTCGAATCAAATAATTCGCTTAAACTTGAGCAGAATTTACCGACATACGCTTCATCCAATTGGCGTAGATAGTCTCATTTGAAAGGTTTCAATATTTCAATGCTAATGCCATGATCGATTTTGTGAGCAGAGATGATTTGAGAATCATCACGGCTTCTTGATCTTAATATGCACGTAGGCGCTTCGACGACCCTCCTTCTTGATTGATCAACCGTCGAATTATGCAACATGTATATTTTGATAAATTTAGACATTCTAAACATGATGGCAAAATCTGTTCATCAATCGGAGATTATTTTGACTAATTTTGGCTATGTCCTATGCATTTTAGCCTTGATTTATGAGTTATTGCATTCAAAGTCAATTGACTTTGTCTTGCGAGCACAGCTCGACTTACGGCTCATGCATTGAGGTCAATAAATGACCCCCAAAAAAAGTGATTCATGCATAGAGTGAGTCGTGTTTGTTGAAAACTGGCTGATTCTTTGGACTGACCATGGATCTTGAATCACTTCAGCTTCAATTTCATTAGCTTATGAAGCTTTAATAATATTTGTCATTAGTACAATGCATTATATTTGGACGAGCTAAATGACATGATTGATTAATTTGTCCTGATTGACTTGTCGAATGGATAAGAGCTTCTTCCACCATCTACTCTCTGCCTCAATGTGTTCACTGAAGATCTCTTTCTTTTATGACTTTATAAATTTTGATTTTTTTGTACCCTAGCTTCATGCTTGACCGGGTTGGATGGAGGAATTAGTGTGTTTGCTTTGAGATTTGAAATTCCTTATGTCCTAGCTTTAAGCTTGACGAACTTGATGAAGGATTAACATGATTTATCCATATTGACTTATCAGGAAGTGTATGTACGCCCTAAATCCTATACTTTCTACTTTGACAAACTCATTGAAGGGTGCATACAGATGACCCAGTCTTCCAGCTTATATTAGGTCTATAATGTTGAGTTATCAGTGAACTAATGGGTGATTTAACAAACTAAATAACCATGAAATTCCTTTAGTTTGTCCATTGGCTTTATATGAATTATGAAACTGCTTCCTTAGTCCTGTGTTTTCTGCTTTGACGGACTCATTGAAGGGTACATAGAAATGACCCAGCCTTCAGACTTATATTAGGTCTATAATGTTGAGTTATCAGTCAAGCAATGGGTGCTTTAACAAACTGAATACCACAGAATTCCTTTAGTTTGGCCATCGGCTTTGTATGAACTATGAAATTGCTTCCTCGATCCTTTTTTACCGCACTTTTGGAGTGATCTCTCAACTTTCTCATCATAGATCTAGGACTCTCATAGACACTAAGAGTTCTTTATTCTTAGGACACTTCAAGTGATTAGGTAAACACTTAACCTAACCCTAGAGACTTAGAAGAGTTAGCCATAAGAATAGGTTGTGCCTTAGGATTTAGGAGGACTTGCCTACCTTATAGCCCAAACCCAATCCTTGCTTCCTTCTTTCAAACCAAACCTCAAATTCAAATTCAAATTTCAAAATCTAATCTAATTATCCAATGATTGAAATCCATCCCCAAATTCAAAATCTAAATCCCTTCCTAAGCTCTTTGATTTTATCTTATGAACTTAGCCTTAACCAAATTCAAATCAACCCCAATTCAATTGATTTTCTCAATTATAAAATTCAATCTCAAATCAAATTTCAAATCATTAATCAATTCTAAATTCCAAATAATTGAAACACATGATTAAGTCCAAATTCTAAAATCCCTTCCTAAGCCATATGAACCTCCTTCATGTGCTTAGCCAAAACTCCTTCAAACCAACTCAAGCTTGGTTGATTTCTTATCAATCAATCATTCCTTCATTTATATTCACAAATATAAATAAAATCCAAATTCAAACCATTCAAATCAAATCAAAACAAATCAAACCAAATCAAGTCCCCTCTTAAGCCATATGGACCCACCTCTATAAACTTAATCAAATCTTGATGCAAATCAACCCAAACATGGTTGATTTCTTTATAAATCAATCCTTCCTTCATTTATACTCATAAATATAAATGAAACCCACCTTTCAGTGACCAAAAATAAAACAAACCAAATCAAAACCCAAGTTAGCCCTTTTGACCCACATCCCTAAGCTTAATTAAACTTGTTTCCAAATCACTCCAAACTCAAATCATTTTCTCATAACCCATTTATATATTCATTTATATTCACAAATATAATTGAAATATAAATTCAAATGACCAAAAGCAAACTCAAATCAAACCAAATTCCCAATTTTAGCCCTTTAGTCAAACTTTTGAACTTGGCTAAATGAAACCCAAATCAACTCAAAACTCATGGATTTCTTCATGATTCAATCATTCCTTCAATCATTGATCTAATTATAAATATAGACCACCATTATCAAACCAAATTCAAGTCAACCCAAATCAAGCCCAAGTTAACCCTTATGACTTGAAATTTTCATATGAACCAAAACTCACTTGGCTTCAAACCAATTTCAATTGGATTTATATTTTAATCCTAAGCTCATATGTGAGTTCAACTAAACTTGAATCAAACCTTGATCAAGCCAATTGACCCATTTAGGCTCACTTGACTCAAAGTGACCTAAAGGACCTTTATGAGCCAATTTCCAACCCAACCCAAATTGGATTGAACTAAGCCCATCTAAATCTCAATCATGATCAACAATCATCATGGGGTGATCAACCACCTTGAATTGGGTCAAACCAAATCAAACTTAGCCTTTGACCAAGTCAACATTTAGCCCAAATGAAACCCAAACTAGCCAAAATCCATCATATGCCAAATTAATTGAAACCATTGATCCAAACCCATTCATAATTTATGATTGAATATGACCAAACCATCAATTGAGCTAAACCAAGTCTAATTGGCAACTTGACCTAAGTTGACCCAAATTGGCCTAAAAAGCCAAAATGAGTCAAATCATGATTTAATCCAAATTGATTGCAACCAATGACTCAAGTTCATTTCAAATCACTTGTTGAACTTGACCAAAGCCATGATTAAGCTCAAGTTGACCAATTGGTCAACTTGACCCAACCTAGCCCAAATTGACCTAAAAGGTCAAATTGACCCAAATTCAAATTAATTCCAAATTAAACTAAACCAAAGCCTACAATCATTTTTAATCAACCAATTGAACTTGACTCAACACCTAACCTAACCTAATTTGGTCAAACTAGTCAAATTGGTCAACTTGACCAATTTGACCCTTTTGAATCCAAATGAGTCAAATCCAAACTTAGACCAAACCAATCCAAATTAATTGAACAAAAAATATCACAAATCATCATATTAACCTAACCCAAGCCTTGATTTGACCCAATTTGACCAATTGGTCAACCCAACCCAACCTAGCCCAAATGGAACCCATTTGATCAATCCAAGCCAAATCACTTCAAACCAACTTATGGGACCCTAGGACTTAGCCAAACTTGACCCAAACATGTTCTAATTCATTTTCAAATCAGCCCAAAGTAAAGTGGACCCCACCAAAGGGATTATCCATCAAACCATAGGATTTAAACCTTAAAACCATTGGATCCAACCTAAAGTCAATTATCCCATCCCCATGGCACCTCATTAGCACTTCATGGAACCTTCTTCTGACCCACCTAGCTAACCTAACTCACCCAAGGTCAGCCAAGGACCTTTGGGAGGTGAGTTGACTCACCTCCAACCCAAATCGAGCACCCATTGGATCCAAGCCTTGGCATCCTTACACATTGGGTCCATGGAAGCCTCCTATCATTCCTCCCATCCGTAGTGTGTCTCCCTGACTTGATGGAGACAAGTCTGGTGATTGGACGGCGGCAAGCCAGTGCAAAATGTGCACACACTATCGTCTGTCTATGATGTGAAATTGATGGGTATACCCCCTCAATTCAAACTCATTTTCGCACACACTTACATTGTGAGCTTTCCTAACCCCTCAGAGTGTTTCCAACAATCCCGAAGCCCTCTCCATTCGGCATTGCCCATTTTTGAGCAAAGCTAAATTATGGCATCCCAATCCCAAGCAATACTCCCTCATTTCAAAATCAAACTTCAATTCTTCTTAGCCACACCATCACCATACCCTATCGAAGCCAACTGAACCAATTCCCAAGCTTCCAAGCCATGGGAGGACTGAGTTCGATCGAAGCTGAAGCCTTCGCGTGTGTGGATTGTTCAACTGATCCTCCCACACCAAATCAAGCTCAAAGCTCTTCAATAGGGCCTCACCTCAACTAGGCGAAGCTACCTCGATTTCACCACGGACATTAGCTCTGCGTAATTTCTCAAACTGAGCCTTGTATGGAAAAGTGGGTTGGTCCTTTATGAAGAAAATTTGAATTTTATGGAAAATTGACTGTTGGATGTGTGTGTCTCCCTTCCCTGAAGGTGTGGGAAGAATTTGGAGACAATCCGAGCTCTAATCGAATGAGAGAAGACGGATGTCATACATCTTTCATCACTTGCGGACGGGATAGATCATGAGTCATCCATCCCACGTGATTAGGATGAACGGCTCTGATCAAATCTCACGGTAGAACCTTCGAGTCCTTTCCTAAATTGCGGATCGAATCATGGTTGTCCGATCGATCATCGATCCATAGAAAGCACGCCCGCCGCCACCAGTCGATCGCGGATGTGACTACTTAAATAGCCAATCATCACGCCACGTGCGATCGCCATCGCGCCGCATCATATGTGGCTGGGATTAAGGCTTTAATTAGGGCTAATTAATTAGTTTTTAATCCTAAAACATCCTAAATCATAACTAAGTAGAAAAATCAAAAAAAAATACAAACTTGGGGTCATTTTAAAGATACTTCAGAGTAGAATCTAGTAAAATTATAATTAATTAATTTTGAACAGTGATTTTAGCTTAATTAAGATTTTATCAAAAAATCTAATTAGCTTAATTTCACCTTAATTAAACACTCAATTAATCTCAAATTTTCTGTGGATGTTTAAGGGATGACCTCTGCCTCCCCTAATTTTTTGGGATTTTATTAATTGCTTAATTAATAAAATCATTTGATTAAGCCCTAATCACTATCTTAATCCAATTAATCATAATTAATGAATGAACAGTAACTTGATTAATCATTTGAACATAATTACTTCTCTTGAATAATAAGATAACTTAGGGGATGTGATTGGAGAGACTTTTCCTAATTCATTTCCTAAGTCTTCTTTATCTTTAAAAGTCAAATTAATTAATGGTTAATGGAATGCTTAATTGATTAAATAAGTGATTAATCTTCAAAATGAGGAAATCAAAGTCTAATTGGATGTTTAAATGATTTAGGGATTAAGATTGGGTCCTTGCCCTTGATCCTTCCTCTGAGTTAATTTCATCATTTAAATTAAAACATAACCAAAATGTTTAATCAATTCATTAAATGCTTAGTGAAATTAAAGTTAAAAATTAATTCATCCACACCTAAGAACCCATTAATTGATCTTGGGTAGCTCCTTGGGTTTTCAATAACCCAAGGTGAGTGATAATGAAATTATGGATGGCTCACATGTGTGAGAAAATCATAAAAGTAAATAAGTGAGATCTCATAAGCTTAATTAAATATTAATCATAAGCCAACTGTACTAGGCCCCTTTCATTTCTTAGGAGCATTGCAAATTTAATTTTCATGTGGTTGTATATCATATTGACTTATTATTAATAAGTTAATTAACTTAAAGTGATATAGGTAAGGGTTAATTAATTCATTTAATTCATACCTTAACTTAATTAAAACATAAAATCAACTTAAATATTCATCATTAAACCAAATTAATTCACACATGGGGGAAATGGGTTAGGATTAGCAAGCCTCTCTCATATTTCCTAAATCAAACCAAACTCAAAGTTAAAAAATGTCTTTAAAGAATTTTGATTTATTTTTAATAGCCTTATTTAATTTGATTGTCCTTAGGAATTAGTTGGGGTGAATGAAATCATGTGCTTACATTCCTTTACTTCTTTTCAATCATGCTAAAGATTGCTTGCCATATAAAATCATGTATTCATTTCTTTTAAAATTAATTAAATGAAACATTTTCTTCTATGTCAAATTGCATGTGTTGACTTAAATTAAAAATATGAGTGGCTATTATCACTATTAAACCAAAAACTATTTTCAAAACTTATAAATCAATTATTATAAATGAAGTAATGTTAATTATAATATCTATAAGCTTGCATGTGATGATAGTATAAGATGTATAATATGAAGTTCTCTTTCCCTCTCTTAATATGGATTCACATAGGATTTGCAAGTGTATAGTTCATTTGAAAAGAACACAGTACCTGCCTAAATCTATTCTTATGCATCTCCATATTAAGACTTAGGAAGAATTTCATATTACACATGTAAATCATACAACCAAATCAAACATAATTTCTTGCATGATTTCTTATCCATTTGGCTCTTTTCGTACATTCATATATATTTGAGAAAAGTGGTATATTAGTCTAGACATCCCGGGGCTGTGAGGCTTTAAGTAGCCCTAAGTAGGTCTTGTACTTTACGCCCATGGTGTAGAAAATAATTGTGATGCACTCTCTTAAAACTCTTATACATATGCATGTATGATGTGGATAATGAATAAGAATAAAAAAATCAAATAAGTAAAACATAATTTTTGCATGGGTTTTCTTATCCTTATAGTTATTCATGCATTTACATGTATCTAAGAAAAATGGTATATCAGTCTGGACATCCCGGGGCTGCGAGGCTTTAAGTATCCCTAAGTAGGTTTTGTACCTTACACCCCTGGTGTAGAAAACAATGGTGTTGTACTCACTTAAAATTTTTATACATGTGAATGTGTATTTAACTAATGGATGAAAAATCCCTCTTTTCTACATAATAAAGACTTGCATTCATAATTCAATCAATAAATGAAATATCTAAATTTCCAAATACACTTCTTTACATTCATCATCAAAGTGTGTTAAGATTTACATTGCATGTATAGGTATGATTAGGATTATTCATATGCATGATATACATGATGGAAAGAAATAAAGGAATGTGTGTTATGTGGTAGTAATCCATCTTAATTAATCCTAAGATGCCTTTCTTATTGAATAGGGTTATTTAGAATGAACCTAAACTTAGGGTTAATTAAAACACATAATAAACCATTCACTAAAGGAAATCTAATTAATTTACCTTAGAAATAACTTAAGGTAGGTATAAAAGAGAGATTTCCTCTCTTTCTTCTCTTTATAACACTTAGTTGCTAAGTGTAGGCTATATGAAACAAATGAAAACACCAAGTAAAATCCTCAAATCAACTAAACCACTTAAAGAGAAATCAACCCTTTATAAATTAAATCCCTCACACTTAGCAAATAATAACTCTAAAGCCTAATTAGGGCATGCCACACAAGATTTAACACATGCACATTAGACTAAGTCACCATTTTTAGCTTTATGTTAGGGCAGTGCATGGTTTGATGAATGTTTAGTTTTATGATGTATTATTTTAGACTGGATGTTAGGGTGTATGTGCATAGTCTGAATGTTAGGCCGACATTAGCCTAATCATGTTTTATGCAGGAGGTCATGCTTACATAATAAAAAATATAAATACTTTTTTGCTATGTGCTGTTTTAAGCATAGCCCAAGTGTGGCTTGGTTATCCATGTGTGGGGTGTTAAGTCCAAATTATTTATATAACTGCTTGGGTTGTATGGAGTGTTTAGCTAATACATATTTTGCAGGTGTAGTTAGATTTACTTTCTTTCTCTTTTAATGTATTTTTGGCATTAGGATTATAATAAGTGTTACAGGAGATTATGATGAACATTGGTTATAAGATCAAGTCTTATATACCATGAGATGCCTTTGGAGCAAACAACATCACAATTAAGCCAAAAGAAAGAAAGAAATGGAGTGAATCAAAAATGAAGAAATGAAAGATGAAGAGTGAAGAATGGAGGATGAAGAATGAAGACCCTCCCCAATGACACATATTATTTGATAATTGTAATTATTATTTCATTATACCAGGATGTATAAGGGTAGAGCTCGGCAACCTACATTTCTTTTCGGGTTGTACGACGGTAGCCGACCGCATCGGCCTCTTATACTTTTGTGATAGCTTTATAAAATTGTTTGATATTTTGTTTAGCTTGTGCATTAGAAATAGTATATCTTTTCATAGTTCCTTTATGATTAGTGATTGCTATGTGGCCTGAATGTGATTAGGCTCTTAAAATGAAAGATAAATTTTATATCCCATTAATAACTCATACTAAAATTTTAAAATAATTCATAACCTCACATAAAAGCCTATGAATTAAATGAAGATAATAAAAATATTTAGCAACCTCTTTGTTGGATGATTGTATGTATAGCATCATGCATGTTATATTCTTTCACTCTTTCTAAGAGAGGGCTTCCCATCTATGCTAGAGGATAAAGGCTTAACCTCTAAGAGCCTTTGATAGAAAGATACCTCTTTCTCTTTTGATTTAGCTCATAATCAATTTTCATGCATTTAGGCATACAAAATCCTATAACCTCTGTCAAAATAAAGAGTCCAAAAAATAAATAAAACTTGACAAAATTTGCATTAGAATTAAGTCATTATTCATGCCCTTCATGATCTAGTCTCTTAGGGAGTGAGTTTAAGGACTTGGTTTCTCTTCTAAATAAATAATAGCCTAACCATCTTGCAAAGCATTTAACTTACCTACATGGATTTAAAGTGTAGGAGGAGTTAGTTGGCTGCCACTCTAGGCGGTAATAAGTCCAACAATCGGGTGGTTTACTCTCTCTTGTGGAGATAAACCATATACCCATTTTCACCTTAGATTTAGGTCATATTTTGGCCCTCGCCAAAGCTCCCTAGATTTAGGATCTAAGGTTATTATTTTCCTTTGTGGGCTACAAGCATAAATCCTCACCTCTTAGGCATTCCCACAATCTTGTATTATGAAATTATAAGTCCTAGATTTCTAATAAAAATTCAACTCAAACAAATAAATCTCCTCAAATTCAAATACATAAAGCCCAACCATAGGGTAAATTAGAATGCTCACTAGGTTTTCTAGTATCATGAGCACTCCTACTCATCTCCTTTGATTTCAATAATAACTCTCTCCTTTTGATCTCTCCCACTTGATTTTCTAAAATAAAACCAATCCTTTGATAGTCTTATCTTTGAATTCTTTGGAGACAACAATCGCCTACTTTAATCGAGAGTATTCTTAAGGGATTCACTTCCCTTAAGATGTAATTAACTATGACAGCTTGCCTCCATGGGGAACTTAATGAATCCGGTTTAAATAAACCCTGCTTTACTTTCCCATGTAAAGTAGAGAAAAAATCTCTGGTATATTTGAAAATCCATCTTGCCTTAGGGGTCCTTATTAGGTGATTAGGTCCATTATAGGGTAGTGACTTCTATCTCTCGAGATAGTACAATATTCCTTAATGTAGCACCTAATCACCTTAATAAGTGCATCCTCAGATCTATGTGGTATCCCCTCAAACATAAACACCCAAAACCAAAAATAAACACCACAGTCAAGTACTTATGGTTTGACGAACTTGATGAGGAAATTGACTTTAATCTGTACTTGGTTCTTGATCAAGTCATTGAAAATAGATTCGAATATCACCTTGCATGCAATATGGAGATTGATTTGAGGAAGCTCTGGGTTGAAAATTATTTCCTCAGATTATCTTTGTCTATCAATTAGGTAGAAAGATCTCTTGGATTCTAGCTACTTGTAATCACTAAGCTGAATTTGGTTTGAGATTGAACATCTATCATCATTGGACTGACAAGTAGGGGCTCTTTCACTGTGGCCTTTTCTTATGGCTTGTTGAGTGAGGAGAGTGTCAACAACTCGCCATTTGTGGGCTTGTTGAGTCTGACCTTTAGAACATACTTAAGTCTTTGACTTAAGTTGTGATGGCTTGGTGGTTTGGTCATCTAAATAAGGAACAAGGACTCTTTCTCTGCGGCCTTTTCTTGCAGTTTGTGGAGTGAGGAGAGCATCAGCAACTCAGCCATTTATGGGCTTATTGAGTTCAACCTTTAAAACCCATCTATGTTCTAGACTTAAAGATATAAAGGTTGATGTTTTTTTAACTTAGTTGATTAAAGCTCCTGAAATTGAGAGTTCTTCTGACTTGATCTTTAGAATTTAACAAATTTGGGAGATAAATTTTTTATATTTATAGCTGGTTTTTTTAGCGTGGAAGTGGATTCTTTCTGTTCCTACAAGTGCCTGCAACTTTAATAATATTAGTTATAGATATATTCAAGGATTTCAGCATAAATCTTGATGCCAATATGAATATATATACAAAAAGACCCCTTGTTTCACAAGAGAGGCTCGAACAACCCTGATCATAAAAATTAAAGGGCTCCTATCTAACAGGGGGATTGTAGATGAGTTCAAAAATATATTGCAAAGTTTGAACTTCTTTTGCTATTATGGTGTTTATTTTTGGTTTTGTGATGTGTGTGTATATGGGAGGGGGACACCACATAGATATGAGGATGTACTTATTAAGGTAATCGGGCACGACATCAAGGAATATTGTACTATCTCAAAAGATAGAAATTGCTACCCTACGATGGACCTAATAACCTAATAAGGACTCCTAAGGCATGATAGGTCTTCGAATGTACCAAAGATTTTTCTCCTACTTTACATGGATGAATAAAGTAGAGTTTATTTAAATTGAGTTCTAAAGTTCCCAATGGGGGCAAGCCCCCATAGTTAATTACATCCTAAGGAATGTGAGTTCTTTAGAAATACTCTTGATTAAAGTAGGCAATTATTATTTTCAAAGAATTCAAAGATAGGACTATCAATAAATTAGCTGTATTTAGAAAATCAAGTGGGATAGATCAAAAGAAAAGATTTATTATCTAAGCCAAAAGGAGATGAGTAGGGGATGCTCATGATACTAGGAAACCTAGTGAGCATCTCAAACTATCCTATGATTGGACTTCATATATTTGAGATTGAGGAGAATTATATATTTGAGTTAAAATTTATTAGAAAGCTATAACTTATAATCTCATAATACAAGATTGTGGAAATGCCTAAGAGGTGAGGATTTATGCTTGTAGCCCCAAAGGAAAACAACAATCTCAGATCCTAAATCTAGGGAGCTTTAGTGAGGGCCAAAGTATGACCTAATTCTAAGGCAAAAAATGGGCATATTATTTACCTCTATAAGAGATGGTAAACCACCTGACTGCTGGACTTATAATTACCTAAAGTGACAGCCAGTTAACTCTTCCAACGATTTAAATCAATGTGGTCAAGTCATATATTTTGCAAGATGATTAGTATGTTATTATTTAGAAAGAAACTAAAGTTCTTAAACCCACTCCCTAAGAGACTAGAGCATGAGTGGTATGAGTAATGACTTAGTCTAATGCGAATCTTATCAAATTTTATTTGAATTTGACTCTTTATTTTGATACAGGCCATAGAATTTTATATGCCTAAATAGATGTTGAAATAAGTTATCGGCCAAATCAAGAAAGAAGAGGATGAATCCCCATCAGTAGGAGTTTCTCTCATAAGTCAAGCATTTCCTATATGTGCAAGAATGGGGGCCCTCATTTTACAAGAGTGGTAAAAGATGTATGCGTGATATTAGACATACAACTATACAGCAAGGGGGTTACTAAATCTTTTATTTATCCTGATTTAATGCCAAGGATTTACGTGAGGTTATGAGTTGTTTTAGAAAATTTAGTTATGAGTTGTGATTGGGGTAAAAAGCTTATTTTTCTCTAAGAGCCTAAGCGAATCCAAGCCACACATATAAATCATCATATATGAAGAAATTATAAAAATATATACTATTTCAATTACATAATGTAAATAAATCATCAAACAATTTATAGACTCAGCGTGAAAGAATAACAGATTTGCTGTGCATAAACCCAAAAAGAAATAATGAGCTCTACCCTTATACAACCTGATATATGATAGAATAATTATAAATTACAAAATGATAAGTGTTATGGGGGATCTTCAAGTCTTCATGCTCCCTCTATTTCTTCATTTGATTTGTTCCATTTGATTTGGTAGGCTTGTAGGCATCACATGGCACCCCAGGATCAAACCCTTTGGCTAATGTTCATCCTTAACTCCCATAACACTTAACCAAATTCCTAATGCACAATTACATCAAAAATAGAAAAAGAAAATATATCTACACCTATAAAATAAGTGTTAGCTAAACACACCATACAACCCAAGTAGTTATATGAATGATTTGTACTTAGCACCATGCACATGGGTAACCAAGTCCACCTATCCTAACGTAAATTATGCTTAGGGGGTAAGCAACCTGCAAAAGAGAGCATTTATATTTATTTTAAGCGCCACTTAAGCACAATCTCCTACAAAAAAAAATATGGTTAGCCTAATCACAGCCTAACATCCACTCTACAAGGTATACACCTAACATCCAGTCTACAACAGTACATCACAAAATAAGCATACATCAAACCATACACCGCCCTAACATAAAGGTGAAAGTGGTGACTTAATCTAATGTGTGTGTTAAGGCTTGTGTGGTATGTCCTAGCCAGGATTTAGAGTTAAGATTTTCTAAGTATGAAAAACATTAATTATAAAGGGTGGTTTCACTTAAAATGTTTTAATTAATTTGAAAATTTTACTTAATGTTTTCTTTTGTTTCATTTGACTTATGCCTAACAACTAAGTGTTATGAAGAGAAAGAAAGAGAGGATCACTCTCTTTTATCCATACATTAAGTCACATCTAAAGTAAATTAATTAATCAATTCCCTATAGTGATTGGCTTATTACATGTTTTAATTAGTCATAAATTTAGGTTCACTTTAAATAAACTCAATCAAGAAGAAAGACATCTTAAGATTAGTTGGAATGAATTACTATCACATAACGCATGTTTGTTCATTTCTTTCCATCATGTATATTATGCATATGATTAAATCTTAAGCATTGCTATACATGCAATTTATATCTTAGCACACTTAAATGATGAATGTGAGTAAATGTATTTGGAATTAATATTTCATTTGGTTAAATGATTTTTGTCGTATTAATTTAAAGCTCTATCTAAATTCTTATGCAAAAGCATAAGGAAAGAACCTTAAATCACATGACTAATCAACTCAACCAATTAGATAAAGTATGAATGCATGTTTTTTAATAGAAAGGGGGGGGTCATTCATTAACTACACACATTCACATGTATAAAAGTTTAAGCAAGTATATTGCCATTGTAGCAAAGGAGGTAGGAACCTCCTCATACTTAAAGTGAAGTCTGGATGTCCAGACTAATATACCTGTTATCCTTAGATACATATGGATGTATAAGCAACTATAAGAATAGAAAAAACCACATAAAAGTTGTATTTAATTTGTTGATTTATTTGTGTGAATGAATTAAAATTCTATCTAAATTCTAATGTTCAAATGCATAAGAATGAAATCAAGCAGGTATGTTGCCATTATTTTGCACCAAGGGAACAAGGTAAGAATCTCCTTAGGGCTGCTTAAAGCCATGCATCCTTGGGATGTCCAGACTAATATACTGTGGTGAAAAAATTCTATATAGGGGGAGTCACCTTTCAAAATCTATTGGTAGAAAAAGAAAGAGGATACCCTTTATAGAAATTCATCTTTTTAGGATGCCATGCAAATCCACAGATGTACTTATTCATGTGATCAAGCATGTCATCAAAGAAATAATGTACTATCTCGAAAGACAGAAGTAACTACCCTTTAATGGACCTAATCACCACAATAAGGACTCCTAAAGACGATGGGTCTGCATATGTACTAGAGATTCTTCCCCTACTTTACATGGAAAAGTAAAGTAGGGTTTATTTTAAACTGGGTTCATTAAGTTCTCTACAAGGGCAAGCCCCCATAGTTAATTACATCCTAAGGAATGAGAATTTTTTAGGAAAACTCTCGATTAAGGTAAATGATCATTGTCTCTGAAGATTTCAATAGGAGGGACTTTCAATTGATTAGTTTGATTTTGAAGATCAAATTAGATTGATCAAAGAGAGATTTATTATCAAAGTCAAATGGGAATAAGTAGGAGATGCTCATGATGCTAGGAAACCTAATGAGCATCTCAAACTATCCTATAGTTGGGCTTTACATTTTTAAAAATGATTTAATTTATTTGAGTTACATTTTTATTTGAAATTTAGGACTTATGATTCCTTAACACAAGATTAAAAAATGCCTAAGAGGTGAGGAATTATGCTTATGGCTCACAAAGTGGAGAAGCAATCTCAGAACCTAAATCTATGGAGCTTCGGTGAGGGCCGGAAGCATAACCTAAATTTAAGGCAAAAAAATGGGTAATTTGTTTGCCTCCACAAGAGAGGACAAACCACCTGACAGCTTGGACTTACAACTACCTAGGGGTGGCCACCAACTAACCCCTTCTACAATTTTAAATACATTTAGGCAAGTCTTATACTTAATGCAAGATAGCTAGGTTGTTTTAATTTAGAAAGAGACTAAGTCCTTAAACTCACTCCCTAAAGAGACTAGATAATGTAAAGGTATGCTTCAAATAACCTAAATCTAATACAATTCAAATTTCATTTTATTTCATTTTGGATAATCATTTTTGATTCAGGATAATAGGATTTTTATGCCTAATGCATGAGAAATAAAGATTATGGACCAAAATCAATGAGAAGGGAGGAGGTGAGTTTTCACCACGGCTCTCAAACGTCAAGCTGAGTTCTCTGGCAAAGGTGGAAGCCCTCCAATCAAGAGTGAAATAAGATGCATTTGTGCATGATATTACAAAAGAAATGCTCATCCAACTAAGGGGTTCCTAATTCTTTTATCTTGATTTAAACCTAAGCTTTAGGTGAGGTTATGAGTTGTTTAATTTTAATTTGAGTTATTAGGTAAGAAACTGGGAAAAGCATGCCACTTAATGCACAAGCTAAACAAATCAACAATCTATTTATTAAGTTAAGCGCAAAAAGAATAAAAGGCCATTGTGATCGGGCACCATCGCACAAACCCAAAATATATCAAATTGGGTAGCCGAGCTCTACCCTTATACAATCTAGATTACAAATGAATTAAATTATAATTAAGCAAAGGAATTCATTGTTATGGGGGTCTTCAAGCTTTTTTCTTCTTTCTTCTATCTTTTCTTCTTTCTTCTTTTCTTCTTTCTTCTTTTGGTTCCTTCTTTTGGATGGTTGGAAGGTGATTGCTCCAAGGCTTCAAATGGTGCATAAGATAGGATTCTAATGACCAATGCTCATCCTAATCCCCATAACAATCATTCCAAAATCCTAATTATACAAATTTTTTACATAAAAAGGAAAAGCAGAAATCTAACTAACACCTGCAAAATAAAGGTTAGCTGAAACAAATCACACAAATCCCAAGCATGTATATTGGACTTATCACCCCACACATGGGTGACTAAGTCCACCTGGCCTATGGATTATGCTTAGGGATATGAAGAACCTGTAAGCAAAAGCATTTATATTTTTATTTAAGATAGCGCCCCTTAAGCACAATCCCTTATAGAAAAGAATAGTTAGACTAAAAATATCCTACCATTCATTCTACGAGCACACATCCTAACATCCAGTCTAAAACATACATCATCAAATAAAACAAACATCAAACCATGCACTAACATAACCTAAAGCTAGAAGTGGTGACTTAGGCTAATGTGTGTGCTTTGAAGGCTTGTGTGGTATGCTTAGCTATGGCTTTAGGTTCAAATTTTATAAGTGTGAAAGCATGTTCAACTTAGAGGAGGGTTTCGTTTAAGTGGTTTAATTGATTTGGGTTAATTTTATTTCATGTTTGGATTTGGTTTAATCCTACAATTAATTACTAAGTTATGAAGAGAGGGAAAGAGAAGAAAACTTCTCTTTCCTTCCCTAACCTAAGTAATTTCTAAAGTAGATTCACATTTTAGTTTCATTTAGGTGAATGTTTTGATTAAATCTTTTAATTAATCCTAAGTTTAGGTAAACTCTAAACAAACCTATTCAAAAAGAAAGGCATTTTAAGATTAAATAAAATGAATACAAATTCACATAACACACATTACTTCATTTCTTTCCCAACATATATAGCATGCATATGGATGGACCCTCAGCATATCTATACATGCAAATGAGAGTATTTAACACACTTTATGATGCATTCTAAGTGATCAATTTAAGAAAATTTAGAAGATTACTATGCATGATTTTCTTAAGTAGAAAGGGTTTTCCTTATCCAAAATTTCACATACACATATGAAAGTAAGAAAGGCATAAGTGAGTACTGCATCATTGTTAACCAGAGGTGTAAGGTATAGAACCTACTTAGGACTACTTAAAGCCTCGCAACCTCGGGGTTGTCCAAACTAATATACCACTTTTCTTAAATACAAACACATGTATAAAAAAAATGAAATGGAAAAGAAGAATGCAAAAATGGTTTAGTGGATTCATTTTTGTTTATGCAATTTATGCATGAAAGTATAGGCAACCCTTCTTAGGTGATAGCATAGGGATGAATAGGGTATGAAATTAAGTAAGTGTGGGGTTCTTTTCAAATGAACCCTACATCTTACCAACTCCTATCCAAAACTATACTAACATAAGGAAGAAGGAAATCTATACTAAGCATGACTTTATAATCTAGCACACGCAAGTTTATAATTAAAATATAAGTAGCACACTTTCATATTTGGCATTTTATTTATGTCTTTTGAAAATAATTTGGATTTAGTGGTGATAATAGGCATTCATATTTCTACTTTAGCCAACACATGCAAATTTGACATAAAGTAAACAATTTCATTTTTTAATTTGAATTTGAAAAATATGAATGCACAAAACCACATGACATACAAATTTACATGTTGGGGAAAGATTCAAAGCAATGAAAGCATGTAAACAAACTCACTTTAATTAAATCCTAAAGACATTCTTATGGAATAAGAAAGTTTAGAATAAATCAAAGTGAATTTCAAAGTAATTTTTGTTTAATTTGAAGTTTGATTTAATTTTGAAAAGGTGAGATGAGTTTCCTGTTCCTAACCCATTCCCACATGTGTTTGGTATTTTTGTTTAATTTTTAGGTAATTAGATCCATTTTTAAGCATTGATTAGGTTAATGTATGAATTAAGTAACTTAATTAACCCTTATTTACACCACCTTAGAAGAATTAACTAAATATTTATGAGTCAATGAGATGACATAAAACCCAGAAGAAATTTAAATTTGTAATACACCTAATAATGAAAAGGCCTAATGTAATTTAGCTCACAATTAAAAGTTAATTAAGCTAAGGGGTTTAGCTTTAGTAATTTCAAAACACCTTTTCATACTTATGAATGAGATCTTGATTTCCTTAATTGAACTTAGGCTATTAAATACCTAAGAATCTACCCAAGATAGATTAATTAAGTTCTGGAACTTTTTAAAATTTTTGAAAATTGATTAAGGGGATAATTAATGAATTAACCCTTAATTAAGAGGAGATTAAGGAGAGAAGAGGGGGTTTAGCGAATAGCTTAGGGAAAATATCCCAAAAATATTCTATAAATCTCTTGCTTACTAGATCTGACCTTAATCAACCCTAATCATAGGGTAAAGCCACTAATTATACCCTAATTATGCTTAATTACAAGAGAAGGGTAATTAAGGAAACCATATGCAATTACTCTAATCAAGCTTTCAATAAATCCCAAGAAACTTAGGGGAGGCAGAGGTCATCCCTTAAAACTTTCCCAAGAAATTTGGGATTAATCAGAGGACTAATCAAAGAGTAATTGGCAAAATACACTTTCCAATAAAACCTAAATTCAGAGAGAATTATAATTCAAAACTCATCAAAATTAATTTTAAAATGTTCTAGACTTAATTACCTATCATAATTTTTTATTTCATATTTGTTTGAATTTCTATGAAGAGTTATGCAAAATTGAAGATCCATGGATTAATCAAAAGTTATCCCTGGATAATCCCTGGCTCACGGCGCGACGCATGGTGGTTTGGAATCCATTTGATAGGGTTTGGCTCATGTCGATCCATTTAGGTCAAAATGGGTCAACTTGGTTCAAGTGGACCAATAGGTAAAATTGGGTCAAACCAAGGGTTGGGTCAAGTTCATATGACCATCTGAAATATTTTGGTGGCTTTGGTTTGGCTCAATTTGGTATATTTTTTGAATTTGGCTCATATGACTTCATTTAGTCAAATGGGTCAAGTTGATCTATTTGATCCATTTGACCTATTTGAGGTAGGTCAAGGGTAGGTTTAGGCTAGGTTAGTCATATGAAGTGGGTTAGTATCTTTGTTTCCAATCAATTTCGATTAAGTTCAATTTTGGCTCAACATGACCCCTTTAGGTCATGTTAGGTCTAAGGTCAATTGGGCTAGGTTAGGTCTAGTTGGCCAATTGAGGCTTTGTTCAAGTTCCACAAGTGATTTGGAATGAACTTGATCCAATGGTTTGGATCAATTTGGCTTAGATCAAGTTTTGCCACATTTTGGCCCTTTAGGTCAAAATGGGTCAACTTGGGTCAAGTGGGCCAATTGGGCTAGGTTATGCTCAAATGTTAGCTTGGTCAAGTTCAAACATAGGTCATGAGTGAACTTAGATCAATGGTTTCAATCAATTTGGCCCATGGTGGAATTTGACTATGTAAGGTTTTATTTTATGTTAAGTGTTGACTTGGTCAACCCTTAGGTTTGACTTTGTTTGACCCAATTTGATTGATTGATCATCCCATGATGATTATTGATCATGATGAGAGGGATATATGAGTTTGGTTCAATCCAATTTGGTTAGGATCAAAATTTGGCTCATAAGGGTACTTTAGGTCACTTTGGGTCAAGTGAGCCTAAATGGGTCAAATGGCTTGGTCAAAACTTGATTTGAACTTGGTTGATCTTGTTTATAGACTTATTATTAAAATATAAATCCATTTGCAAGCGGTTTGAAGCCAAATGAGTTTTGATCCATTTGGCAATTTCATATTCAAAGGAAGAATATGAAGGGATTTTGGCTTTGATTTTTGACTTGGGTTTTGATTGAGTGATTGAAGTTTGGATTTATGTAGGAGCTCATGATTTTAGGATTGATTGAACCATGAGAGAAAATCATGGGTTTGGCTTGATTTGATAATGATTTGGCTAAGTTCGAGATTTTGACTTGAAAGGCTTAGATTGGATTTTGAATTGATTTGAGTTTGATTTTTGGAATTGGTTTTGATTGTTTGAATTTATATTTCATTTATATATGTGAATATAAATGAGAATATAAATTTATCATGAGAAAAATTCAAGGATTTTAAGTGGTTTAATCATGATTTGAGTTAAATCCATTGAAGGAAATTTAAAGGATTTAAAGAAATTTTTTTAAATTGGAATTTAATTTTTGGGTTGGATTGGACAGATTTATATTTATATTTTATTTATATATGAGAATATAAATGATAATACAAATAATTTTTGAGAAAATCCCATGTTTTTGAATAGGTTTGATCATGATTTAGGTTAAATCCATTAAAGGGACTTTAACGGATTTAAAGATATTTTTAAGGATTTTAAATTTGGAATTTAATTTTTTTATTGGATTTGATTGATTTATATTTATATTTAATTTATATATGAGAATATAAATACATTTTGAGAAAATCCCAAGGATTTGAATAGGTTTGATCAAGATTTAGGTTAAATCCATTTAAAGGGAATTTAAAGGATTTAAGGAAAATTTCATGAATTGATTTTGAATTTTGAATTTAGATTTGATTGGTTTGAATTTATATTTCATTTATATGTGCATATAAATGAGAATATAAATGAGGCATGAGAATATCTCAAATATTTGATTTGGTTTTGATTGCTTTAGGTTAAGTCCTTAAGGGAGGCTTAAGGACATAGGCAAAATTTGGACTTAAGAATTTTTGATGGATTTTGATCATGGGTTTCAATCATAGAATTCAATCATATGGAGTTGATTTAATTTTAGAGAAAATCAAAATGAGATTGATTTGGAGTTTGACTTGAAGGAAGGAAAGTGAGGAGTGGTTCAAGCTAAGGGTAGGCAAGTTTCCTAACACCCCTAAGGCATGACCTATTCCTATGGCTTAACCTTCTAAGTCTTCTAGGGATAGGTTGGAGTGTCCACCTAATCACTAGATCTGTCTTAAGACTAAGCTCTTAAAGTCTAAGTGGAATCCTATGTCTAAGATGGAGGTGTTGGGATCTCATTCTAAAAATGAGGTCAACATATACCCGCTAACATTCTTACTTATACAAATCAACACATGAATATAAGAAAGAAACTTTACTTCATACACTAAACTTATATTCACATGAATTTCCTATACATATATAACTAAAGTTATAATATATATGTATATTCATTCATTAATAACCTTTTCAAAATATATTTGAGATTTAATAGTGATACTAGCCACACATATTTTTACTTAAAGCCAACACATGCAAATTAACATAAAGAAAATCATTTTTATTTGATTAATTTGAAAGAAGTGAATGTATGAATATAAGTGACATACAACATCTAACATGAAGGGAAGGAAATAAAACAACACAAGCATGTGATTTCATTCAATCTAACTAAGCCCTAAGGACAATCATATTAAACAAACTCATTTAAGATAAACCAAAGTTTTTTAAAGCTATTTTTTATCTTTATGTTTGATTTGATTTAAGGAATGTGAAAGAGGTTTGCTAATCCTAATCCCATCACCATATGTGAGTTAATTTGGTTTAATGAAGAGCAATTAGGTTAATTTTATGTCTCAATTAGGTTAAGGTATGAATTGAATCCATTAATTAACCCTTACCTACATCACCTTAAGCTAATTAACTAAATAATAATGAGCCAATATGAGATGCAACCACATGAAATGTAAACTGGCAATGCTCCTAAGAAATGAAAGGGGATTAATGCAATTGACTCATAATTAATAGTTAATTAAACTTAAGGAGCTCACTTAATTACTTTCATGATTTTCTCACACATGTGAGCTAACCATAATTTCATTAGCTCTTTCTTTAGGTTATTGAACACCCAAAGAGCTACCCAAGATTGATTAAACAATTTTAGGTTATAAATGGATGGATGTTAAATTAATTTGATTAAGCCCTTGATTAATTGATTAAATTCTTTAATTATGTTTTAATTAGAATGACGAAATTAACTTAGGGAAAGGGATCAAGGAAGAGGCCTCATTCCTAACTCCTAAGTCATTTCAAACACTCAATTAGGCTCTAAAATAATTAGGTTCCCTCTTATTTTAATTATTTAATTAAATGGCTAATTAATTATTTATGCTTTTTAATTAATTTGAAATAAATGAAAAGGCTTAATGAAATGGTTATAAGGAGTGAACCCAAACCACTTCCCTAAGACTTCCTATTGTTAACAGAGGATAATGAGCTTAATTAATTAATTAAACTATTATTAATTTGCTTAATTATCACTAATTAAGGTTGGAGAGTAATTAAAGCTTAATCCATTAATTTCCCTAATTAAATATCCAATAAATTCCAAGAAAAATAAGGGGCATAGGTCATCCCCCTAAACATCTCTGAAAATTTTGAAATTAATTGGACAACTAATTAGAGAGTAATTAGGCTAATTAAGTTTTAATTAAACCTAAATTAAATATAAATTACTGCTCCAAATTAATTAATCATAATTTTAATGGATTCTACTCTGAAATATCTTTAAAATGAGCCCTCATTTATATTTTTTGATTTTTCTAGGATTAGTTATAATTTTAGAAAGATTCAGCCTCAAAAATTAATTAAACTAGCCATAATTAACCCTTAATCTCGTCGGCGTCACGTGGTTGCTGACGCGGCACGCACTTTTCATGTGGTGCGATGGGATTGGGTATTTAAGTTATCACATCGAGTTGCTAACTCGGATTGCAATGGACGAGCTTTCCTATGGACCATTTGATCTAAGATCGGATGACCACGATCAGATCTCATGGTAAAGGAGAGAAAAGAGAGGATCTAAGCATGATCTAATTAGAGCCGTTCATTCTAATCATGTGAAATGGATGGCTCATGATCTATCTCCTACGAGCGACGGATGACGAAGCCCGTCCGCCATGGATCGCTCGATCCAAGCTCACCCGAGCTCAAATCCACTCCAAACTCAACACACACCTTCATGTAAAGGATCCACATGGATCCAACGGCTAGGATGGATACAAATGCAACTTCTCTTCAAAAAGGGCCAACCAATTTTCATACAAGGCTCAATTTTGGGAAATTACCCCACAAGGTCTTATGACCAGCGATTCCAACGATTGATGGAGCTTCGTTTGGTGCAAACAAAGCCCTATTGAGCCGCACGAGCTTTGATTTGGAGTGGATTGCTCCCAAGAACAATCCATGCACGTAGGACCTTCTGCTTCGATCGAACTTGTACCTCCGACGGCTTGGAAGCTTGGGAGATGGTTTGGTTGGCTTTGATTGAATGTGATGAAGGTGTGTGAGAGTTTAATTTAAGTTTGGTTGAGTGGAGGAAGAGTTTGAATCAAGGGAGGGCTCCCCTATTTTGATTTCGAATGCTGAGAGCAATAGCCGATCGAGGGAGGTTTGGGATGCTTAGAAAATCTCTGAGGAGTTTCAAAATGGCTTAGGAAGCTCTCATAGTGCATATTGTGTCAATTCTCACTCGAATTGGGGAGTACCCGATCGCCTGGGATGACGATGGGCCGGATTATTTGGCCGAAGCCACCATCATGGCATCGAAGAGGTCACATCCAACTCCATGTGGCTCGACTTAAGTGGAGAAGGCAGTGGGAGGCTACCTAAAGGCTGGTGTGCAAAGACCTCTTAGCTTGAATCCATGGGTTTTTTATTTTGGCTTTAGTGAGGAAGAGGTGAACTCCCATTGGTCCTTGGTCGAACTAGGATGGGTTAGGTGAGCTAGGTGGGTCAGGTGGAGCCTCACTTGAGTGCTTGGGGGTAGTCATGGTGATGGGGGAGTTGACTTTGCTTATTAATGTGAGGATCCAATGGAAAGAAGATTTTCCCAATGGTTCATTGCTTGGGTGGGGCTCACTATAGATTTGGGCTGGTTTGGAAAAGAGTTAGGACTAGTTTGGGTCAGGTTAAGCCAGGTCCTAGGGTCCCATGGGTTGGCCTTGGGTGATTTTGCCTCATATGGTCAAAATAAGCTCATTTGGATTAGGTTGGGTTGGGTTAACCAATTGGTCAAATTGGTTAAACCAAGACTTAGGTTTGGTTTCAGTGATGCTTTGAAGAGTTTTGGTTCAATTGGTTTTGATTAATTTGGTTCAGGTTTGATTTTGACTCTTTTGGATTCAAATAGGTTAAATAGGCTAAGTTGACCAATTTGATCAATTTGGGCTGGGTTAGGTGTTGCTTCATGTTCAATGGATTAATTGAAAATGATTGTAGGCTTTGGTTTGGTTTAATTTAGGTTTAATTTGGATTTTGGCCAATTTGACCTTTTAGGTCAATTTGGGCTAGATTGGGTTGGGTTGACCAATTGGTCAAATTGGGTCAAATCAAGGCTTTGGTTAAGTTCAACAAGTGATTTGGAAGGGATTTGAGCCATTGGTTGTAATCAATTTGGATCAAATCATGATTTAACCCATTTTGGCTTTTAGGCCAATTTGGGTCAACTTAGGTCAAATGGCCAATTGGACTTAGTTTGGCTCAATTGACGATTTGGTTATGTTCAATCATTGATTATGCATTAGTTTGGATCAATGGTTTCAATTAATTTGGTATATGATGGGTTTTGGCTAAATTTGGTTTCATTTTGTCTAAAGGTTGACTTGGTTTGACCTAATCCAAGATAGTTGATCACTCTAGAGTGATTGTTGATCATGATATGAGGTTTGGATGGGCTTAGTTTAATCCAATTTGGGTTAGATTAGAACTTGGCTCAAAAAGGTCTTTTAGGGTACTTTGGGTCAATTGGACCTAAAGGGGTCAATTGGTTTGGTTTTGGCTTGATTTAAGTTTAGTTGAACTCACATATGGATTTATAATGAAAATATAAATCCAATTGCAATTGGTTTAGAGTCAAATGGATTTTGGTTCATATGATAATTTCAAGTCAAAAGGGGTCAACATGGGCTTGACTTGGGTTGACTTAAGTTTGGTTTGATAATTGTAGTTTGTGTTTATATTTGGAACAATGATTGAATCATGAAGAAATCCATGGATTTTGAGCTGATTTGGATATCATTTAGCCAAGTTCAAGAAATTGGCTAAAAAGGCTAAAATTGGAGATTTTATTTGATTTAGGTTTGGTTTTGGCCATTTGGATTTATATTTGATTTAAATTTGTGAATATAAATGAAGATATAAATGATTCATGAGAAAATCACATGAGTTTGGAGTGATTTGGAAGCAAATTTAACCAAGCTTAAAAATGTAGATCAAAAGGTCTTAAGTAGGTAATTGAATTAGTTTGATTTATCTTTGGTCATTGGAGGGTGGGTTTCATTTATATATGTAAATATAAATGAAGGAATAATTGATTTGTAAGGAAATAAATTGAGTTTGGGTTGATTTGAATTGAGATTGGGTTAAGCTTATGGAGGTAGGTCCATATGGCTTAAGAAAGGTCTTGATTTGGTTTGAATTAGTTTGATTTGATTTGAATGATTTGAATTTTGATTTCATTTATATTTATGAATATAAATGAAGGAATGATTGATTTATAAAGAAATCAACCAAGTTTGATTTAGTTTAAAGGGAGTTTTGACAAAGCATATGAAGGTGGTTCATATGGCTTAGGAAGGGATTTTGGAGTTTGAATTTAATCATGGGTTTCAATCATTTAGAGTTGGATTTGATTTGGAATTTGGGTTGGAATTTGATGAGATTGAATTTGATATTTATGAAAATCAATTGAATTGAGGTTGATTTGAATTTGGTTAAGGCTAAGTCCATAAGATAAAATCAAAGGGCTTATGAAGGGATTTGGAATTTGAATTTAATCATGCGATTCAATCATTTGGTTTGGGATTGGATTTATGATCTTGGATTTGAATTTGAGGTTTGGTTTGAGGAAGGAAGCAAGGATTGGGTTTAAGGCTATAGGGTAGGCAAGTCTTCTTAAATCCCTCAGGCATGACCTATTTCCTTGGCTAGTTCTTCTAAGTCTCTAGGCTTAGGTTGTGTTCACCAAATCACTAGAAGTGTCTTAAGACTAAGAAGCTCTTAGTGTCTGCAAGAGTCCTAGATATATGATGAGGAAGTTGAGAGCTCACTCCCAAAAGTGAGGTCAACAACTGCAAAATAGACATGATATGTTTTTAAATCATAATATGTATATATTTAAGGATCTTGGCTTAAAGCACGATGTCGACTTAGATAAATATATAAAAATGCCTCATGTCTAACAAGGTGGCTTTCCGAGTAATTGTTGAGAGAATTTGGGATGTCTTTAATCCAATGCTTTGTACTCTTAGAATTTTTGAAGACTTCCTCCTGAGAGTTTGAAATTTATATTTGTCTCTTGTCTTGACTTTGTGCCTTGGTGGACATAATGGAATTTATGATTTCTTAATGATATGAGAATGTCTTTGATCCTATGCTTTGTGTCGGACTTGTTGAAGATTCAATCTTAAAATTGAAATTTGTATTTTCCTCTTGTCCTGGCTTCATGCCTCAGTGTACTTGATGGAGTTGATGACTTATTGGCGAGATGAGAATATCTTTGATCCTATGCTTTGTGCTGGACGGACTTGTTAAAGACCCCATCTCGGAGAATCGTATCTTGTATTCCCTTTTATCCCAGCTTCATGCCTTGACGGATATGTTAGAGGAAAATCCTAGATTGTCTTGAAGACTTGTTAGGCGATAATAAATTACTTTCTACCCCAGCTTTCTACTTTTGTGGGATTATAGAAGGATGTCTGTCGGTGATCTCGCCCTCAGAGCTTATGTTGGGACAATGGAAAAGAGTCATAAGTCTGATGCTTTGCGCATAACAGACACATTGATTACATGACTTCTTTAGTTTAGCCTTTGGCTTTGTACTTACATTGGGATGACTTCTTCAGTCCTTTGTTTTTTGCTTGGTTGGACTTACTGAAGAACAGTTTCCTTCAATCTTTGCTTTCTGCTTTAACAGACTTGTTGAAGGTGTTGACATTTCTCATTTGATATTGATACCAAACTCAGCTTAATGCCTTCTCGAGTAAGAATATTTTTATTGGATTTTGAAAATGACATTACGACCATGTTGACCTAACTTTTGGAGAGAGTTCTTAACTTCCTCATAATAGATCTAGGACTCTTATAGACACTAAGAGTTTCATAGTCTTAAGACACTTCTAGTGATTAGGTGAACACTTAACCTAAGCCTAAAGACTTAGAAGGGTTAGCCATAGAAATAAGTTATGCCTTAGGGATTTAGGAAAACTTGCCTACCCAATAGCCTAAACCCAATCCATGCTTTCTCACTCAAACCAAACCTCAAATCCAACTCAAATACCAAATCTAAATTGAAATTCCAAATCAAATTATTGAAACCCATAATCAAATCCAAGATCAACATCCTTCCTAAGCCCTTTGATTTCATCTTATGGACTTATCCTTAACCAAATTCAAATCAATCCTGATTCAATTGATTTTCTCAAATATCAACTCAATCTCTCAATCATTTACCAAATCCCAACCCAAACCCAATTCCAAATGATTCAGTCCTCAACTCAAATCTGAAACCAAAATTTCTTCTTAAGTCTTATGACCCACTCTCATAAGCTTAGCCAAATCTCCACCTAAATTATCCCAAACTTGATTGATTTCTTTATAAATCAATTATTCATTCATTTATTTTTACAAATATAAATGGAATCCATACCCAAAAGACCAACACCAAATCAAACAAAATCAAACCAAGCCAAATTCCCTCTTAAGCCCCATAGACCTACCTCCATAAGCTTACCCAAATCATAAACCAAATCAACCCAAAATCAATTGGTTTCTTTATAAACCAATTACTCATTCATTTATATTCATGAATATAAATGAAACCCACCCTCCAATGACCAAAAAATAAATCAAACTAAATCAATTTCCTACTTAAGCCATTTTGACCTACACCCTTAAGCTTGGTCAAATTTTCTTCCAAATCACTCCAAACTCAGGTGATTTTCTCTTGAATCATTTATGCTTTTGTTTATATTCCTAAATATAAATGAAATATAAATTCACATGGCCAAAACCAAGTCCAAAATCAAACCAAAACCCAACTCAAGCCTTTTTAGCCAATTTCTTGAACTTGGTCAAATCTTATCCAAATCAAGCCAAAACCAATAGATTTTCTCATGAATCAATCATTCTATCAATTATCTACCCAAATATAAACATAAACTATAATTATCAAATCAAACTTAAGTCAACCCAAATCGAGCCCAAGTTAGCCTTTTTTACTAGAAAATTTTAAATGAGCCAAAATCTATTAGACTCCAAATTGATTATAGTTGGATTTATATTTCAATCTTGGGCTCGTATAGGAGTTCAACTAAACTTAAATCAAGCTAAAATCAAACCAATTGACCCATTTAGGTCCACATAACCCAGTGACCTAAAGGACCTTTTTGAGCCAAGTTCTAATCCAACCCAAATTGGATTGAACCAAGGCCATTCAAACCTCATATCATGATCAACAATCACCCTCGGATGATCAACCAACCTTGAATTGGGTCAAACCAAGTCAACTTGGTCCTTTGACCAAGTCAACCTTTAGCTCAAATGAAACCTAAACTAGCCAAAACCCATTATATACCAAATTGATTGAAACTATTGATCCAAACCAACTCATAATCAATGATTGAACATGATCAAACCCTCAATTGAGCCAAACTAAGTCCAATTGACAATTTGACCAAAGTTGACCCAAATTAGCCTAAAAAGCCAAAAATGGGTCAAATCATGATCAAACCCAAATTGATTGTAACCAATAGCTCAAGTTCATTCCAAATCAATTATTGAACTTGACCAAAGCCACAATCAAGCTCAATTTGACCAATTGGTCAACTTGACCCAACCTAGCCCAAATTGACCTAAAAGGGTCAAATTAGCCAAAATTCAAATTAAATCCAAATCAAGTCAAACCAAAGCCTACAATCATTTTCAATTAACCAACTGAACTTGAACCAATACCTAACCCAACCCAAGTTGGTCAAATTGGTCAAATTGGTTTGACCAAACCCATTTGATTTCAAATGATCCAAAATCAAACTTAAGCCAAACCAACCCAAATCAAGTGAACTAAAACTCTCCAAATCATCATTTGAACCTAACCCAAGCATTAGTTTGACCCAATTTGACCAATTGGTCAACCCAACCGAACATGAACTCATATGAACCCATTTGACCATATGAAGCCAAAGCACCCAAAACCAACCCATGGAACCTTTATGGCTGACCAAACCCGACCCAAATTGACCCAAGGTTAGCCCAAAGTATGCCCAAAAGTAAAGTGGGCCCCATCCAAGGGGATTATCCATTGGACAAACTTCCTTACATAGGATTCTTCTCCTATTTGGCAAAGTCCACTCTCTCATCACATAGGCAGCCATCCAATTGCCAAATGGAGTATGCGTAGCCTTCCTAGCCCGCTCTGAGCACACTAGTATCAACTATGGACCAAAGGAAACCCAATCTCATTCCCTTCACTCCAAACTGAGCACCCAAAGGATCAAGGAAAGAAATCTACTTCATATCAAACCTTGAGCCACCTCCCAAGCCTTCCCCCACTCTCGGCAAGCCATGTGGACCCGATGGAGAAAAGTCTGGCGATCATGCGATGGCTGGCCAACAAGAAAATGGGATTGAATCCTGTCCATCCACTTCAACAATTGAGGGGATATACCCTCTTAATTCAAATGAAAATTATTGCATTCATTTTTGTCTGAGCCCTAAAGACTAAAATGAAACTCCTCAGCCCTTTCCCAAAGCTTCCAAGCTCCCCCAATTCTCCCTCTCTCAATTTTACGCTAAACCAAAATATGGGAGGCCAACCCAAAGTCCCATTTCCTCAATCCTCCACCAAACTTCAATCAACCTTGCGCACACCTTCCTTGGACCTAGTCAAAACCAAACAAATCATTTCCCAAGCTCCATAGCCATCGAAAGGGGAGTTCGATCAAGACCGAACACCAAATATAATGATCTTGCTCTCCAAGGAAAGCTACCCCAAATCAAGGTAAGCTTCTCAACAGGGCTTCACCTCAATTAGGCGAAGCTACCTCCGTCGATAACACCGTCGGTCTTGAGCTCTGATGAGGTAATTCCTCAAAACTGTAGCTTTAGGAAAAAGTGGTTGGTCTTTTTCAAAGAGAATTTGTATGTCATATGATTTTGGCCATTGGATGCGTTCCTCTCCTTCCCTTGATGGTGTGAGATCAATTTGGAAGAAATCTGAGCTTTGGTGAGCTCGAATCAAATAGAGAAAGATGAATGACATCCGTCTTTCATCACTCATGAGGGAGAAAAAACACGGGCTGTCAATTCAGCATGATCAAAACAGATGATCATGATTAAATCATGCTTAAATCCCTAATTTTTCCTTCTAAATCACAAGATTAATCGTGGTCATTCGGTCTTAGATCAAACGGTCCACGAGAAAGCATGTCCACTATCGACTGACTCAACCTTCATGATGTTATAACTTAAATAACATATCCCATCATGCCACATGGAAAGCACGCCGCATCAGCAGCCATGTGGCACTGACAAGATTAGGGCTTTAATTAGGGTTAATTAATCTATTTTTAAGGCTGGAACTTCTATAATTCATAACTAATTATAGAAAAATCCATAAAATACAAATAAGGGCTTGTTTTAAAGATATTTTAGTGGAAATTTTAATAAAAATGTTTCCATTGGATTTTGAATAATAAATAGAGCTTAATTATGGTTTAATTAAAAATTAATTAGCTTAATTACTCCTTAATTAATCATCTAATTAATTTTAAACTTTATGAAAATGTTTAGGGGGATAACCTCTGTCTCCCCTATTTTTCTTGGAATTTATTGGTTGTTTAATTAGGAAAATTAATTGATTAAGCCATAATTACCCTCTTAACTACATTAAGGGGTGATTAAGCATATGAATAATGATTAACAAATTATTTGGACTCACTAACCACTGTTGAACAGTAAGGAGGCTTAGTGAAGTGGATTGGAGCCTCCCTCCTAATCCTTTCTCTAATTTTCCCTCTTTTTAACTAAAGTCTTAATTATTAATTAATTAACTAATTAGAAACTTAATTAGCTAAATTAGAATTCAAATCATTTTAAATTATGCTTAATCTAGTATATAGCTTATGAAAATAGGTGGGGACCTCTTTCCCTACCTTATCCCTTAAGCTCATCTCATTCTATGATAATTATTAATTTTGGTTAGTCTCTTTTTAGGAGAGGTGAATTATGGGATTAATTGGTTTAATTTATTTGAAAAATCTAATTAAATCTAATTTTTTCCTTAATCTATCTTGGGTAGAGCTTTAGGTGTTCAATAACCTAAAGAGGGCTAATGAAATTATGGTTAGCTCACATGTGTGAGAAAATCATAAGAGTAATTAAGTGAGTTCCTTAAGCTTAATTATTAAATGATTATGAGCTAATTGCATTAGGTCCCTTTCATTTCATAGGAGCATTGCTATTTACTTTTTAATTTATTTGCATATCATATTAGCTCATAATTATTTAATCAATTACCTTAAGGTAACATAGGTAAGGGTTAATTAATTGATTTAATCCATGCTTAACTTAACCCATTCATAAAATCAACCTAATTGCTCTTTTTCATTAAATCAAATTAATTCATATATGGGGAATGGGATTAGGATTAGTGCTTCTTTCTTATCACCATTTAAATCAAGTTAAACATGAAATCAAAAATGACTTTAAGAAACTTTAGTTTATTTTAAATAATCTTATTTAATATGATTTTCCTTAGGAATTAATTGAATTGAATGAAATTATGTGCTTATGTTCTTTTATTTCTCTCCAATGTATTAAATGTTGTATGCCACTTGTGATCATGCATTCCTTCCTTTTCAAAAATTAATCAAATGAAATGATTTCCTTTATGTCAAATTTGCTTGTGTGGCTATTATCACTATTAAATCTCAAATGTATTTTCAAAAGCTTATTAATGAATAATAATACATGTTGTGACATTAGTTATACATATATAAGAGGTGTATGTAAATATAAGGTTAGTGTATGAAGTGAAGTTCCTTTCTTTCTTTCATGTGTTGATTTGCATAAGTATGAATATTGGTGGGTATATTAGTCTGGACATTCTGGGGATGCACAGCTTTAAGTAGCCCCAAGGAGGTCCTACCTCACTCCCCTAGTGCAAAACAATGGCAACGTACCCATTTGATTTCATTTGTATGCATTTTGACATTAGAATTTGGATAGAGCTTTAATTCATTCACACAAATAAATCAATTAAATTAAATTCTACTTTTGCATGATTTTCTATTCTTATAGTTGCTTATACATCCATGTGTATTTAAGAATAGTGAGTATATTAGTCTGGACATTCGGGGATGCACCGCTTTAAGAAGTCCCAAGGAGGTTCCTACCTCACTCCCCTAGTGCAAAATAATGGCAACATACTTGCTTAAAACTTTCATACATTTGAATATGTATTTAGCTAATGAATGAAAATTATTTTTTCTATAAAACTCTTCTGTATGCATCTTGCATTTAAGTGTGCCAAAATACATTGCACGTATAGATATATTTAGGACTTAATCACATGCATCTTATATATGATGGAAAGAAATGAATGGATATGTGTCACGTGATAGTAGTTTATTTTAATTAATTTTAAGATGCCTCTCTTATTGAATGAGATTATTTAAAGTGAACCTAAACCTAGGATGAATTAAAATATGTAATGAGCCATTCACTAAAGAAAATTCAATTAATTTGTTTTAGATGTGGCTTAAAGTAGGGATAAAAGAGAGTGATCCTCTCTTTTATTCTCTTTATAACACTTAGTTGTTAAGTATAGGTCAAATGAAACAAAATAAAATATTAAGTAAAACTTACAAATCAATAAAGCCACTTAAAGTGAAATTATCCTTTAAATTACATCATTTCTTACTTAGAAAATTATAACAAAGCCTAGTTAAGGCATACCACACAAGCCTTAATACACACACCTTAGATTTACTCGCCACTTTTAGCCCTATGTTAGGGCAGTGCATGGCTTAATATATATTTGGTTTTGTGATGTATTATTGTAGATTAGATGTTAGAGTGTATGCTTCATAGACTGGATGTTAGGCCATGATTATTTAATCATATTTTTTGCAGGAAATTATGCTTAAGAGGCGCTTAAAAATAAATATAAATGCTCTCTTTTGCAAGTTGCTTAACCCCTAAGCATAATATAGATTAGGATAGGTGGACTTGGTTACCCATGTGCAAGGTGCTAAGGCCAATATAAATGCTCTCTTTTGCAGGGTGCTCTAGTCTCTTAGGGAGTGGGTTTAAGGACTTTAGTTTCTTTCTAATAATAATAACCTAACCATCTTGCAAAATATATGACTTGACCTAATGATTTTAAAATGTAGAAGGAGTTAGTTGGATGCCACTCCAGGCGGTTATAAGTCCAGTAGTTGGGTGGTTTACCCTCTCTTGTGAATATAAACCATATACCCATCTCCGCTTAGATTTAGGTCATGCTTTTGCCCTCACAAAAGCTCTCTAGATTTAAGATCTGAGATTATTATTTCCTTCAGGCTATAAACATAAATCCTCACCTCTTAAGCATTCTTACAACCTTGTATTGTGGGATCATAAGTCCTAGTCTTCTAATAAAATTCAACTCAAATAAATAATTCTCTTCAATTTTAAATATATAAAGCCCAACCATAAGATTGATTGGAATGCTCACTAGGTTTTCTGGTATCATGAGCATTTCATACTCATCTCCATTTGGCTTAGATAATAAGTCTATCCTTTTTTGAGATATCCCATTTGCTTTTCCAAATATAGCTAATTTATTGATAGTCCTATCTTTGAAATCTTTGGAGATAATAATTGCCTACTTTAATCGAGAGTATTCCTAAGGAATTCACCTTCTTTAGGATGTAATTAACTATGGGGGCTTTCTATCATAGGGAACTTTAGAACCCAATTTAAATAAACATTTCTTTGTTCATCCATGTAAAGTAGGGGAAAAATCTCTAGTATATTCGAAGACCCATCATGCCTTAGGAGTCCTTATTAGGTGATTAGGTCCATTGCAGGGTAGTGATTTTTATGTTTGGAGATGGTGCACTATTCCTTGATGGTGTACCCAATTATCTCAATAAGTACACCCTTAGATTTGCGTGGTGTCCCTCATACACATATTTAAAAATAAACCTCATAAACCATTGAAGATGATCTCCCAGTCTGGGCCACTTGAACTCACCAAGTTGGAGAGATTTGGAGATTTGAATGCTCTTTCCTTTGAACTAACAAAGTAGGAGGATCTCTTACTATAGCCTTTGTGGCATGTTTTGTAAGTAGACATGTCAGTGACTCAGCCATATTTGGGCGTGTTGATCTAACCTTATGCACCCAGTTGAGTCTTGGACTTGAGCAATTGATGGAGGATTTTATCATCGGGCTAACGAGATGGGGAATCTCTTACTATGACCTTTGTGGCATGTTGAGTAAGTAGACTTGTCAATGACTCGGCTATATTTAAGCTTGTTAAGTCTGACCTTATGCACCAACTTGAGCCCTAGATTTGATGTATAGAGCGATGATGTGTCTTTAACTTGATTTGTTACAATTTACAGACTTGAAAAGTCTCTTTTTGGTCGATAAGATTTTGAGATTTGTGAACTTTGAATACATAATTTGAATATGTATATGGGGATCTCGGCCTTAAGCGTGATGTCAACCCAAATACAATAGAAAGGTCCCACATTTCATAGGGAGAGCCTAACATTTTGTTGTAAAATTTTAAAATGCACCTTGTCTGACAGGGGAATTTTTGCTTCATTTCAAAAATACATTCTTCTATTACAAGAAAATTTTCAAGCAAAACTTACACATATAATGATAGTGAGGAATAATTAGTCTTCTCAACACCATGACCAATTCTCCTTATTGAAAAACTCGAGGTCGTATTGTATGACCGAATGCTTTGGACATCCTCGCTCTATAGACTTCTAAATTTTACTGGGAATGGAGCCTAACTTCGTCAAGCACATCAAGCTCTTCCATCCCTAGATGGGTATTCTTATCTTGAGTGAGATTATGTTGAAGGGCTACTTGGAGCGAAGGTAGACTTCAAGTGGCAAAACTATTTCAGCTCTGAACACTAGTGCATAAGGAGAGGATTTTGTGGGAGTCTTGTAAGTGGTGCGGTAAGCCCATAATGCTTCCACGAGCTTCCTATGCCACTCCCTTTTATTTCCTGTGAGGATGTTTTTGAGTAACTTGACTAGTATTTTATTGAAAGCCTCAACCAAACCATTTACTCTTAGATTATAAATTGATGAGTATCTCCAAACAATCTTTTTCTAATCAGCAAATCTATAAATTTTAGTCTTTTTGAAGGATGGACCATTATCTAAGATAATTCAGTACAGGACACCAAATCTATAGACAATATTGTAAGTGAAGAAGTTGGTCACATGCTCGACTGTGACTTCCTTGAATGGGACAACTTCAGCCCACTTTAAGAAATAATCAGTGGTTGTTAAGATGAAGTGATTACCAGCTGATGATGATGGATCGATCGGTCCAATTACATCCGTCCTCCAGTACTCAAACAACCAAGATGTTACCGTTGGGTGCAACATATTTGGGGGCTGATGAATGATGTTACCGTGGACTTAACATTCATGGCATCTTTTGGTGCATGATCAATACAATCTTTTACCATGAACGACCAATACTATCCTATTCTTTTAATTTTAAAAGCTATTTTGGGACCTGATTGATGTGTGCCATAGAGTCCTTCGTGGATCTCAGTAATCACTTTATTGGCTTCTTCTATTCACAAGCATCATAGCCATATCTGCTTGAAGAATCTACGATAGAGGGTATTACCAACATAAGTATATAGTCAAAGCTTTTTTTTTCAATTTGTGTAGGCATCGACTTATTGCTTGGCAATTTGCTTTCCTTAAAGTAGTCGAGTAAAGGTTGTCTCCAATCTTCCTTCTTTCCACCGTGAGGATTTCACTTTGTGGTGTTGGAGTTTCTTTAGATTAAGGTCATGCCTCCTGAATAATCTAAGCCTCATCTTGTTGATTTTGATGAGCAATTTGCAAGGGAGTGTGAGGAGTAATGTGAGTTGCATCCTATTACTTTGCATTTGATGGCCCCTCTTCTAGCGGGGATTTTAAATTTTTTGACTCTAGAACTCAACGAGTGTAGACACTAATTAATATATAGGCATAATCGTTCATACTCATCATTTCTTTAGTTAACTTAGCTAAATAGTCTGCTTTGTTATTCTTAGCTCTAGAGACTCGAGTTATAATGATGTTTGGAATTTACTTCATAAGCTCAAAAACTCGCTTGTGGCAATGAGTCAATTCAAGCTCGTTAACTTTATGGACACCCAATACTTGGTTGATCATCAATTTAGAGTCTCCAAATATTCTTAAATTTTAGATGCTGATAATAACAGCTTCTTCGAAGCCTGCCACCAATGCCTCATATTTAGCTTCATTATTGGTTATTAGTTCAGTCAGCCTGTATGAATGCCTCATTATGCCACATTCTGGAGTCATGAAGATGAAACTAATGCCATCTCATGCTTTTGGTAAATTCGGGGATTGAGTAGGCTTAATAGATGATGCTCCACTGAAGTACATTTCCCAGATCTGCAGCCTTTCTCTTTCATGGATATGTATAATCTATTCATCAGGTAAATCATCATTGAGTGTTGAATCTACTGGGATATGATGCACAGCAAAAAAAATCTACTAATATCTACCCTTTTACAACTTTTTGATGTACACATGTAATGTCAAACTATAAAAAGAGCACCACCCATCATGCCAAATGACTTATCAATGCTGGTCTTATCAGCAAGAAATTCAGTGGATCGATCTTTAAGATGAGCGTTATCTTGTGCGACAACATATAATGCTTGAACTTATGGACATTGAAGATTAGTGCAAAATAGTGTTTCTCAATTGGAGAATATCTCGCTTCTACTCCTACTAATCTTTGACTTATGTAATAAAGAGCATTCTCCTTGCCTTCTTCATTATGCTACTCTAATAATGCTCTGAGAGATTCTTCTAATCTAGCTGTATATAAAATGAGGGGCTTTCCTGGGATTTGCGCTGCCAAAATTGGTGGATTCAACAAATACTTCTTTATAATGTCAAAAATCTCTTGACATTCTTTATCATATTTGAAAGGAGTATGCTTCTTCATCAGCTTCTTCCTCTTAAATGTGGATCTCTAATCAAAGCCTCCAATGAATTTCTAGCTCGGAGTGTGGAATAGGTACTTCTTCAATTGAAGAATTACGATCGAAGCTAGCCTCTTCTCAAAGATACAGAAGTTGTTGGTGATGGGATCCCCTAGATGACTCTCCAAGGTGTCGATCGTCAGAAATTTCATCACATATGATCTTTCTCTTAGGTACCCATTCTTGATGAGTTCTATTTATGGAGGATCTCTAGGAGTACAGTCTAGATGTCATGCTGCTATCTTTCTTTAAGGCAGTTTCATTTCGAGGCTTTGGCCTCCAAATTTGCTTACCTTTTTGTCGGACCCTTTCAATGGTAGATTCTTGGACCTGTGGTCCAAGTGTCACGCCTCGATGCTCACCGTGCAGAACTTGAATTGGTTGACGTCTTGCCGGGGTTGTAGGTGGAGGTCTCTTTGACAGAGTAACTCTAACCTCCCTAATGATATGACCTTGATATCATCTTTTTCATCAATCATTTCTCCTTAGCAACTTTGAGGACCCGATGCACTCTCGGATATACAATTTTGAGTTTCTTCACTGGAGAAGTTGTAACCTGATGTTGTCGGGTCTAAAAGGACTATTTGATTTAACTAGTAGAGTTATTTTGCTTTACCCATCTTCTTGGGGCTTCGACCTTCATATTTGTTTTTCTTTTTTTATGGTACCTTTCTGGTATTCCGACATACAATCTAGTGTCATACGATGCTCACCATGCATGAATTGCTTAGGACAATCTTGAATTCTTACTACCACTGATGGCAGTTTCTATAGTTGGGCATTATCAGCTTCTCTGATAATTGGCCTTTGATACCACTACTTCATAAGGCCTTTTTTTCTTGACAACCTTCAGGACTCTATGTACTCGAGTAGATAAAGTTTCAGGTTATTTCATCTGAAGGGTTGGAGATGACTATTGATGAGCCCAAAATGACCACTTAACATCACCAGTAGAGCTATTCCTTTTAACCCATCTCAAAATTTTCAAATTTATTATGGGGTAGGAATACTCGCTACTGGTTGTAAGGTTGGTTGTCTAACAGATGGCCAAGGTGAGAGCTGATGAGCTCATGCTCAGCAGTCATTCTTCTCCTCTGTCCTCTAGTTAGTTTTGCTCCATAAGAGGAGGCTTCAGCATTTTGTCTTCCTAATGCAAAAGGTTCAACTGGCAGAATGGTCACATTCACAAGCATGACTGAAACTTTCTACCCAGTGATGATTCTTTTCATGACTAGCACCTCAGAATAACCCAATCTTTCGAATACAAAAGCTCTCTTTCGAGGAACCTCAGTAATATTAGTGGTTATTCCAGTTGTCCTCTTCCCCTACATAGGTTGGCGTGTACAATATGTATGTGCTTCAGGTAGAGGATTATTTGCAGCAGTAATGGCTCAAAATTCTACACTATCAAATTAAATAGTAGCTCTAACATCCCTAGTACTGACTATAACATTAGTCAGATAGATATTGATTCTGTAACCTAACAATATGATGAACAGTGTGCTCTGAAGATCTATTAATATAGAGAGAAAATAGATTAGTCATAAGAATATGGTTGATTTAAATTTAATTTCATTGATAATTGATTTAAATTTTAATTTTTATCATGCTCCACTACTACTATAGCTCAAATTCGACTAGCCAAAGATGGAAAGAGAAACCTTTCCCCAGTAGAGTCACCAAAAATCTGTGAGCTCCAAAAATTCACCACCGGCCTCTTAATGAAGAGAGTTTGAAGTATGTCAATCAAATTTTTAGAAGGCAGATGAAATAGTAGATAAGATAAGACACTACCCAGAGATTTCGCCCTCATTTTGTAAGACTTTAGATCTGCTTCTAGGTTTTCTATCAGTGTAAGAACCTAAAGTTAATTACACTTCCCAATACTGAGAGAGAACTTTTAATTAAGGTAATCGTTAGATCACTGAATGTGTAGCATATAGTAGCAGCATGTGGAGTTTTGAAATTTAGATTTATAAAATTCATCATCCTTTAACTTAAAGTGGATGGTTAGGGGAATGATGAAGGGCCTGATCAAGATCCCATGGTTCCATCATCCTGAGCTAACGTGGTCCCTAGTCTATTAGTTAGAGGAGGTAGTAGACCCAACCTGACCAAAAGATCCTTGTCAATAGCCATAGGTTGCCTCGTCCAAGAGAACCTTGTAGACCTAAGGTGGTGTTTATCTAAGAAGACATGCTTAAGTCCACCTTAGCTGATAGAGGGCTTTTTGTCCTAACAAGTGCACCCTACGGCTCACATCTCAAGGGGCAAAGCCATTGGGAAATATACAGGATCTTGTTGTGACCATAATATAATGGTGTCATTTGACGGCAACCACCCGGTCAGAGAACTTTGGTCGTAACTGCATCATATGTGGAGCCTACTGGCCAAACCATGCAGTCATAGTACATAGGTCATGTCCTTACTAACATGAGATTGATTAAGAATGAACATAGTTATGTACTTGACTTGACATTAGCTCCTTTCTGAGCTAGAGTTTTCTTAATTTATCACGTCACACAAATAGTTATGGGAGGTGAATTAGATTGAGTTTTATTTTAAGTTATAAATAGTGAATTTCATTTAACAATTTAGAACTTAGTAATTTATCTGATTTTATATTTGTATTAATACTTGATTTGATTAATTTTATTTGAACTTACAAGCACATTTTAATAATGAATATCCCCTCAGGTTGAAATCTTCATTCAACACAGCCATCATCGGGGTGTGAATGATTCTTCATTTTATTATTCTAGATCATGTCGACTATATAAATTTAATAATAGAGGATCAGATCTAGATTTATATTTTAAGAATTTTGAATTTGAGGATATTGAATATAAATATTTTTTGATATTTTTGATAATAATGACCCCTATGGTTGATATCTTTGATCAACTCAGCCATCATTAGGGTATGAATAATTGAATATTCACATTATAATTTGATAATTTTATTATTTTTAATATGGAACTCCTCTAATTGAAATCTATAATCAATGCAATCATCACTGGGGTAGACCATGTCAACTCTGTTCTTTTGTTAACAGAGGATCGAGTCTACAACTTGCCTTTATAAATTTGAATTTGAGATTGATGTTGAAAATTTTCAATATAGGAGTTTCAAAATCTGTTGGTAGAAAGATAAAGACAAGCCTATAGAAATTCATCTTTTTAGGATGCCACGTAGAGATGTACTTATTCAGGTGATCGAGCATGTCACCAAGGAATAGTGTACTATCTCGAAAGATAGAAGTCACTACCCTTTAATGGACCTAATCACCTCAATAAGGACTCCTATGGATGTTAGGTCTTCCAAGTGTACCAGAGATTCTTCCTCTACTTTGCATGGAAAAGTAAAGCAGGGTTTATTTTAAAATTGGATTCATTAAGTTCCCTACTGGGGCAAGCCCCCATAGTTAATTACATCCTAGAATGAGAATTCCTTAGGAAAACTCTCTATTAAGGCGAATGATTGTTGTCTCTAAAGATTGCAATAGGAAAGGATTATCAATTGATTGATTTATTTTTGAAGATCAAATGGGATAGATCAAAGAGAGATTTATTATCAAAGCCAAACGAGAATAAGTAGGAGATGCTCACGATGCTAGGAAGCCTAGTGAGCATCTCAAACTATCCTATGATTGGGCTTTATATTTGAGATTGATTTAGTTTGTTTGAGTTAAATTTTTATTAGAATGCTAGGGCATACAATTCCATAATACAAGGCTATGGAAATGCCTAAGAGGTGAGGATTTATGCTTAGGGCCCACAAAAAGGAGAAGCAACCTCATAACCTAAATCTAAAGAGCTTTGGCGAGGGCCAAAAGCACAACCTAAATCTAAGGCAAAAATGGGTAATTGGTTTGCCTCCATACGAGAGGACAAACCACCCGACAGCTTAGACTTACAACCGCCTGGGGGTGGCCGCCAACTAACTCCTACTATTTTAAACATATGTAGACAAGTCATATGCTTAATGCAATATAGCTAGGCTATTTTTATTTAGAAAGAGACTAAGTCCTTAAACTCACTCCCTAAAGAGATTAGATCATGTAAAGGGCATGCTTCAAATGACTTAAATCTAATGCAATTCAAATTTCATTTTATTTTTATTTTGGACAATCATTTTGATTCAGGATAATACAATTCATATGCCTAATGCATGAGAAATAAAGTTATTGGCCAAAATCAACGAAAAGGGAGGAGGTGTGTTTCCACCATGGCTCCCATAGGTTAAGCCAAGTTTCTCTGGAAAAGGTGGAAGCCCTCCAATCAAGAGTGAAATAAGATGTTGTTGTGCATGATATTAAAAAAGAAATGCTCATCCAGCTAAGGGGTTGTTAATTCTTTTATCTTGATTTTAAACTTAAGCTTTAGGTGAGGTTATGACTGGTTTAATTTTAATTTGAGTTGTTAAGTTGGGTAAAAGATTTATTTTTCCCTAAGAGCCTAATCCACATCCAGGCAATACATAAAGCAAGGAAGAAACTAGGAAAAGAATGCCACTTAATGCACAAGCTAAACAAATCATCAATCAATTTATAAAGCTAAGCATAAAAATAATAAAAGGCCATTGTGGTCAGGCACCACCGCCCAAACCCAAAAAATATCAAATTGGGTAGCCGAGCTCTACCCTTATACAACCTGGATTACAAATAAATTACACTACAATTAAGCAAGGAACTCGTTATTATGGTGGTCTTCAAGCTTTCTTTCTTCTTTTCTTCTTTCTTCTCCTTTTCTTCTTTCTTCTTTGGTTCTTCCTTTTGGATGGTTGGAAGGTGGATGCTCCAAGGCTTCACATGGTGCATAAGATAGGATCTTATGACCAATGTTCATCCTAATCCCCATAACAATCATTCCAAAATCTTAATTGCATAAATTTACATGAAAAGGAAAGAATGGAAATCTAACTAACACCTGCAAAATAAAGGTTAGCTAAAATAATCCACACAAATCTCAAGCATTTATACTGGACTTATCACCCCACACATGGGTGACTAAGTCTACCTGGCCTATGGATTATGCTTAGGAGTATAAAGCACCTGCAAGCAAAAGCATCTTATATTTTTATTTATGATAGCGCCCCTTAAGCACAATCTCCTGCATAAAAAGAATAGTTAGATTAAGAGTGTCCTACCATTCATTCTATGAGCATATGCCCTAACATCCAGTCTAAAACATATATCACAAAATAAAATAAAGCATCAAACCATTGCACCGACCTAACCTGAGGCTAGAAGTGGTGACTTAGGCTAGTGTGTGTGCTTTGAAGGCTTGTGTGGTATGCTTAGCTATGGATTTAGGTTCAAATTTTCTAAGTGTGAAAGCATGTTCAACTTAGAGGAGGGTTTCATTTAAGTTTTTTAATTATTTTGGGTTGATTTTATTTCATGTTTTGATTTGGTTTAAGTGGATCCTATAATTAATTATTAAGTTATGCAGAGAGGGAAAGAGAAGAGAACTTCTCTTTCCTTCCCTAACCTAAGTAATTTCTAAAGTAGGTTCACATGTTAGTTTTGTTTAGGTGAATGTTTTGATTAAATCATTTAATTAATCCTAACTTTAGATGAACTCTAAATGAACCTATTCAAAAAGAAAATCATTTTAAGATTAAATAAAATGAATCAAAATTCACATAACACACATTACTCCATTTTTTTCCCAACATGTATAACATGCACATGAATGAATCCTAAGCATATCTAACACACCATGATGCATGTTATGACATGCATGAAGTTAGGAAAGATGATATGATTTTATCTACACAGGTGTGGCAAGTTGATACTTACCATGAATAATATACCACTTTCCTTAAATACAAACATGTATAAAGAAATGAAATATGCAAAAGTTGCATTAATGGATTCATTTTGTTTATGCAATTTATGTATACAAGTATATGTAACCCTTCTTAGGTGATAGCATAGAGATGAATAGGATATAGAATTAGGTAAGTGTTAGGTTCTTTTCAAATGAACCATACATCTTACTCACTTCTATTCAAAGCTATACCAACATAAGAGAGAAAGAAAACCTATGCTAAGCATACATTTATATTCTTTCACATGCAAGCTTATAATTAGAATATAAGTAGCATACTTTCATATTTGATATTTGATTTATATGTTTTGAAAATAATTTGAGTTTAGTAGTGATAATAGCCACTCATATTTCTTCTTTAGCCAACACATGCAAATTTGACATAAAGTAAACAATTTCATTTTTAAATTTGAATTTGAAAAATATGAATGCATGAAACCACATGACATACAAATTTAACATGTTGGGGAAAGATTCAAAGCAATGAAAGCATGTAAACAAACTCACTTTAATTAAATCCTAAAGACATTCTTATGGAATAAGAAAGTTTAAAATAAATCAAAGTGAATTCAATGTGATTTTTGTTTACTTTAGAGTTTGATTTAATTTTGAAAAGGTGAGATGAGTTTGTTGTTCCTAACCCATTCCCACATGTGTTTGATATTTTTTTTAAATTTTTAGATGATTAGATCCATTTGTATATATTGATTAGGTTAAGGTATGAATTAAGTAACTTAATTAACCCTTACCTACACCACCTTAGAATAATTAACCAAATAATTATGAGCCAATGAGATGACAAAAAAAACTCAAAAAGAATTTAAATTTGAATGCACCTAATAAGAAAAATGCCTAATGTAATTTGGCTCACAATTAATAGTTAATTAAGCTAAGGGGTTTAGCTTAAGTAATTTCAAAATCACCCTTTCATACATATGAATTGGGTTTTGATTTTCTTAATTGAACTTAGGCTATTAAACATCTAAGCATCTACCCAAAGTAGATTAATTAAGTTCTGGAAGTTTTTAGAATTTTTAGAAATAATTAAGGGAATAATTAATGAATTAACCATTAATTAAGAGGAGATTAAGGAGAGAAAATGAGGGTTTAGGGAATAGCTTAGAAGAAATGCCCCAAAATTATTCGATAAACCTCCCACTTATTGGATCTGACCTTAATCAATCCTAATCATGAATTAAAATCACTAATTACACCTTAATTATGCTTAATTACATAAGGAGGGTAATTAAGAAATCCATATGCAATTCTTCTAATCAAGCCTTCAATAAATTCCAAGAAAATTAGGGGAGGCAGAAGTCATCCCCTAAAACATACCCAAAAAATTTAGGATTAATCAGAGGCTTAATTAGAAAGTAATTAGCAAAATAAAGTTTCCAATAAAACCCAAAATCAGAAAAAAAAATTTAAAATCAAAACCCATTAAAATTATTTTTAAAATATTATAGGCTAAATTATCTTTTCATAAGATTTAATTTCATATTTTTCTGAATTTTTTATAGGGAGTTATGAATTTTAAAAGATCCCTAGGTTAAGTAGAATTAATTAAAGCATTTTAACTAACCCTACTGCTCACGATGCAACGCATGGAGGCAGTAGTCAGCGCGCTTTGCACGCGTCATGCCGTGAGGGATTCACTTAAGTTGTCAAATCTAAAACAGCGGTTAGCAGCGGATGCAATTTGATCTCTATCGTCCGATCAAAGATCGGACGGCCAGAGATCTCCCCGCAGTTTTAAAACGGATAAGGGATTTCTAGACGTGGGGAATTATCTTGGCCATCCATAAAAAATGCGCAGATGGACGGTTGAGATCTCCTAAGTTCTTCCCCTTGATCAACAGAGATCGTCCATGATCAAGGTGGAGATCCAAGCTCAATTGAGCTTGGATTCAAACCAAATTCAACCCACACCATCTAAAGCTAAAGAGTGGCAAATCCAACAGTCAAAAATCCATGGGATTAAAATTTCTTTCACAAAGCTCCACACCACATTGAGTTTAATGGTCAAAAAATCTCATACCTCACCGGAAGTGATCACCGATGCTCGATTCCCTTGGAGAAGCTTCATCTGGTTGAGACAAAGCTGTGTTGAGAGTATGAGCACTTGAGGTTGAGTGGATTGGTATATGGACCACCTCCTCCTTAGCTAGCTTGCAGCCTTAATCCAATTCAACTCTTCCCTGGGGAACCCAAAGGAAGCTCTTTAGCTCCTTGATGAAGTTTGCAAGAGCAATTGGATGGAAATTGAGTGAAGTGGAAGTTAGCTCTTCAATGGACTTTTCCTATTTTCAAAGTCTAAAAACTGAGAAATAGAGTTTTCAAATCCTCTCTAAGAAGCTTGGAATACTGTCTGATGCTTGCTCTGAGTTCCTTGGCTTCAATGGACAGAGGGGAAGTTGGAATTGAAATGAATTAGGGGGAGTATATCTCCCCCTTGAAGGATCGAACAATCGTCCATTCTCTTGCCATTTTTTATCAGTGAAGCTTAGGCAGTGGGTTGTTTGATCAGTTAGGAGTGTGCACATGGTCAATTTTAGCCAAGGAGTGGATTTCCAACCTCCCATGTGCTTGAATTTGAGTGGGAGATGGGTTTTGAATTTAGAGTTTTGACCCATGGGGTCGGGTTTGGTCTAGGGACAAATTGAGCTGACTCAAACCCATTGGGTTGGGTGCACCACTCTTCACTAGGTCCCCTTGAGCTGTTAGGAAAGCCTCAAGTGAATGTGAAGAGGGTATGACCAAATTACCCATGGATTAAGCCAAAATTTATTCTATGGCCTAGGGGTAGGATGGTCATTTTGCTAATTTTTACTTTTGGATATGTTGGGTATGTGGAGAAACTAGGTTTGGCCAAGTTTCATGAGATTTGGAATTCATTTGATAGGGTTTGGCTCATGTTGACCCATTTAGGTCAAAATGGGTCAACTTGACCCAAGTTGACCAATTGATCAAATTGGGTCAAACCAAGGGTTGGGTCAAGTTCATATGACCATTTGAAATGTTTTGGTGTCTTTGGTTTGGTTCAATTTGGTATAGTTTTGAATTTGGCTCATATGACTTCATTTAGGTCAAATGGGTCAAGTTGACCTATTTGACCCATTTGACCTATTTGAGGTAGGTCAAGGGTAGGTTTAGTTTAGTTATAATGGGATTGGTATCTTTGTTTCCAATCAATTTTGGTTAAGTTCAAATTTGGCTCAGCATGACCCCTTTAGTCATGTTGGGTCTAAGGTCAATTGGGCTAGGTTAGGTCTAGTTGGCCAATTGAGGCTTTGGTCAAGTTCCACAAGTGATTTGGAATGGACTTGACCCATTGGTTCAATCAATTTGGCCTAGATCAAGTTTTGACACATTTTGACCCTTTAGGTCAAAATGGGTCAGCTTGGGTCAAGTGGTCCAATTGGCCTAGGTTAGGCACAAATGTTGGCTTGGTCAAGTTCAAGCATAGGTCATGTGTGAACTTAGATCTATGGTTTCAATCAATTTGGCCTATAGTGGAATTTGGCTATGTTAGGTTTCATTTTGGGCTAAGTGTTGACTTGGTTAACCATTAGGTTTGACTTGGTTTGACCCGATTTGGTTGATTGATCATCCCATGATGATTGTTGATCATGATGAGAGGCATGAATTAGTTTGGTTCAATCCAATCTGGTTAGGATTAGAATTTGGCTCATAAGAGTATTTTAGGTCACTTTGGGTCAAGTGAGCCTAAGTGGGTCAAATGACTTTGTCAAAGCTTGATTTGAAGTTGATTGATCTTGTATAAAGACTTATGATTGAAATATAAATCCATTTACAAGTGGTTTGAGGTCAAATGGGTTTTGGTCCATTTGATACTTTCATATCCAAAGGAAGAATATGAAAGGATTTTGGCTTTGATTTTTGACTTGGGTTTTGATTGTTTGATTTAGGTTTGAATTTATATATGAGTTCATGATTGTAGGGTTGATTGAATCATGGAGAAAATCAAGAGTTTGACTTGATTTGAAGTTGATTTGGCTAAGTTCAAGATTTTGACTTGAAAGGCTTAGATTGGATTTTGAGTTGATTTGAGTTTGATTTTTGGAGTTGGTTTTGATTGTTTGAATTTATTTTTCATTTATATATGTGAATATAAATGAGAATATAAATTAATCATGAGAAAATTTCATGGATTTTAAATTATTTGATCATGATTTAGGCTAAATCCATTAAAAGGGAATTTAAAGGATTTAAGGAAATTTTTAAATTGGAATTTAATTTTTGGATTCGATTTGATTGATTAATATTTATATTTCATTTATATATAAGAATATAAATGTGAATATAAATGAGTTTTGAGAAAATCCCATTAGTTTGAATAGGTTTGATCATGATTTGGTTAAATCCATTAAAGGAATTTAAAGGATTTAAGGAAATTTTAAATTGAATTTAATTTGATTTGATTTGATTGATTTATATTTATATTTCATTTATATATGAGAATATAAATTTGAATAAAAATAAGTTATGAGAAAATCCCATGAGTTTGAATTGGTTTAGAGTTGATTTTGGCTAAGTCCATTAAACGAAATATTTAAAAGACTTAAGAAATTTCATGAATTGAGTTGGAATTTTGAGTTTAGAATTAATTGGTTTGAATTTATATTTTATTTATATATCTGAATATAAATGAGAATATAAATGAATTATGAGAAAATCACAAAGATTTGATTTGATCTTGGTTAATGATTTTGGCTAAGTCCTTAAGAGGAAGATTAAGGACTTAAGAAATTTTGGACTTAGAAATTTTGATGGATTTTGATCATGGGTTTCAATCATGGATTTAAATCATATGGGGTTGATTTGAGTTTGGAGAAAATCAAATGAGATTGATTTGGAGTTTGAATTGAAGGAAGGAAGGTGAGGAGTGGTTCAAGCTACGGGTAGGCAAATTTCCTAACACCCCTAAGGCATGACCTAATCTTATGGCTAAACCCTTCTAAGTCTTCTAGGGTAAGGTTGAGTGTCCACCTAATCACTAGATGTGTCTTAAGACTAAGGATCTCCTAAAGTCTAAGAGGAATCCTATGTCTAAGATGGAGGCGTTGAGAGCTCATTCTAAAAATGAGGTCAACAAAGGGTGCCTAATATGTGTGGTGTGACTGACCAGGTACACCGCATGTATTGGTGTTGACCGAAATGATCAACAACATCGGAAGATCACAAGCATTAGCAGAAACAATATATCCTTAACCCAAGGAATAGAAGGAATCTAGAGCCTAATGCAATGTGGTTCTACTTATGTCCAAGACATAAGAGAGAGAGAGATGGAGAGAGAGAGAGAGAGAGAGAGAGAGAGAGAGAGAGAGGAATCCACTAAGGGATAGAGTGTGAACCATCCACTAGGGAAGCAGGTTCAAGTCATCCAAAAAGGGATGAGAGGTTTGATTTAAGTTCTACTAGGGAAGAGGGTTGAATTTATTTTCACTTGTTATTTGTTGAATTTGTTTTGTTTGTTCAGACTCCATGGGGGTAAAAGTGAACTCTCCACTAGGGAAGTAAGTTCAAGTCATCCACAAGGGAGGGGTTGTGAAATCAACTGAATGATTAGTATTCTAGATCTGCTCGGGGACTAGAAAGATTTGCATCTCACTGAGGAGAAGCAAAAGGAATGATTTAGATTGATTGTTTGTTTCTCTGTTTCACTGGATTTGTTTATTTCAAATTTTTAGATTTTAGATTTTGAAATGAACCCTATTGGTTTACGATGGATCGCACTGAGTAGAGACCACAGAGGCCTAGACCACATAGGCCTAGACCTAACTTAGATTTACCAATCCAAAGGGGTTGTCTACTAGACACATAGTAGGACTAGCCAACCAAAAGGATGTCTTTCAATATATAGTAGATGTACTAGGAAGAAAGCATAGTAGACTTACATCCTCCGAAGTAAGGACTAGTTACTGGGGTAATCTATTGGCAAAGCAATAGATTGAACCCAACCTAAGACTAACTATTGAGTGAATGTTGCTGGGGGACTTAGATCAACTCAAAGGTAGTCAAGATAGATTTCATTTTCAGATTTATTTTGATTTTGATGTATACTATTAGTTTGCAATGAACTACACTTAGTAGAGGTCGTGGAGGACTAGACCTAAGTTAGATTTACCAATCCAAAGGGAGTAGTCTACCAATCACAAGGTAGGACTATCCAACCAAAGGAATGCTTTTCGGTATACAATGGTCAAGTGTTAAAAAGAAAGCACGGGGACTCGCATCTTCTAGAAATATGGAACCACTGGAGTGATCAGTTAGCAAAGCAACGAATCAAACCCGACCTAGGGCTGACTATTGAGTGAATGTCGCTGGGGGACATAAATCAACTCAAGGATAGTCAATGGTTAATTCCATTTTTTTAATTTGTTTATTTTTGATGAATCCAATTTGTTTGTGATGGATCACACTGAGCAGGGACCATGGAGGCAGAGACCTAACTCAGATTTACCAATCTAAAGTGAGTAGTCTACCAACCACAAGATAGGACTATCCAACCAAAGGAATTTCTTTTGGTATATAATGGTCAAGTCTTAAGAAGAAAGCACGGGGACTCACATCTTCTAGAAATAAGAAACCACTGGGGTGATTGGTTAGCAAAGCAACGAATCAAACCTGACCTAGGGCCGACTATGGAGTGAATGTCGTTGGGGGTCTTAAATCAACTCAAGGATAGTCAAAGGTTAATTTTATTTTTAAATTTGTTTGTTTATGATGAATCCTATTGGTTTGTGATGGATCGCACTGAGTAGGGACCATGGAGGCATAGACTTAACTCAGATTTACCAATCCAAATGGAGTAGTCAACCAACCATAAGGTAGGACTATCCAACCAAAGGAGTGCCTTTTGGTTTGCAATGGTCAAGTCTCAAGAAGAAAGCGCGGGGACTCTCATCTTCTAAAAAGACAAGGAACCACTGGGGTGGTCGGTTGTTTTGGACAACAAATCGAACCCGACCTAAGGCTGACTTTTGAGTGAATGTCGCTGGGGGACTTAAATCAACTCAAAGATAGTCAAGATAGATTTCATTTTTTTTAGTTTATTTTGATGGATTATGTTGGTTTGTAATGGATCAGACTGAGAAGGAGCTCATATCAGCCTAGACCTATCTCATATTTACTGAACCAAAGGGAGTAGCTTCCCGGCCGATGGGAGAGCTATCCAACCAAAGGAGTGCATTTCAGTTTGCAATGATCAATTGAAGGGAAAAAAGCTCGGGGACTCACATCTTCCACTACAAAAAACCATTGGGGTGATCGGTTGCTTTGGACAACAAATTGAACCCGACCTAAGACTGACTATTGAGTGAATGCCATTGGGGGACTTAAATCAACTCAAGGATAGTCAAAGATAGATTTCATTTTTTAGATTATTTATTTTGATGGATTCTGTTGGTTTGCGATGAACTGCACTAAGTAGGGGCCATGGGGCCTAAACCTAACTCAGATTTACCAATTCAAAGGGAGTAGTCTACCAACCATAAGGTAAGACTATCCAACCAAAGGAGTGTCTTTCAGTTTGCAATGGTCAAGTCTCAAGAAGAAAGCATGGGGACTCACATCTTCTAAAAAGATAAGGAACCACTGGGGTGGTCGGTTGCTTTGGACAACAAATGGAACCCGACAGAAGGCTGACTATTACGTGAAAGTCGTTGGGGGACTTAAATCAACTCAAAGATAGTCAAGATAAATTTTATTTTTTTAGTTTATTTTGATGGATTTCGTTAGTTTGTAATGGATCAGATTGAGAATGAGCTTATATCATCCTAGACCTATCTCAGATTTACTGAACCAAAGGGAGTAACTTCTCGGCCGATGGGAGAGCTATCCAACCAAAGGAGTGTCTTTCAATTTGTAATGATCAATTTAAGGGAAGAAAGCTTGGGGACTCACACCTTCCACTACAAATGACCACTACAGTGATTGGTTGCTTTGGGCAACAAATCGAACCTAACCTAAGGATGCTTGTCAGTTTGCGATAGTCATGCTAGAAAGAATGTGTCATAGTCTTATATCTTCCAAAGCAAAATGACTATCGGGGTAACCTATTTGTGGAAAAATAGATTGAACCCGACGTAATGGCGACTATGGAGTGAGTACCGACTCAAGGATTTCCCTCAACTAAGGTAGTCAGGCAATTCCTATAGGGAGTTTTGCTGACACTGTCCTAAAGATAGGATACCCGCTTAGGAAAAGGAGCTCTTTAGGGGCTTGAATTCCTAATCCACAAGCGAATTACTTTTATTTATTTATTTTAGTTTGTTTTAATGTGGACCCTGTTGGTTTGTGAGGGATCAAACTGAGAAGGAGCTTATATCAGCCTAGCTCTATCTTAGATTTATTGAACCAAGGGAGAATCCGCATATCCGCTGAACAAATTCTCCAACTACAGGGGTGGCTACTAGGAAAGGGGGACTATCCAATCCAAAAGTAACCCAGGTAGTGTCTAAATAGGGTCATAAAGGACTTGATCCAAATAGAGTGCCTTGTGGGATGGGGTCAAAGGGCTTAATCCAACACCATGGAGAAGATGACATGGCTAGTCATATATCCAATGGGTATTCGGTGTCCAACTCAAGGAGAAAGCTCGAGGACTCACATCTGCCAAGAGTGGCATACTCACCAGGTGAGTCACTACCAACATAGCGAACATCAACCAACCTAAGGTGCCTGTCGATTTGAAATAATTAGCCTAGGAAGAAAGCTCGGGGACTCACATCCTCCTTTAGCGGAACTGACTGCTAGGATAGTCTGTCATCGGCTTGATAGGTGCTATCCGACCTAGGGTGACTACTAAGTGAATGCCACTAGGGAACTTATATCAACTCAAAAGTACTCAAGAGGAAAGGGGCCTCTGGGGGACTTATCCTAAACCTCAAATATACTCAACTTAGTTAGTGCATGATGGCTAGTTCAAGAAGAAAGCACAGGACTCACATCTTCTTAAGCAAAGTCAACATGAGGTATCTTACTGGCTAGGCAGTGAAGTCTACCATACTAATAAGGCGCTCGTTGGTTCACAATGTTAAAGTTATGAAGAAAGTGTGGGGACTCACATCTTCCAAATAAGTGACCACTAGGGTGTCATACTAATGAGGTAGCATGTAGATCCGACCTAGAGCAGCAAATGAGTGTGTGCCACAGGGGATTGCTCCCACATCAAAGTAGCCTGAGACAAGAAAATAACACTTTGAAAGATGAGAAGATTTGATGAATGGAATCTGATTTAATTTTATTTATTAATGATTATTTTCAAACATATTTTATTTCATGGGTAATACTTCTTTAGATATAGCCCATTAATTGGAAGCATTGGGTGCCCCTTTACAATCAATAAGTTGATAAGATCCTCCTTGGTAGACCTTCTCTATGACATAGGGGCCTTCCCATGTGGGTTCAAACTTGCCTCCCATCTTTCGACGGGCAACAATTAGTCTTCATAGGACTAACAAAAGTTATCATACTTGGAAAGACCTAGGTCTGATGAGCTTGAATCATTTTGGCTTTATATAACTCGAGATTTTGGCACGCCCGTAGGTGACTCTCCAAACCATCTAGCTCTTCTAATCGCAACTTTGCATTTTATTCTGAAGTGATCTTGTTACCCAATGCTACCCTTAGTGATGGGAGCTTAACTTCTAAAGGTAGAACGGCTTCATTCTCATACACTAAGAAAAATGGGGTAGACTGAGTCAGAGTCTAGTATGTGGTGTGGTAGGCTCACAATGCTTCAACCAACTGCTCATGTCACTATCGTTTATTATCATCAAGAGTTTTCTTCAATATCTGGATGAGAGTTTTGTTGAATGCTTCTACTAAGCCATTTTCTCTGGGATAGTAGATGGTGGAGTACCTCCAATCTATACCATGTCTTCTAACAAAGCTGTTAATCTTTGTGCTTTTGAATGCAGTACCATTATCGGATATAATTCATCGAGGCACCTCGAACCTATATACGATATGGTTCCTGAAAAATTGAAGCACATGCTGAGCTGTGATCTCTCTGAGTGGGATGGCTTCCACCCACTTGGAAAAGTAGTCGGTGGCAACTAGAATGAATCAGTGACCCTTAGAAGAAGGAGGATCGATCGAGCCTACAATGTCGGTCCCCAACACTCAAATGGCCATGAGGCCAATGTAGGGTGTAGAATAATGGGTTGTTGGTGGAGGACCACACCGTGTACCTCACATTGATGGCATCTTCTAGCTACATCCATGCAGTCTGAAATCATCGAAGGCAAGTAGTATCCTAGTCTTTTGATCTTCATCTTCATCTTTGGACTGGATTGATGAGCTCCGCATAGACCTGCATGTACCTCAGTTACAATGCCACGGGGTTCATCTTTGTCTAAACAACGTAACCACACCTGGTCAAAGGACCAGTGATACAGGGTGCCATCAACGAGAGTGTAGGAGAGAGCTCTCTATTTCACGTGATGGGCTTGTGACTTTTCTTGAGGTAGTTTGCTAGTGTTCAAGTAGTCTATGAATGGTTGACTCCAATCCAGCTCCTCATCCTTTTTAGCAATGGCAACCTCCCCTTCAAGAGAAAGTCTCTCGATGACTTCAGCATCAATAAGGGACATGACTTGTCTATTTTGGACCCTTATTGGAATGGACTCATCTTCTGGACACGCCAATTATTTGTCAAGTTTGGCAAAAGCATCTGCTACTACATTCTTCAAGCTTTTAACCAGCAATACGTAGACTTGAATCGGGCCAGCAGCTTCATGGTAGTGACGAAGCTTGGGTTTGAGAACCTTGTAGGACCCGACGATCTGGTTGATAACCAACTGAGAATCACCAAAGATATTGATACTTTTGACACTGATAGTGCCAGACTGGCAATCAAAGCCTCATACTCGGCTTCGTTATTGGTGCAGGGGTTGGAAAGATAGTATGAGAATCTCATCACATCACAGTTTGGAGTTAGTAGAACTATTCCTACCGCTACCTTTCCTGGGAGAATAGATCGTGGTGCTTCACCTTTAAGAAAAGAAGTAGCACCATCAAAATACAACTCCTATCGGCGGTTGCCAGCCTCCCCTAAGTTCAGGATTTGTTCATCGAGGAGATCGTCACTAGCGGAGAATCAGCAAGAAGTGGGTGTGCTGCTAAGAAATCCACTAGTGTCTGTCCTTTTACCACACAGAGGTCATTTCAACTAATTTTGGCGATGTCTGGTGCATTTTAGCCTCGGTTTGTGAGTTGTTGCATTCGAAGTAGAACAACTTTATCTTGCGAGCTCAACTTGACTTATGGCACATGCATGGAGGTCAACAATAATTTCATAAATGTTAAATGCATGAAGTCAATCTATAGAAAGAGTAAACATTGATTCCTTTATGAAAGCTCATATACGATACATTAGTAAAAATATAAAAGAGATTGAGACCTTTTAAAAAAATCCTAATAAAAAAAATCGTGATACCTCGCCCACTTAAGCAACATTCACTAATTTGTTAAAAAGTTAGCATAAAAGTGTCCACCTCTTAGTAATTAGAGGGACTTTAGAATAAAATGCTCTCTTAAGTATTTAGAGAATATAAATCCAAGAGAAAGAGCTCCAAGTTGGGTCTTCCCATACATTGGATGTGATTATTATGCATTTATATGGTAGTGTTAAAATTTGATTGGATATTATTATAGTATAATTTTCACTTTTTGTATTAGAGGTTGTCATGTTATAGGTTTTATAAGCTCAAAAAAGATGAGCCAAGCTCTCCTTGACTTGGCATAGTTCATTTCTATTAATAGCCATGATGATCAAGAATTATCATGATTTAATCATAGTTTGGATATTGTTTATCTCCCCCAACCTTTTCAAGTAGTTGGGGTGATTACAAGAGTTGTAGTAGTCGAGGAGCAAGTTTAAGGAATATAAGTGAGGGGAAAATGACTTCAGTCTATTGATTTCAATCACTACAATAACTTTGTTTATTTCTTTTATGTCATATGTAAACTAAGGTTAGTCATGGCTAAAGAGACTAAGGGACTAGCTATCCCCGATAAAAAAAATATTAAAAAATATTTTTTTAATAATTATGAGAAACAATTTGATTAAATTTACATTTTATCCCATTAAACTCGAATAGAATAAGCTGGCCTTTTTTTGGTAAATTTGACCTACATATAATGATAAATTGACATTAAGTTGGACTAGAAATATGTTCTCAAGATCAATAGGAAAAATCACTTTCAAGAGTTGCATACAATTTAGCCGTTTGATGAGTTTAATTTATTTACAAACATGAGAGTTCTCATTTTAATTTAAAAAGAATCATATTAACCTATTTGAATAAATTGATCTACTTAGAGGGAACAGTTTAATGTGAGTTGAAGTAAACATTTCTTAATGACATCCTTAACTATAATTACTTTCATATAATTGAATGTATGCCTGTTGACCTTACTTTTAGAGTGAGCTTTCAACTTCTTCATCTTAGACATAGGACTCCTCTAGACACTGAGAGTTCCTTAGTATTAAGATACTTTTAGTGATTTGGTGAACACTTAACCTAACCCTAGAGATTTAGAAGAGTTAGCCATAGGAATAGGTTATGCCTTAGGGGTATTAGGAGGACTTGCCTACCCTATAGCTTGAACCCAATCATTACTTCCTTCTTTCAAACCAAATTTTAAATTCAAATCTCAAATCAATTCCAACTCAATTGATTTTCTCAAATAATAAATCAATTCCAAAATCCAAATCATGAATCAATTCCAAATGATTGAAATCCATGATCAATTCCAAATCCAAAATCTTTCCTAAGCCCTTTTAATTTCACCTTTTGGACTTAGCTCAAATCAAATCCAAATCACTCCAAACTCAAAAGATTTTCTTATAACCCATTTATATTCTCATTTATATTCACAAATATAAATTCAAATAACCAAAACTAAATTCAAAACTCAAGTCCAAATCTAACTTAAATCCAACCTATATCTTTTAAGCCAATTTCTTAGACTTAGCCAAACCAATCTTAAATCAATCCAAACCCTTGGATTTTCTCTTCAAACAATCACTTCTTCAATCACATACCCAAATATAAACACAAACTTCAATCATCAAACCAAAATCGAACTAACCTGAATCAAACCCATGTTCATCCTTTGAAATTAAAATTGTCAAATGAACTAAAACCCATTTGACTCCAAATCACTGCAATTTGATTTATATTTTTGCCATAAGTCCATATGTGAGTTCAACCAAACTTGAATCAAACCTTGATCAAGCCAATTGACCCACTTAGGCTCACTTGACCCAAAGTGACCTAAAGGACTTTTTTGAGCCAAATTCTAATCCAACTCAAATTGGATTGAACTAAGCCTAAGCCATTATGAGCAACAATCATCCTAGGATGATCAATCACTCAAATTGGGTCAAACCAAGTCAAACCTAGCCTTTGGCCAAGTCAACATTTATTCCAAATGAAACCCAAACTAGCCAAAATCCACCATATGCCAAATTGATTGAAACCATTGATCTAAATTAATTCATAATCAATGATTGAACTTAAATCATAAAGCCACTTAAGTTGACCTAAAAGTCAAAATGGGTCAAAATCTATACAAAATTGATTGTAACCAATGGGTCAAATTCATTCTAAGTTGATTGTTGAACTTGACCAAAGCTTCAATTGGCCTAGACCCAATGTGACATGAATCAATTTAAAAGGTCAAATCAACTTGAAATCAAATTAAACCAAAATTGATTGAAACCAAAGCTTTCCATACCTTTCAAATGATCAACCAAGCCTAAACCAACCCATAACCTAACCCAATTGGGTCAAATGGGTCAAATTGGTCAACTTGACCCATTTGACCTAAATGAACCAAAATCAAATCTAACCTAAATTGAACCAAACCAATGATACCCATAGGCTCCAATGATCATTTGAACTTGACCTAACCCATGGTTTGGCCCAATTTGACCTAACTTGACCTAAATGGGTCAAATTGAATCAATTCAAACCATACGAACTCCAAACCACTTGAAATTTGGCCCAACCCATTTTTGAATCATTTCAAATCTGCACAAATCAAAATCATGGCCAAATAATCATTTTGCCCTTAGGTCAAAGGGTATCCTATGGCCAAATTCACTTGGAATTTAGCCAATTCTTTCTCAAAGCCACTTGGCATCTTTCTAATGGTCCACTTAGATGCCAAGGAGGGTGGTGAACATGACCCAATGACCTTGGGTCAGCCATGACAAAACCCAAGGCCAAACTAACCCCTCCAATGAAAATTGAGCACTTGGATCAACAAATGCACTCACCTAGCACATGGGCACTCACTCTCCTCTGCTCCTCTACCTAAAATGACTCACATGGGTTGTTAAACATCCCAAACCATGAACCCAATCTCACCCATTGATCAATAATGGCATTTCAGCTTTCCACCATCCGATCCAAGTCGGGGGAGATAAACTCCCCCTCATTCTCACTCAAACCACAAGCATTGATTTTGACAGAGTCAAGGAGGTTGAAATGAAGCTTCTCCCAGCCTTTGTAAGCCATTCCCAAGCTGCCCCATTTCTCCTTCTCAGTTTTACTCAAAGCTGAAATAGGGGAGGTCAATCCAAATCCCAACTCACTCAATTCCCCACCAAAACCAAATTAATCTTGCACACACCATCAGTGGACCTTGTCGAGCTCAACCAAGTTGTTTCCCAAGTCTCCAAGCCATGGGAAGCATCACCTTGATCAAGGTCGATTACCATTGAAGGGGAGCTTGGTCAACCGAGCCATCCACTTCAAATCAAGATCCAATACCTTCAACAAGGCTTCGTCTCTACTAGACGAAGCTACCTCCTCCGTTGGAAGTGTCAGTGATAGCCTCCGGCGAGGTGATTGCTCAAAACCATAACCATAGGAATTTTTGCTAGGTCTTTTTTGAAGGAAAGTGTCATCCCTTGAGATCCTGACCATTGGATGTGCATCCCCCTCCTTTCGAAGGTGTGGGATCATTTTGATCCCACTTGAGCTGAGCTCGTCTCATCGCCGTGAGGAGAAGGATCACGTCGCATTACGATGGAATGGACGGTTGTGATTAGATCACGCTAGATCCCATCTGATTTAAACCTAAACTACGAGATTAATCCCGGTCATCCGATCTCAGATCAGACGGCCCATAGAGAAAGCGCGTCCATAGCCGGCTGACTCAGCAGGCAGATGCGACAACTTAAATAACCTATCCCATCGTGCCACATGGAAAGCACTCTGCGTCAGTCGCCACATGGCCTGATGGGATTAGGGGGTTAATTAAGCCTAATTAATCTAATTTTAATACTAAAAATTTCAAAATTCATAACTAATTATAGAAAAATCCAAAAAATACAAGCTCAAGTTCATTTTCAAGATAAGTTGGAGAAGAATAATGGAAAATTAAAATCAGTTGATTTTGAATAGTAATTTTCACTCAATTTGGGTTTTATTAGAAATATAATTAGGCTAATTACTCCTTATTTACTTTGATAATTAATTCTAAATTTCCTAAGGTTGATTAGTGGGATGACCTCTGCCTCCTATAATTTTCTTGGAATTTATTATTGGATTAATTAGGGGAATTACTTATTTCATCCTAAATCCCTCTCTTAACTAAATAATGATTAATTAACCTACTAAATAGTGATAAATTCATTAATTAAGCTTGCTAATCATCATAAAATAGTGAATGGACTTAGGGAATGAGATTAGGATTTCTTTTCCAATCTTTTTGGATAAACACTTAATTAATTTGCAAATTAATTAATGGCTTAATCACTTCATTAACTAATTCAATTAATCAAATTCAAAATCAAATTATTCCAGAACTTAACCATCCAATTCTTGGGTAGATTCTTAGGTGTTCAATAACCTAAGGGAATTCAAAGAAAATTATAATCAAACTACATGTGTAGGATGATTATGAAAGTACTTAATTAAACCCTCTAGCTTAATTAATCAATAATTGTGAGACAATTGCATTAGGCCCCTTTAATTCTTAGGTGCATTGCTGATTTAAATTCCATGTGATTGCATATCATATGTTGGCTCATAATTACTTGTTTAATTATGTTAAAGTGGTGTAGGTAAGGGGTAATTAATGGATTTAATTCACACCTTAACCTAAACAAAACATAAAATCAATCCAATTGTTCTAAAATTAAACTAAACCAATTCACACATGGGGGAAATGGGTTAAGATCACCAAACTCTTTTCACATTTCCTAAGTCAAATCAAATTCAAAAAATAAAAATTTTCTTAAAGAATTTTGATTCATTTTAAATGATCTTATTTTATAGGATTGTCCTTAGGAATTAATTAGGGTGAATGAAGTCATATGCTTACATTCTTTTATTTCTTTCCAAGCATGCTAAATATTTTTTCCATATGAAATCATGCATTCATTTCTTTTGAAAAATCAATTAAATGAAATGTTTCCTTTTATGTCAAATTGCATGTGTTGGCTAAAATTAAGAATATGACTGGCTATTTTCACTATTAAACCAAAAATTATTTTCAAAACCTATAAACCAAAGATTATGAATGGAGTCATGCTACTTATGAATGCTTAAAAGCTTGCATGTGATTATAGCATAAGATGTGTTTTATTTTATTTTCTTCTCTTCTCTTAACATGGATTTGAATAGGATCTGCAAAGTGTGTAGTTCATTTGAAAAGAACACAACACTTGCTTAAACCTATTCCTATGCATTTTTATGTTATGACTTAAGAAGGATCTTTGCATTTACACATGTAAAGTATACAACCAAATCAAACAAAATCTTTTGCATGATTCTTTGTCCATTTCTTTCTTTTTGTACATCTACATGTATTTAAAAAAGTGGTATATTAGTCTGGACATTCCAGGGCTACGAGGCTTTAAGTAGCCCTAAGTAGTTCTTGTACCTTACGCTCCTGGTGAAGAAAATAATGGCATCGTACTCACTTATGTCTTTTATACCTATGGATGTGTATTTTGTTAATGGATGAAAAATCCCTCCTTTCTACATAATAAAAGCATGCATTCCTGGAATATCCAAATTTTCAAATCATATCTCTTAGCATTCATCATCAAAGTGTGCTACAATTTGCATTGTATGTATAGATATGCTTAGGATTATTCATATGCATGGTATACATTGTGGAAAGAAATAAATGGATGTAGTAATCCACCCTAACTAATCCTAAGATGCCTCTCTTATTGAATAGGATTATTTAGAGTAAATCTAAATTTAGGGTTAATTAAAATACATAATAAAATATTAACTAAAGAAAAATCATTAATGAAGCTGCTTTAGAAATTACTCGAGGTAGGGATGAAAAAGAAGTTCTCTTCTTTTTTCTTCTCTTCACAATATTTAGTAATTAAGTGTAGGTTCAGTCAAACCAAATCAAATTATTAACTAAAATTGACAAATCAACTAAATCACTTAAAATAAAACCACCCTCTAAATTGAATCTTTCATACTTAGAAAATTTCAATCTTAAAGTCTAGCTAAGACATGTCACACAAGCCTTAAATGGCACACACATTAAGCTAAGTCACCATTTCTAGCTCTATATTAGGGCGGTGCATGGTTTGATGCCTAATTTTATTTTGTGATATAATATTTAGAGACTAGATGTTAGAGTGCATGTGTGTAGTCTGGATGATAGGCCGATCTTAGCCTAATCATATTTTTTCTGCAATGGGGCAGTGCTTAAGGGGCTCTGTAATAAAAATATAAATATTTTTGCTATGCATGTTGTTTATACCCCTAAGCATAATCCAAATTAGAATTGGTTGGCTTGGTTACCCATGTGTGGGGTGCTAAGTCCAAATTATACATATAAATACTTGGGTTGTGTGGTATGTTTAGCTAATCTCTATTTTGAAGGTTCAGTTAGATTTATCTTTTCCATTTTGATGTAAATTTTGTAATTAAGATTTGGAATGAATGTTATGGGGGATTTGGATGAACATTGGTTATAAGATCATATCTTATATACCATGTGAAGCCTTGTAGCAAACTACATCCCAAGTCAAAACCAAAAGAAAGAAAGAAATATAGAAAGGAAGAAATGAAGAAATGAAGAAATGAAGAATGAAGACCCCCATAACATGAATTTCTTTTAATTGTAATTATTCAATTATAATCCGTATTGTATAAGGGTAGAGCTCGATAACCCACATTTCTTTTTAGCTTGTGCGGTGGAACCCGACCACACCGGCCTCTTATTCTTTTTGCGCTAATTTAATAAATTGATTGATGTTATGTTTATGATTGTGCAAATAAGATGGCATGATTTTCCTAGTTTCTTAATTTCTTGATGGTTGTTGAATGGCCTGGATGCGATTAGGCTCTTATAGAAAAATAAATTTTCTATCTAATTAATCAACTCAAAATTAAATTAAACAACTCATAACCTCACCTAAAGCTTAGGACATAAATCAAGATAATAAAAGGTTTGGCAACCCCTTAGCTGGATGTTATATGTCTCACATCATGCATAAAATTATATTGTCTCACTCTTGCTAATGGAGGGCTTCCACCTTTGTCAGAGAAAATGGCTTGACCTTTGAGAGCCATGGTGGAAATACACCTCCTTCTTTCTGATTTTAGCCCATAACTAATTTCTCATGCATTAGGCATATGAAATCTCATAGCCTGTGTCAAATAAAAATGTCCAAAAATCAAAATAAGATTTAACAAAATTTGCATTAGATTAAGTCAATTATTCATATCCTTCCTGACCTAGTCTTTTAGGGAGTGTGTTTAAGGACTTAGTCTTCTTTCTAAATAAACAACAGCTTAGCTATCTTACAAAGCATAAGACTTGCCTACATATATTTAAAATCGTAGGAGGAGGTAGTTGGCAGACACCCCCAAGCGGTTGTAAGTCCAACAGTCTAGTGGTTTATTCTCTCATGTGGAGATAAACTATATATCCATTTTCATCTTTGATTTAGGTCATGCTTTGTCCCTCACCAAAGCTCTCTAGATTTAGGATCTGAGGTTATTGTTTCTCTTAATAGGCTACAAGCATAAATCCTCACCTCTTAGGCATTTCCACAATCTTGTGTTGTGGAATTATAAGCCCTAGATTTCTAACAAAAATTCAACTCAAATATATAATCCTCTTCAAATTTCAAAAATATAAAGCCCAACCATAGGATAGTTTGGGATACTCACTAGGTTTCCTAATATCGTGAGCATCCCCTACTCATCTCCCTTTGGTTTCGATAATAACTCTTTCCTCTTGATCAATCCCACTTGATTTTCTAAAAATAACTAATTGATTGATAGTCTTATTTTTGAAATCTTTAGAGATAATGATCATTTACCTTAATTGAAAGTATTCTTAAGGAATCTCATTCCTTAGGATGTAATTAACTATGGGAGCTTGCCTCCATAGGGAACTTAACGAACCCGATTTAAATAAAGCATGATTTACTTTTCCATGTAAAGTAGGGGAAAAATCTCTAGTACATTCTAAGATCCATTATCCATAGGAGTCCTCATTAGGTGATTAGATCCATTATAGGAAAGTGACTTCTATCTCTCGAGATAGTACATCATTCCTTAATGTCATACCCGATCATCTTAAGGAGTACATCTGCGGATCTACGGGTGTCTCAGCTACAATTTTCAACATTCCAATTTGAAAATAAAACACCACAATGTCGTAATTATCCTAGTTCAGTTATCAACCAAAAGGAGATATTAGCCTTCATGTGTGAATTGACTCATTTGACCAATTAGGCTTAAGCCTGGAACAATTAGGTATTATAAAATTTATACCATATCTGGGACACTTAGAGAAGCTTGCATGTCTGATTAGTCAAAATTATGTGATAGTTATGGCCAATTTAATGAAATTGGCTCAATTAGACCATTACTTGGATTGACTTGAGTGTAATCGGCCCAATTAATGAATTAAATATTTTCATTAGAACTAATTTAATATATGAACTCATTTGTTGATCAATTTGAAATGATTAATTTGAGGGCCTTGTGATTTGACTTCAACCTAAGCTTTGACTTGACCTAAATTGAGTTTAGATGACTTTCTTAACTTTAAGTTCGACCAAGGATATATCAAGGAATTCTAATGGTTGTTGTATTCATAATCATACAGGGAATATCATAGGATTAAATTTTATGGCATTGGTCAATTTAGCTAATAAGGTCAATTACTTGGATATAATCCTAATAAGGTAAGGGCATGTGAGTACCTTTAACTCGGCCAAAAGTCTAGTTTTTTAGAGTAGTTTTGATGATAGTCAAGTCAATTCTCAAATTCTATGATAAATTTTTTCAATAGTTGAATCAATGAGACAGAATGGTTACATAAAATTATCTCTTATATTCACTGAGGTTGACTAAGCTCAAATAGTAAAAGAGATTCAAGATTATAAGAAAAGAAAGATTTACAAGTAACCTTTCTTCATTAGTTTCTTTTATGATTTCACTAAGTCCAACCTAATTGGTTAGGTTAAGGTGTGACTTTGTTGTTTAAGAAGGATATGAGTTTAAAGTTATATTAATGTTGTTTATTTCAATGATGGTATTTGAGAGAGTGTCATTATATTACGATCATTATCAAATTCTAAGCTAACAATATTTTTTTTCTTGTTGAAAAATAAATTTAGTCTCATATATGAAGGCATCTTCAGTTGTTTAATTATTGAATAATTCTACTAATCTCTCCTCTTATAAGGAGTCTATTTTATTATCTCCTTAAGAGAATAATTCTTCATTATAAGAAGGGGTAAAGAATATAAGTAGTATTGGTGATAAGTGATAAATAAAGGTTTTGCACACTAAAATGTCAAAAATCTAACCCCCTCCAAGTTTAGGTTTAAGAATTTTTTGTGGTGTCAAGAAAAATCTTAAAAGAAAAAAATGTATTGAATGTAAATAAACTTGAATAGTCTTTTACTTAGAATTCATTAAGCTTCAAGTTGATAAATCTTTGAGTTGCTTAGAGTCAAATATCATCCCTCAATAAGAAGCTATTGAACCCACATAAAGACTTAAGAGGTATTTCATTTTTCAAGGCTATTAGCCTAAGAAAATATACTAGATACCTCAGAAACTCAATAGCCAAGTAAGAATTCTCACTAGAAGAAATTGTTAATAATACTTACTCTCAATTTGAAATTTCTCTAAAATCCTTGACTAACAATCAACCACAAGTCAAATTCATCCGCTGCATAGCTAACTATACACTAAATTAAAGTTATTTTTTTTTCATATAATTATAATACGTAGCTATAAATAGTGTTTAATTTGTGAAGCACAAGCATGTAACAACTATGATTGTACTTTGCCTCATTTAACTCTCTTTTAGACTCTCTAAATTTCTTTTGTAACTCAATTGGATTCACCCATCTCTATCAAAGGAGTTCGTTCAATCGGGCCATAATCTATATACCAAATCATTTAAGCATCTCTCTCTCTCTCTCTCTCTCTCTCTCTCTCTCTCTCTCTCTCTCTCTCACTCACTCACTTTCTCTTCCCTTCTCTTTGAGCTCCATTCATACTCTTTGAAAAACAGGACAAATTTAATTTCTTTAATAGGACTAAAAAAACAATATTGTACAAACACTAAAAGAATACTTCAAAAGAAAATTCATTTTATCACAATGGATAATAAAAAGAATGGATGGATGTGATTCATCGAGCATACTCAAATGACAATTGTGAAAGGATGATGAGCATCAATGATAAATAATTGAATATGGATTCAACAAACTTTAAAGCTAGTTGTAGCTTTTTACATAATAATTCCAGATACATAATTATATTCGTTTCTTTGCGGCATGAACTGGATTAGCATGTCTGTTAGATCTGGGTGGAGGAAGCCATAAATTTCCCCGATTCCCTGCATTAGAGATCATTTGTATAAAATATATTGTGTTCCTCTTTCATCGTCACAATTGGTGCTGATCTCAATGCAATCTTGAATGAAAAGCTACTATATGTTTGGTGTGCATGTAGAAAAATTATTAACTATGGAGTCTGGACGTAGAGTTATATCCAGACTTTAATAGTATTACATCATCTACTATGTATTTTTGTACATATATTATGAACATAGCCAGGTAGTGTACTACTATTAGAGTCTAAACGTATTATATTTGGGCTTCGCATGTAATAATTTCTCGTGCATGTGATCAACATTTTTTTCATTTTTTTATTTTTTTAAACATATTTGTGACAAATGAGGGGCTTTTCAATATTTGAAAAAAAAATTAATAAAAATTTTAGTACCACGATCAAAAATTTCATCAAAAGAGATATTTGTTATGAAAGAGAAATTGTAGTTGAGTTGATTCATTTAGTAAAAATATTTAAGAAAAATTTTCAGATTATTCATAATTATAAACTCAAATTCATTGTAGTGACTTTTCTCAGCTTATAAAAATCTTAACTATTCATCATAACCTATAAGCTGAAGTCGAAGTTAATCAACTCTTAAATCCAACTCTCACTGCACTTATTTTGCACTAACTTTTAAAACTTTATTTATCTAACAATACTTTCATTCACAGCTAAATTTTACAGATGGTTAGTTAAGATCAGCTCACCTGATGGATTATTTATCTCATTCTGAAACCTTGCAGATACTGCCCTGGACATGAATATGATCATTAAAGAAGCTAAAATGATGAAGAAGGAGATGGAGATGCTGCGGCTCCTAGAAACCATCTCAGATTTCTTCAATAACTAAGCCTCCTTTTTTTTTAGTACTTCTCAAGAAATTATGAGTATGGTTTGTGGAAGCTTAAGGAAAATTATATACTTTATAGAATAGTTAAAAGAGTACGAGGAACCTCCACTGCGCTATTTTCTTTGGTTAAATGTTTTTAAAATGGATTTTATATCTTATTTGGTTAAGCTAAGTTCGACTAATTCGAAGGATAATATTAAAAAATAAAACTAAGTTGTGTGATTTTATATAGATTTCTTCTAGATATGCTTTTGTTGCTCTACATTTACACTTTTGTATGTATCTTATTTATTTATTTTTGCTGTTGTTGTTGTTCAGCTGTCTTGCATTTTAAGTGTTATAAATATTAGAAGAAAAAGTAATCAAATTAAAAACATATATAATTGCAACGAGTGGTGCCAATTTATTTTGTAAATAAAATAAAAATTAAGGTGTAGGCATTATAATAATGGCAAAAATTAGGTTTAATATCTTAACAATATTTTATTTTTAATTATTTATACTCATCAAAATTATATATTAGTCACATTTTTTTAAAAAAAAAAAGAATTATTTTTAAAAATTTTATCAATTTTTCAAGAATATAATTATTGATTAAATATGACTATTTGCTCATATTTTAAAAAAATTATGATTAAAAATTTAAATTAAATCATTAATACTCATACTTTGTATCAAATATTTAACTTAAACTTAATTTTTAGCAACATTAAAAGAACTATGCAAAAAAAAAATTTTGCAAGTGAGGCCAAGCTGAAAATTAAATAAATAAAAAGCAGGTTTTCATGATCTTGTGCTTGCTGATCGGCAACTCGCCTGAAAGACAAACGGCAGAAATGCGAACAAACAACAAAATCATTGTTGAAAATAATATCATAAATTAATAAAAATAGTTTTTGGCTCCCTTCGTCCATCGAATTTTGTTTAATACGATGAATGGCATGCCGACGATGTTGCCAGAAAATGATGTTTAATTTTTCTTTATGGAGTCAGTCTGTAAAGCAAGAGTTTCAGACATTATATATATATATATATATATATATATATATATATATATATATATATATATATATATATATCACACATACATACATATATGAGTCTAAATTATATTAGAGTTTCATGCATAATTAAAATATTAAAATCTTCTAATACCTCCACTAATTTTGTAGAACACAATAAAACAATAGTAATATTCTCTTAAAAACAAAAAAAATGAGTCTAAATATTAAAATTTAGTTGCATGTTTCATTAAAACATTTAAATTAAACAATTTCTCATGCAAGCCATCTAATTAAATGAACAAATTAAAGATCAACATTAATAATTGGGCTAATCATTATTTTTGAAATCGTGAAAAATATGTTATAAAATCTTCTAATATACATCATCACACTTGTACATCAAATGTGTATCAAGATCAATTTTATAATGATAAAATAATATACGTAGTCACCTAATTAAAAGTTTTTAAACATTTTCTTTGATATTTAAATGTTTTTTTTCAATATGATGTTTAAGTTGTTAGGAGAACAATGATCAAAATAATTATAATATGTAGAACTTATTAGCAACAAGGCTGTGTTATCCACCGTCCCAAATGAAATTTTTGAACTTGTCATAGATATATGGTTTTTTTTTTCTTATCCAAATTTATAATTGTTTTCTGTGCTAACGTATGCAAGGTATCATGACAAAAAAAAAAACGTTTAGGAATAAAATATTTAAAAAAATTATAGATCCATTATCAATAAAATATTTTAACAGTATGATGCTCCTATTTTAAATATTATTGATATTAAAATTTAATTAAAACTAGACCAAAAGTTGTGTATATGCCATAGGATATCTTATCTATTGATTAAATTCATTTCAATGAAATTTTTGGGTCATGATAAGTAATAAATTATTAAATGTGTAGATCCTATGCATAATTTTGTATGAAATTTATTATATATAGTGATTGAATATTTTATTTTATTTTTATGATGGGATAAAATTAAATAAAATACATTCATGCATAAGTAAGGTCATGCATGGTCTCTAAGCTAAGTGGTTGATTCTCAATTTTATTATATCATATCATGATTTAAAAGAATACTCTCTCTTACTCACACACAAAAATATTGCTTTAGATATGTAAGAAAAAAAATTTAAATTTTTATTTGAATGGATTCAAGTATATTTGCAATAAATTTCTTTTTTGGCACTTTATTTATAGGGTTTTGTGTCCTTTATGAAAATACATACATTAACCTCTTGAAAAATAAAAAAATAAGTACATTATAAGATTGCTGACGCTTTGCTTCTTTTACTTACTAAGCATGACATGGAATCATTGGTGTTAGACGGATGAGTGCTAAGATGTCTGCGGGTTCCTCTCCGGTGGCTAAGGTGGTTCCTCTCTTCTCTTCTTCGATTGTCAAGGTTAAGTCTTCATTCCCCCTTCTTCTGAGCTCTCATTTTGGTATCGCCTCAGTCGGAGGGATTCCCAGTTGATTCCCTTGGATTTCTTAATGGAGATCAACTTGTCCAACAATACTGCTTTTCCCAATCTCACTTCTTCTGTCCCTCCAAATTCCATCTTGGGTTTGCCCCCGAACTCTATTGCCCTCAAGTCCCCATATACTCTGCAACCTAGAAACTAGAAAGAATTACTTACTTTTCAGAATGACAAAAGCAATTCGCTCTCCCTTTCCTACATCCCATCTGAAGATAATGAAGTTTGTTTCTCTGCGGAAGAACTTTCCTCTAGACAGGTGGAATGGAAACTTTATTTAGTGGGTCATTCCTTAGGCAAGCGGCCTTTCTATGGCTCTTTGCTCTCTACGATTAAAAAGCGATGGAAACTGAAGGGGAGTTAGGAGCTACTTACTTTGGAAGATGATTTTCTTCTCTTCAAATTCTATTGGAAGGAAGATTATGATATGATTTGGGACAACGGGCCATGTTCCCTGAATGGTAGGCCATTCATTTTCCAAAAATGGGTATGAAATTTCTGATTATCTAAGAAAAATATTTCTGAAATCCCTTTATGGATCAAACTCCCCAATTTTCCCCTCTGTTGTTGGAATGAGGTCGGGTTCTCTAAAGTTTCCAGTAAAGTTAGCATTCCTCTAGCCGTCGACAACCTTACAACCACCAAATCTCGGATCACTTTCACCGGTATTTGCGTTCAAGTTAATACAACATCCCCTTTTCTATATTATGTCTCCATTGATTTAAACGGTTACAAATTTCACCATGATATTATCTACGACTGAAAACCCAAAGCTTGTAGTAAATGATGCTCCTTCTCTCATGAGGATTTGTTGTGTCCTCTTAATCCAACTATTTATAAGGAGACGAGGAGAAGAAGTAGGAGTAGACCCCTGCCAAGAAACCAAAATCTCTGTGGTGTTTATTTTTGGGTGTATTGGAGACATCAAGCAGATCTGAGGGTGCACTTATTAAAGTGATCTAGTACGACATCAAGGAATGATCACTATCTCAAAAGATAGAAATCGTCACCCTATAATGGACCTAATCACCTAATAAGGACTCCTAAGGCATGATGGATCTTCGAGTGTACCAGAGATTTTTTCCCTACTTTACATGAATGAATAAACTAGGGTTTATATTAAACCGAGTCCTAAAGTTACCTATGGGGGGAAAGTCCCCATAGTTAATTACATCCTATGGAATGTGAGTTCCTTAGGAATACTCTCAGTTAAAGTAGGCAATTATTATCTCCAAAGATTTCAAAGATAGGACTATCAATAAATTGATTATAATGAAAAATCAAATGAGATAGATCATAAGGAGAGACTTATTATCAAAGCCAAATGAGATGAGTAAGGAATACTCATGATACTAGAAAATCTAGTGAGAATTTCAATCTACCCTATGATTGGGCTTTATATGTTTGAAATTGAAGAGATTTATATGCTTGAGTTGAAATTTCATTAAAGAGCTAGGATTTATAATCCCATAATACAAGATTATGGAAATGCCTAAGAGGTGGGGATTTATGCTTATAGCCCGAAGGAAATAGCCACCTCAAATCCTGAATCTAGGGATCTTTAGCAAGAGCTAAAGCATGACCTAAATCTAAATGAAAAAATGGGTATAAGGTTTATCTCCATAAGGGAGAGTAAACCACCCGACTGCTGGACATATAACCGCTTGGAGTGGAAGCCAACTAACTCCTCCTACGCTTTAAAACTATGTTGGCAAGTCATATGATTTTGCAAGATAATTGGGTTATTATTATTTAGAAAGAAACTAAAGTTCTTAAACCCACTCCATAAGAGATTAGAGCATGAGTGATATGAGCAATGACTTAGACTAATGCAAATCTTTTTAATGTTTATTTAATTTTGGACTCTTCATTTTAACAAAGACCATAGAATTTTTATATTTCTAAATGCATGATGAAATGAGTTATGGGCTAAATCAGAGAGAAATAGATATTTTCCATCACATAGGAGACCCTCAAAGATCAAGTCTTCCCCAATCATGCAAGGATGGAAATCGTCTCTTTGCAAGAATGAAACAATATGAATGCATGGTATTAGATATACAACATTCACTTAAGGGGTAGCTAAATCCTTTAATTATATTGATTTAATGCCTAGGCTTTATATGAGGTTATGAGTTAGTTATAAAATTTAGTTATGAGTAGTAGTTGGGGTAGAAAATTTATTTTTTCTTAAGAGCCTAATCAGATTCAGACCACACAATAAATCACCATATAAGTAAGAAACTAAGAAAAGGCTTGTCATTTCTATTGTGCAATTTAAACACAATATCAAGCATTTTATAAATCAAATGTAAAAGAATAAAAGGCTAGTGCGGTTGGGTGCCGCCGTATAACCCAAAAAGGAGAAATAGGTACCTGAGCTCTACCCTTATACAACCCGACATATGAAAGAATAATTACAAATTATAAATGAATAAATGCTACAGGGGTCTTCTTATCTTCATTCTTTATATATCCTTCATTTCTCAATTTAGATATGCTTACTTCAAAAGCATCACAGGGCCTCCCAGGATAAAACCTTCTATCCACTGCTCATCTTAATCCCCCATAACACTAATCCTAATTCGTAATACAAAATTACATCAAAAATAAAAAAAGTAAATCTAACTACACTTGCAAAATAAGTGTTAGCTAAACACATCATACAACCCAAGCAGTTGTATTATTAATTCAGACTTAGCACCCTGCACATGGGTAACCAACCCCATCTGTCCTAATTTAGGTCATGCTTAGGGGTTAAGCAACCTATAAAAGAGAACATTTATATTTATTTTAAGCACTCATTAAGCATAATCTCCTGCAAAAAATATAATTAGGCTAATCACAGCTTAATATTCAGTATATGAAGCATACACCCTAATATCCAGTCTAAAATAATACATCATAAAACTAAATATGCTTCACTCCATGCACCGCCCTAACATAAATCTAGAAGTAGTGACTTACTTTTAAAGTGTTTGTATTAAGGCTTGTGTGGTAAGTCCTAACTAGGCATTAAGGTTATGATTTTCTAAGTGTAGAAAGGATTCAATTTAACATAAAGAGTTAGTTTCACTTTGAGTTGTTTAGTTAATTTGGAAATTTTACTTAGCATTTTATTTTATTTCATTTGACTTACACATAGAAACTAAGTGTTATAAAGAGAAGAAAAGAGAGGGTTACTCTCTTTTATCCCTATTCTAAGTGATATCTAAAGCATATTAATTAATCAATTCTTTTTAGTGAATAGATTATTACATGTTTTAAGTTAAGCCTAGGTTTAAGTTCATCTTAAATAACTTCATTCAATAAGAAAGGCATCTTAAGATTAATTAGAATTAATTACTATCACATGATACATATTCATTCATTTCTTACCATTATATGTAACATGCACATGATTAAACCTTAAGCATACCTATACATGCGATATATTTTAGCACACTTAAATGATGGATGCAAACATATACTTTTAGAGTTTAGATGTTTCATTTGATTGAGTTATTTTATCATATTAATTTAAAGCTCTATCAAGATTCTTATACAAAAATACATATGAATGAAATTAAATGGGTACGTGTCATTTTTAACCAGGGAAGTGAGGTAATCAAATGAACTTCTTAGGGCTAGCTAAAGCCTCGTGTTCCCGAGATGTCCAAACTATATACCCATTACATTCAAACATATGTAAATTTGCTTACTTGAACACAAGAAAGAGAGGTCCAAGTCATATGATTAATTAATTCAATAACTTAATCATTCATGAATGCATGGATTTTTTTGATAAAAGACAGTGGGTTCTAATTCCATGATTAAATGAACACACACATGTATAACAGACATAAGCTAGTACATGTCATTGTTAACTAGGGAAGTGAGGTAATCAAATGACCTCCTTGGGGCTACTTAAAGCCTCATATTCTCGGAATATCCAGATTAAATTTTTACTTTTCTCAAATACATATGGACGTATACATAAATAAAGAAAGGAAAATCATGCAAAAGTTATATGCTTATTTGATTGAAACATTTATGCATATAGAGTAAAGTATTATCCAAACACTAATATTTAAATGCATAAGAATGAAATAAATGGAGTACATGATATTGTTAAACCAGGAAAGTGAGGTAATCAATTGACCTCCTTGGGGACAACTAAATCCTCATATTCCCGGGATGTCCGTTCTATATACCCATTAACATTCTTATTTATATAAATCAATACATGAATGAAAGGAAAGAAACTTCACTTCATACACCTAAGTTATAATCACATACATCTTCTATGTATTTATAACTACCATTCATAACATATATAATCATTCATTTATAAGTTTTGAAAAATAGATTTGGATTTAATAATGATAATAGCCACACATATATTAATTTAAATCAACACATGTAAGTTTGACATAAAGGGAACCATTTGATTTAATTAATTTTTCCTAAAGGATGAATGCATGATCATAAGTGACATACAATATTTAATATGATTAGAAAGAAATAAAGGGACATAAGCACATGATTTCATTCAATCCAACTAATTCCTAAGGATAACCATATTAAATAAGCTTATTTAAAATAAACCAAAGTTTCTTAATGTCATTTTTAATTTTATGTTTGATTTGATTTAAGCAATATGAGAAAGGTTTGCTAATCCTAATCTCATTCCATGTGTGAGTTTATTTGATTTAATGAGAAGCAATTAGGTTAATTTTATGGATTAATTAGGTTATGATATGAATTAAATCAATTAATTAATCCTTACCTATGTTACGTTAAGATAATTAATTAAATGATTATAAGTCAATGTAATATGCAAATGAATTGAAAAGTAAATAGAAATGCTCTTATGAAATGAAATAGCCTAATGTAATTAGCTCACAATCATTAATTAATTAAGCTTAAGATACTCACTTAATTACTTTTAAGATTTTCTCACACATATGAGCTAACTATAAATTCATTAACTCTCTTTAGGTTATTAAACACCTAAAGCTCTACCCATGAATCAATTAAGATAAATTAGATGTAATTACCCTTTTAATTAGGTTAATCAAGCCATAAATCTATTAATCCACTTCTCTTTCTTAATTGCCAAAATTAATTAATTATTCTTCAAAATGAAATGGGCTTGAGAGGAAAAGGTTGGGAAAAAGGTCCCAACCTAATTCCATAAACCCTCTCTTTCAATTAAACATGATTTGAAATGATTTGAATTTCAAATTAACCAATTAGGCCACTATTTAGTTAATTAAACATTAATTAGAATTTTTGTTGAAAAAGAGAAGAAAAATTAGGGAAAATATAAGGAGGGAGGTTTCAATCCAATCCCCTAAAACTCCCCACTGTTCAACAGTGACTAAGGGGTCCAATTTCTTGATTAATTATTGTTCAAATACTTAATTATCACTTCATTAAGTTAAAAGAGTAATTAAGGCTTAAGCAATCAATATCCCCAATTAATCAACCGATAAATTCCAAGAAAAGTAGGGGAGGCATAGGTCGTCCCCTTGAACATTCTCAGAAAGTTTGAAATTAATTGGTTAATTAATTATAAAGTAATTATGCTAATTAAAATTTTAATTAAACCCTCATTAAGCCAAAATTACTATTCAAAATTAATTAAGAATAATTTAAATAGATTTCCCTCTAAAATACCTTTAAAATGAACCATTATTTATATTTTTAGATTTTTCTACAATTAGTTATGAAATATTGAAGTTTCAGCCTTATAAACACATTAAATAACCTTAATTAAGCATAATCCTGTCGGCGCCACATGGCGTGCTAACGTGGCGTGCTTTCCATGTGGTGCCGCGGGATTTACTATTTAAGTTGTCACATCCGTTCGCTAAGTCAGCTGGCGGCGGATGCGGTATTGATCTCCGCCATCCGATCTCGAATCGAATGACACAGATCAATCCAGTGACATAAGGGGAGAAAAATTGATGGATCTGATGTAGTTTTATCAGAGCCGTCCGTTCCAATCACGCGGAATGGATGGCCCATGATCCTCCTTCCATGGAGCGAGGGGATCAGGATAGCTCACATGCAAATTTCCTTCGAAAAACTCCAACCAAAATTTCCCATTTCAACAATTTTAAGGAATTATCTTGCCAAAGCTCAAGATCAACAGTGGGATCAATGGAGGTAGTTTCGTCTAGTAGAGACGAGGCCCTGTTGAGGAGCAATCAAGCCAATTCCCCTTGGTTCACTCGGTGGATCAACTTCAGTCACTTTGGAGCTCGATGGTGATCGAAGTCCCTCCTTTGGTGGCTTGGGAGCTTGAGAAATGACTTGGGTGGCTTCGACGACGTCCATGGAAGGTGTGTGTAAGAGTAATTTGGTTTTGATTGAAAAATGAGGGAGTTAGAATCGGGATTGGAGTGGCTTATTTTGGTTTCATACACAGAGGAGGAATGTTGAAAGAGGGGGACTCGGGATGGTTTTGGGGATTGCAAGGAGGTTCGAATTCGTGCTAGGAAGCTCTCACAATTCAAAAATGATGCATTTCCCTTACGAATTGAGGGGGTATACCCCTCAATTTGCTGAGATGAATGGATGAGATGGCTTCGCATTTTTCAGCTGACCAGCTGCCATTAGAGCCCCAGAGTTGTCGCACTCAAGTCCATGTGGCTCGTATGGATTGAGAGAGGCCATGGCAGGAGGCTCCAAGCTGGATATGGGCTGATCTCCTTTTCTTGGATTCTTTGGTTCTCAGTTTGCATTAAGTCCTAACACCTTGTAGAGTGGGCTAAGAAGTTTAGGGATCCCTCATTTGGATGAGTGAGGGCTGCCAAAGTGAAATGAAGAGTGGACTTTGCCATTTTTGGCAAAATCGCACATGTGGGAGAGGATCCATGGAGGATTTGCATTGGAATTGGCTCTAAATGGGTTTGGGCTCATTTTATGTTGACCCAAGATGGGTTTGGTTTAGGTTTGGTCAGCCTCTAATAGGTCATGGGTTGGTTTCATGGGTTTTGACTTCATTTGGTCAAACGGGTTCATATTGCTTCATGTTGGGTTAGGTTGACCAATTAGTCAAATTGGGTCAAACCATGGCTTGCGTTATGTTCAAATGATGATTTGAAGAGTTTTAGTTCAAGTGATTTTAATCAATTTGGCCTATGTTTGATTTTAGCTCATTTGGATTCATAAAAGTCAAATGGGCTAAGTTGACCAATTTGATCAAATTGGCCAAATTGGCTTGGGTTGGGTGTTGGTTCATGTTCAATTGGTTAATTAAAAATAATTGTAGGTTTTAGTTTGAATTAATTTGAATTTAATTTAGATTTTGGCCAATTTAACCCTTTAGGTCAATTTGGGCTAGGCTGACCAATTGGTCAAATTGGGCTCAATTATGGCTTTGGTCAAGTTCAATAATCAATTTGGGATGAACTTGATTCATTAGTTTCAATCACTTTAGGTTAGATTATGATTTGACCCATTTTGGCCTTTTAGGCTAATTTGAGTAAACTTGGGTCAAATGGTCAATTTGACTTGGTTTGGCTCAATTGAGGATCAAGTCATGTTCAATCATTGATCATGGGTTGGTGTGAATCAATAGTTTCAATCAATTTTATGTATGGTAGGTTTTAGCTAGTTTGGGTTTCATTTGGATATTTGACTTGGTCAAAGGACCAAGTTGATTTGGTTTGACCCAATTCAAGGTGGTTGATCATCCTAGGGTTATTTTTGATCATGATATGAGGCTTAGATGGGCTTGGTTTAATCCAATTTGGGTCCAATGGATTTTGGCTCATTTGATGTTTTCAAGCAAAAAAGGCTAACTTGGGCTTGACCTGGGTTGACTTGAGTTTGATTTGATAATTGTAAGTTTTATTTATATTTGGATAGATGATCGAAGGAATGATTGATTCAAGAGAAAATCTATTGATTTTGGCTTAGTTTAGGTGGGTTTTGGTTAAGTCCCATAAATTGACTTAAAGGCTTGAAGTGTGTTTCGATTTGATTTTGGATTTGGTTTTGGCCATTTGGATTTATATTTCATTTATATTTGGGAATATAAATGAAGATATAAATGATTTATGAAAAAATCACTTGAGTTTAGAGTGATTTAGAAGCAAATATAACCAAGCTTATGGATGTAGGTCAAAAGGCTTAAGAAGAAAATCAATTTAGTTTGATTTATTTTTGGTCATTGGAAGGTGGGTTTCATTTATATTTATGAATATAAATAAATGAGTAATTGATTTATAAAGAAATCAATTGATTTTGGGTTGATTTGTATTAAGATTTGGTTAAGCTTATGGAGGTAGGTTCATATGGCTTAAGAAAGGTCTTGTCTTTGTTTGATTTGGTTTTGGTCATTTGAGTATGAATTTCATTTATATTTATGAATATAAATGAAGAAATAATTGATTTATAAAGAAATTAATCAAGTTTGGGATAGCTTAGGTGGAGATTTAGCTAAGCTTATGAAAGTGGGTCAAAAGGCTTAGGAAGGAATTTTGGAATATATATTTAATTTTGGGTTTCAATCATTTAGAATTGAGTTTGGATTTAGATTTGATAAATGATTGAGAGATTAAACTGACCTTTGAGAAAGGAAATTGAATTGGGATTAATGTGAATTTGGTTAAGGCTAAGTCCATAAGATGAAATCAAAAGGCTTAGAAAAGGTTTTGAATTCAATCATAAAGTTCATGGAGAATTTTGAGCTTGAATTTGATGATGGGATTGATTATGAGTCTTGAAAATTTGGTTTGAATTTTGAATATGAATTGAAATTTGAAGTTTGGTTTGAGAAGGAAAGCATGGATTGGGTTTAGGCTATAGGGCAGGTAAGTTTTCCTAAGTACTTAAGGCATGACCTATTCTTATGGCTAACCCTTCTAAGTCTCTAGGCTTAGGTTAAGTGTTCACCTAATCACTAGAAATGCCTTAAGACTAAGGAGCTCTTAATGTATATAAGAGTCCTAGATCTATAATGAGGGAATTGAAGACTCACTCTAAAAGTGAGGTCAACAATCCCACAAAGAAACATACCTCAAACTCTTTCGCATCCTTGGACACTCCCTCTTTTCAGGAGGTGACTCTGTAAGATCCCCTCATAAATTATGATCATAATTCACTTACTCAACCTCCGCCCACTGCGACCTCCCCCCACACACCCCTTCTTCTCTTACCATTAATGACCTTAACCAACTTCATGTCCATTCTCCATAATTAGAGGAGTCCATGGATCCCTCCATTCTAGCCCTTCCTAATCTGAATCCCTTTGATTCAACCAATGTCGCTTCTTCCTCCCTTGATGTAACTACTAGATCTGTAGCTCTTTCCCCTAACAAGCAACCAAATACAAAATCCACAGACTTTCTTTCTTCTTCACCTAGGAAATCTACCCAGGCTTTTCACTAGGAGAAACAGCAACAATCTCATTCTCTAGCTAGTAAAAAAATATCCAATAAGAAGAAAAGCAAGAAGCCTCCAAGTTCTTCCAATTCTCAATGAATTATGCTGCTATAGGTTATTGGAATGTCTGTGGCTTCATGGCTTTGGGAATACATGCGGATTGTTTAAGAATTACCAAGGAATTTAAGCTAGAATTTCTTTGCCATTCAGAGACTAAGCTCTCTCAAAATTCTCTTAAAGACATTTCAATGCTCAATAAACTCAAACTATTTCAGTTTGAAGGCAGCTTCCATATTTCAACTATAGTCCTGGTGGCCATATTTGGCTTAAATGGAATTCTTTTGTTTCATTCAATCCCCTTGCAAAGACTCCTTAGTTAATCCATGGAGAAGCTGTGTTTCATGAAGTTTGTTCTTTTCTAATTACTTGGGTTTATGGCCACAATGATTCCACGGACAGACATTAGCTCTGGAATTCTTTGTGGAACATTGCTTCTTCTACCTCCTCCCCCTAAAATACTTTAGGAGACTTCAATTGTGTGCTTTATAGTAATGAGAAGTATAGTGGGAACCCAGTCCCTAATAATCGTACCATGGACTTCAAAGATTGCTTATAAGATTGTGGTCTATTGGATCTTCTTAGTACTGGGCTTAAGTATACTTGGTCCAATCAGCAACCAAAATGTCTCATTAAATCTAGGATTGATAGAGTTCTTTGCAATTTTAATTTGTTGGATTCTTTCCCTACCTCTTATTATAAAGTTTCTAGACCCCTCTCATTCAACCATTCTCCTCTAATCACTTTTCTACACAATCTCTTCACTTCCTCGAGCAGATTCATGTTCAGAAATCATTGGACTACTTATAATAATTTCAAAGATTTTATTCATTCAGCCTGGATTAAGTATATTCTGAGGGATCCCATTTTTGTTTTTTCCAAGAAATTAAAGTATGTCCAAGACTCTCTGAAGAATCAAAATTGGGATAGATCTTCTCTAAAGTAGCAAATAGAGGCTCTTAAGAGAGAGCAAGAACAGACGTTGATGTTGCTGGATGCTAATCCTGATAATCAATCTTCGGCTCATTTTGTGAAGGAGATCTCTGATCAATATCAAGATCTCTTAGTTAAAGAAAGCATGTGGGATAGTCAAAGGGCCAGGGCTCATTGGCTTACTCATTCGGATGATGATTTAAAATTCATGTACCATACTATTAAAGAAAGGAAAAGCACTAATCTCATAGGGAATCTTCAAACATTCCATGGTATTCTGTCGGATCCAAATGAAATTGCTAGGGAAATTTATGACTACTATGCTTCTCTTTTAAATTGGGATTATGCATCTACTCTTAATATTGATGACATTCCAGTTGGGAAAACTATTACCCAAGAACAATTTGATGATCTAGACTCGAATCATTGATGCTCCATTTAGTATCAATGAGAACAAGTCTCCTGGCCTAGATGGCTTTAATGCAAAATTCTTCATATAGAGTTGGGACATCATTGGGAAATAATTCCATCATGTGGCTCACCATTTCTTCCATACTAAGAAAACGCCCCAAATCTTTAAACATAGTTTGATTATCTTGATTTCTAATGTTAAGCACTCAAATAAGCTCTCTAATTTCAGACTTATCTCTCTATGCAATACATTCTACAAGGTGATTGCTAAAGTACTGGAAAATAGACTCAAAAAAAGTCATACCCAGTATAGTACATAATGCCCAATCAGCCTTCATTCAAAATAGAATATTTCTAACAACATTTCCCTGGCTCATGAGCTTTGTAATGACTTCCTTCCTTACAACACCCAAAAAAGATTTATTACAAAAATTGATCTTAAGAAAGCTTTCGATATGGTGAATCATAAGTCTATTCTTCATAGATTACATCAGAAAGGGATACCTCGGTCCTTCATTAATTTGATAGGAGCTTGCATTATGGAGGTTCCTTTCTCTATAATTCTCAATGGGGAGATTAAAGGCTACTTCAACTCCTCTAATGGCTTAAGGCAGGAGTGTCCTCTCTCCTTTTTCTGTTTACATTGGCTATGGATATTTTTCGTGCCTTTTAAATAGAGAAGTAAGTCTTAAAATATAGAATCCTTTAATTTTGAGAAATTATGAAATCTCCCATTTTCTTTTCACGGATGATCTATTGGCTATGGGTCAGGCTGAGGCATTCACAATCAATACTTTTAATGCTACTCTACACTCATTAGAAGCCTATCTAGGTTTAGCAGTTAATAGTGACAAATCTTTCCTTGGTTTCTTTAAAGATATTAGTCAAGCTGAGAAGTTCAGTGTAGTTCTTAAAATTAAATTGGGTTATTTTCCTTTCAAGTATCTTGGTCTTCCTTTGGTAGCGAGTCACCTCAAGATCTCCCATTTCAGCTCAATCTTTGACAAACACCATAATTGGCTTGCAAGGTGGAAGAGTAAGATCCTTTCTTTTGGAGGTCGATTTCAACTACTTAGAGCTTTGTTGACCTCACTTTGGAGTGAGCTCTCAACTTCCTTATCATAGATATAGGACTCTTATAGACACTAAGAACTCCTTAGTCTTAAGACACTCCTAGTGAGTAGGTGGACACTTAACCTAAGCCTAGAGACTTAGAAAGGTTAGCCATAGGCATAAGTCTTGCCTTAGGATTTAAAGAGTTTTGCTTGCCCTATAGCCTAAACCCAATCCATGCTTTCCTTCTCAAATTGAACCTCAAATTCATGCCAAATCCAAACCATATTTCCAAGACTCATAATCAATCCCATGATCAAATTCAAGCTCAAAATTCTCCATGAACTTTATGATTGAATTCAAAACCCTTTCTAAACCCTTTGATTTCATCTTATAGACTTAGCCTTAACCAAATTCAAATCAATCCCAATTCATTTGAATTTCTTAAATATCAACTCAGTCCTTCAATCAAACTATCAAATTCCAATTCAAATCCAACTTCAAATAATTCAAGCCCAAAATTAAATCCAAGTTCCAAAATTCCTTCTTAAGCTATATGACCCATTCTCATGCACCTAAGTTATCCCAAACTTGATTGATTTTTTGTATTCCTTCATTTATATTCACAAATATAAATGAAACTCATACTCAAATGACTAAAACCAAATCAAACTAAATCAAACTAAGCCAAGACCCTTCTTAAGCCAAATGGATCTACCTTCATAAGCTTAACCAAATCGATTCTTCATTTATATTCATGAATATAAATGAAACCAACCTTCCAAGGACCAAAAATAAATCAAATCAAATTGATTTTTTTTTCTTAGCCCTTTTGACCTACATCCTTAAGCTTGGTCAAATTTGCTTTCAAATCACTCCAAAATCAAGTGATTTTCTCATGAATCATTTATATCTTTATTTATATTCATAAAAATAAATGAAATATAAATTCAAATAATTAAAACCAAATCTAAAATCAAACCAAAATCTAAGTTATGCCCTTTAAGCCAATTTTTTGAACTTAACCAAAATCCACCTAAACTAAGTCAAAATTAATGGATTTTCTTTGAATCAATCATTCCTTCAATCATCTATCCAAATATAAATGAAACCTATAATTATCAAACCAAACTCAAGTCAAGCCCAAGTTAGCCTTGTAGCTTGAAAACTTCAAATGAGCCAAAGTCCATTGGACTCAAAATTGATTGCAGTTGGATTTATATTTCAATCATAGGCTCATATATAAGTTCAACTAAACTTGAATCAAGCTAAAACCAAGTCAATCAATCCATTTAGGTCCACTTGACCCAAAGTGTCCTAAAGGTCCTTTTTGATCCAAGTTATAATCCAACCTAAATTGGATTGAACCAAGCCCATCCAGGCCTCATAGCATGATCAACAATCACTCTAGGATGATCAATCACCTTGAATTGGGTCAAATCAAGTCAACTTGGTCCTTTAACCAAGTCTACCTTTAGCCCAAATTAAATTTAAACTAGCCAAAACTCATCATACACTAAATTGATTGAAACCATTGATTCACACCAACTCATGATCAATGATTGAACATTACTTAACCCTTAATTGAGCCAAACCAAGTCCAATTGGCCATTTGACCCATGTTGACCCAAATTGGTCTAAAAGGCCAAAATGGATCAAATCATAATCTAACCCAAATTGATTGCAACCAATGGCTCAAGTTTATTTCAAATTGATTATTGAACTTGACTAAAGATATAATTAAGCCCAATTTGACCAATTGGTCAACTTGACCCAACCTAGCCCAAATTGACCTAAAGGGTTAAATTAGCCAAAATCCAAATTGAATTCAAATTGATTCAAACCAAAGCCTATTCAATTAACCAATTGAACATGAGCCAACACCAAATCTAATTCAAATTGGTCAACGTAGCCCATTTGACCACTATGAATCCAAATGAGCCAAAATTAAACCTAGGCCAAATTAATTGAAACCACTTGAACCAAAACTCTTTAAATTATCATTTGAACCTAACCCAAGTCTTTGTCTGACCCATTTTGACCAATTGGTCAAATCAATCCAACATGACCCAATGTTAACCCATTTGACCAAATGAAGCCAAAACCCATGAAACCAACTCATGACCCATTGGAGGCTGACCAAACTAGACCCAAACTGATCTTGGGTCGACCTAAAATCAGTTAAAACCTATTTGGAATCAAGTCCAATGCAAATCCCCTATGGATCCTCTCCCACATTAGATTCTTTCCTCATATTATAAAGTCCACTCTTCATTTCACCTTGGCAACTCTCACTCATAAAAACGAGGCATCACCTAAGCCACCTAAGCCCCCTAACCCATGCTAGGTCGGCCATGGACCAAAGGGAGGTGAGTTAACTCACCTCCCATGCAAACTGAGCACCCAAGGGATCAAGGAAAGACAATCTGGCCAAATCAACCTTGAATCCTCCTACCATGGCTTCTCCCAATCCAGACAAGCCACGTGGACTTGATGGCGACCACTTTGGCGCTCTGGCAGGGGGTGGCCAATCGAAAAATGGAAAGCCATCCTGTCCGTCTACCTTAACAAATCGAGGGGGTAAACCCCCTCAATTCGAATCGTGAGAGCTTCCCAGTGTGAATTCGAACCTCCATGCAATCGCTAGAGCCATCCCAAGCTTCCCTTTTCGGCATTTCTCCTCCCTATGAAAAATTGAAATAGGGCACTCCAATCCTGATTCACACTCCCTCATTTCTCAATCAAAACCAAATTTCTCTTACAATCACTTTTCACGCACGTCATCGAAGCCACCCAAGTCATTTTCGAAGCTGCCAAGCCACCGAAGGATGGATTCGATCACCACCAAGCTCCAAAGTGACAGAAGTTGATCCACCGAGTGAACCAATGGGGAATTAGCTTACGCGCTACTCAATACAGCCTCATCGCTACTAGACGAAGCTACCTTTGTCGATCCCATCACCGATCTTGAGCTCCGGTGAGGTAATTTTTCAAAACCGTAGAAATAGAAAATTTATGTTTGAGCTTTTCAAAGAAAATTTGCATGTGAGTCGATCTTGACCATTGGATGTGTGTGGTTTCCTTCCTGATGGTGTGGGTTGATTTTGAAGTTCATCCGAGCTCGGGTGAGCTCAGATCGAGCGATCCATGGCGGATGACCTCCGTCATTCATCTCTTACGGGAAGGAGGATCACGGGGCCATCCGTTCCATGTGATTGGAATGGACGGCTCTGATCAGATTGCATTATATCTGTTTATTTTCTCCCTTTATGCCACAGGATTAATTTATGTTGTTCGATCTGAGATCGGACGATAGAGATCAATATTGCATCCATCGTCGGCTGACTCAACGTGCGAATGTGACAACTTAAATAGTCAATCTTGCGGTGCCATGTGAAAAGCATACCGCGTCAGCGTGCCACATGGCACTGACAGGATTAGGCTTAATTAAGGTTATTTAATGTATTTTTAAGGCTGAAACTTCCATAATTATAACTAATTATATAAAATTTGAAAATTATAAATAATGGCCCATTTTAAAGGTATTTCATAGGGAAATCTATTAAAATATTTTTAATTAATTTTGAAAAGTAATTTTAACTTAATTAGGATTTAATTAAAATTTTAATTAGCCTAATTACTTACTAATTAATTAACCAATTAATTTTGAACTTTTTGAGAATGTTTAGTGGGATGACCTATGCCTCTCCTATTTTTTTGAGAATTTATTAGTTGATTAATTGGGATGATTGAGTGTTTATGCCTTAAGTACTCTCTTAATTTAATTAAGTGATAATTAAGTATGTGAATAGTAATTAATCAAAAAATTGGACCCCCTAATCATTGTTGAATAGTGGGGAGACTTAGGAAATTAGATTGGAACCCCCCTCCTAATCTTTCTCCTAATTTTCCTTCTCTTTTTCAACCAAAATGCTAATTAATGATTAATAACTAATTAGTAGCCTAATTGGTTAATTTAAAATTCAAATCAATCATGTTTAATTAAGTGAGGGGCTTATGGAACTAAGTTGGGACCTCTTTCCCAAGCTTTTCCCCTTAAGCCCATTTCTTTTTTCAAAGGATAATTAATTAAATTTGGTAATTAAGTAAAGAGAAATGGATTAATGGATTAATGTCTTAATTAACCTAATTAAAGAATAATTGCTTCTAATTTCCCTTAATTAATTCATGATTAGAGCTTTAGGTGTTCAATAACCTAAAGAGAGTTAATGAAATTATGGTTAGCTCACATGTGTGAGAAAATTATAAAAGTAATTAAGTAAGTTCTTCAAACTTTATTAACTAATGATTATGAGCTAATTGTATTAGGCCCCTCTCATTCTGTAGGAGCATTGCTATTTACTTTTCAATTCATTTGCATATTACATTAGCTCACAATCATTTAATTAACTACCTTAAGATAACATAGGTAAGGGTTTAATTAATTGATTTAATTCATACTTTAACCTAATTAATCCATAAAATCTAGCTAATTATTTCTCATTAAATCAAATTAACTCACACATGGAATGGGATTAGGATTAGCTGACCTTTCTCGCATTTTTTAAAATCAAATCAAACATAAAATTAAAAATGACATTAAAAAATTTTAGTTTATTTTAAATGAGCTTATTTAATATGATTGTCCATAGGAATTAATTGGATTGAATGAAATCATGTGCTTATGTCCCTTTATTTCTTTTCAATAATATTAAATGTTGTATGTCACTTGATTCATGCATTCATCTCTTGCAAAATTAATTAAATTAAATGGTTTCCTTTATGTCAAGCCTGCATGTGTTGATTTAAATTAATATATGTGTGGTTATTATCATTATTAAATCCAAATATATTTTTTTAAACTTATAAATGAATGATTATATATGTTATGATGCTAGTTATAAATATATAGGATATGTATGTGATTATAGCTTAAGTGTATGAAGTGAAGTTTATTTTATTTCATTCATGTATTGATTTATGTAAGTAAGAATGTTAATGGGTATATAGCTTGGACATCCCGAGAATACGAGGCTTTAGTTATCCCCAAGGAGGTCATTTGATTACCTCACTTCCCTGGTTTAATAATGGCACATGCTCCATTTGATTGTATTCTTACATACTTCAATACTAGAATTTAGATAAGGCTTTATTCCATATGCATAAATATGCCACAAAATATAACTTTAACATGGTTTTCCACTCTTGTAGTTACTTGTACATTCATGTGTATTTAAGAGTAGTGGGTATATCTAGTCTGGACATTACGAGGACGCAAAGTTTTAAGCAGCCCCAAGGAGATCTTTACCTCACTCCCCTGGTTTAACAATGGTGAAGTACCCGCTTAAAACTTTTATACATTTGAATGTGTATTTAGCTAATGAATGAAAATCCCCTTTTTTTTCTACTAAGAAAGACATGCATTCACATTTGTTCAAATGAATAAATCAATTTATCACATGTTTAAAGCTTTTTTTTTTATGTTCATGTGTATAAGCTTACATATGTTTGAATATAATTGGTATATAATTTGGACATCCGAGGAACATGAGGCTTTAGTTAGCCCCAAGGAGGTCATTTGATTACCTCACTTCCCTGGTTTAATAATGACACGTGCCTATTTAATTTCATTCATATGTATTTTTATATAAGAATTTATATAGAGCTTTAAATTAATATGATAAAATAATCCAATCAAATGAAGCATTTAAATTTCAAATACCTATTTAATTTCATTCATATGTATTTTTATATAAGAATTATATAGAGCTTTAAATTAATATGATAGAATAATCCAATCAAATGAAGCATCTAAATTTCAAAAGTACATGTTTACATCCATCATTTAAGTGTGCTAAAATATATTGCATGTATAGGTATGCTTAGAATTTAATCATATGCATGCTACATATGATGGAAATAAATGAATGAACATGTGTCATATGATAGTAATTAACTCTAATTAATTTTAAGATGCTTTTCTTATTGAATGAAGTCATTCAAAGTGAACCTAAACTTAGGATTATTGATTAACTAGTTTGTTTTAAAAGTGACTTAAGGTAGGGATAAAAGAGAGTGATCCTCTCTTTTCTTCTCTTTATAACACTTAGTTGTTAAGCGCAAGCCAAATAAAACAAAAGAACATATTACGTAAAAAATTCTCAAATCAATTAAGTCACTTAAAGTGAAACCATTCTATACAATTAAATCATTCTATACTTAGAAAATCATAACAAAGTTTAGTTAAGGCATACCACACAAGCCTTAATACACACACTTTAGAATTAAGTTATCATTTATAGCTTTATATTAGGGCGGTGCATGGAGTGATGTATGTTCAGTTTTATGATCTATTATTGTAGACTGGATGTTAAGGTGCATGGTACACTGGATGGTAGGTCGTCATTAACCTAATCATATTTTCTATAGGAGATTGTACTTAAGGGATGCTTAAAATAAATATAAATTCTCTCTTTGTGGCTTGCTTAATCCCTAAGCATAATCTAAATTAGGACAGGTGGGGCTTGAATACCCATGTGTAGGGTGCTAAGTCTGAATTATTCATATAACTGTTTGGGTTATATTGTGTGTTTAGCTAGCACTTATTTTGTAGGTGTAGTTAGATTTATTTTTCCTATTTTTTAATATAATTTTGTATTAGAAATTAGGATTAGTGTTATGGGAGATTAGGATGAGCAGTGGCTAGAAGGTTTTTCCTTGGGAGGGCCAGTGATGCCTTTGAGGCGGGCACATCCAAATGGAGAAATGAATGAGATATGAAAAATGAAGAAGTGAAGACCCCCCATAGTGTTTATCATTTATAATTTGTAATTATTCTTACATATAGAGGGTTGTATAAAGGTAGAGCTCAGCTACCCATTTTCTCTTTCCAGGTTGTACGATGACACCCGACTGCACCAGCCTTTTATTCTTTTACATTAGATTTATAAAGTTGTTTGATGTTATGTTTAAATTTTGCAATAGAAATGGCATGCCTTTTCATAGTTTCTTTATGAATGGTGATTTAATGTGTGGCCCGGATCCGAGTAGGCTCATAGGGAAAAATAAATTTTCTACCCTAACTATAACTCATAACTAAATTTTTTAAATAATTCATAACCTCACATAAAGCTTATGCATTAAATCAAGATAATTAAAAGATTTAATAATCTCTTAACTGAATATTATATATTTAATATCATGTCATATTGCTTTACTCTTGCAAAGAGAGGGTTTCCATCCTTGCACGATAAGGGAAGACTTGATCTTTGAGGGTCTCCTCTGTGATAGAAAATACTTATTTCTCTCTGATTTAGCCAATAATCTCATTTCATCATGCATTTAGACATATAAAATCCTATGGCCTTTGTCAAAATGAAGAGCCCAAAATCAAATAAAATTTGGAAAGATTTGCATTAGTCTAAGTTATGGCTCATACCACTCATACTCTAGTCTCTTAGGGAGTGGGTTTAAGGACTTTAGTTTCTTTCTATATAATAAAAACCCAACTATCTTGAAAAACTATATGACTTTCCTACATTATTTTAAAGCATATGAGGAGTTAGCTGGCTACCACTCCATGTGATTATAAGTCCAGTAGTCGAGTGATTTACTCTCTCTTATGAAAGTAAACCATATACTTTTTTTTCTCAGATTTAGGTTGTGCTTTAGCCCTTGTTAAACCTCCCTAGATTCAAGATATAAGATAGTTGTTTCCTAAAGGCTACTGGCATAAATTGTTATCTCTTAGGCATTTATATAATCTTGTATAATGGGATTATAAGTCCTAGCTTTTTAATAAAATTTTAACTCAAATATATAATTCTCTTCATTCTCAAACATATAAAGCCAAACCATAGGGTAGATTGGAATTCTCACTAGATTTTCTAATATCATGATCATTCTCTACTCTTCTCCTTCGGCTTCAATAATAAGTATCTCTTTTTGATCTATCACATTTGATTTTCTATTATAACTAATTTATTGATAGTCTTATCTTTGAAATCTTTGGAGACAACAATTGCCTACTTAATCGAGAGTATTTCTAAGGAATTCACTTTCCTTATGATGTAATTAACTATGGGGGCTTACCCCCATAAGAAACTTTAGAACCTGATTTAACATAAACTCTACTTTGTTCATCCATATAAAGTTGGAAAAAAATCTCTTGTATATTCGAAGATCCATCATATCTTAGAAGTCCTTATTAGGTGATTAGGTCCATTATAAGATTTTGATTTCTATCTTTCGAGATAGTGCACCTTTCCTTGATGTCATACCCGATCACTTAAATAAGTACACCCTCAGATCTGTGTGGTGTCCCCCATACACATATCCAAAAAAATACCATAATCTTCTATCAATATTTACTTGATCTATTAGTTTAAATCAGTGGTTTGCCCTAAAGGGGTGATTAAGAAATTTTTGGCTCTCACGACTAACTTTTTCTTTCATCAAGGGGAGTCTAAGAAGCTTCATACTATCTCTTGGGTTAAAGCTACGCTCCCTAAAGATAAAGGAGGAACTGGGCTTACTTCGGCCACTACTCTGAACCAAATCTGTAAAATCAAAACACTGTGAAAAATTCTTAATAGATCATCCCTGTTGGGATTGTGGTTATTTAATACGTATGGATCTATTTGGATTAAACATCCCCTTCAATCTTCCCCACTTTGGAAGGACTTAAATGTTCATGCTTCTCAGGTTAGAGGGAATCTGAAATTCAATATAGGTAATGGGCACTTGTTCTCTCTCTTTTTGGATCCATGGTGTGCTGGACATTCTCTAATGGAAATGTTGGGTCTTATTTGCTTTTCCATCTTCAACTTGCCCCCTAACACTCTTATGGTATCTATTCTATCTAATGGATAGTGGTTATTGCCAAAACTCTTGAAAATTAAATCTCCTTACTATTATGAATTGATTATGAGTTTTACCAGTTCTTCTTACGGTGATTCCATTCTTTGGTGGCGACATAAACAAATCAATCCTAGATTGATTAAATCATTTCTTTTTGAGCACCTATCTTCGGTTAGTTGGAAGGAAGAGATCTGGTTTAAAGGCTATTCTATTAATTATGCCATCTTTTGTTGGATGGCTTACTTGGGGGGATTCAAGACCACGGATGCTTACTCTGCTATAGGTTTGGGTTTGACCATTCCTTGTTGTTTTTGTAAAGTGATAAATGAATCTCATGCACATCTCTTTTATGAATGTTCGGTATCTATGAGTTTGATCAAGGCTCTCCTACCTAATGGCTCTTTCTTTCTTATTCAACACACCATTCAGCAAGTCCTTAGCTCTATTAATTTCCCTAATCTCAAGGCTCTTAAAAGACTTAGTTTTCTTATTACGGCCATTACTATTTACCATATATGGAAGGAAAGGAATCACAGGTTTCATGGTGGAGAAACTGCATCGCATGTTTCTATCTTATCTCAAATCAGATATGTTGTAGCATTCAAGTTAAGAAGATGGAAGTTTAAGCCCCCTTGACCAATGCATGTGTGCTAACTACTGAACAAATGGAGGAATTTCGAATCATAATAGCTCTTTTCTTTCTAGTTTTTGGATTTTTGTTGCCTGGAAGGAATTTTTGCTGGTTGTTGCCACCCACTGGGATGATGATGAAAATCCTAATGGTCTTCTTCGATGCTTTACTATCGTCTTCATCCTAGAGGCCATCTCTACAACCGGGTATTCACCTATGTTTTTTTTTCTTCCAGTTGGATGTTCTTTTTCTTGTGTTTTTTATAGATGGACACCCTAGAGAGTAGTTTTGGCCACCGAGAAGGCGAGATTAGTATCCTATTCATCTTTATGGGATCTATTTTCTCTGACGTAAATTTGTTTCTCATATTCCATATGGAATCTTTTTCTAAGTCCTAGTGGGCAGAGTTTATTTTTTCCTTGTTGTGTCACAGGTCCTTTTTCTCCTTCCAGGAGGTTCTTTTTCAGTTTTCTTTAGTCTTTTGTAATCTTTTTTCTCTCCTCTTTTGGAATGAAAATTGGGCTAAGCCCTTAATTTTTCAAAAAAAAAGTACATGATAAGATTGTTACAAGAATATAGACATTATGATTAAAACTAATGAGTACACATAGACAACCCACTTAGTGAGTTGATGGAAAGAGACATCAACTAGGATAATGTGATTGTAGGTCCTTTCATAGGTTGTCGACTATTTGATGAAGTATTAGACCTTAGTGGGATGTAGGTCAGTAGCCCTCAAAAGTGAAGTGAGTGATCTACATGACTATGATAAGTTTAGTATAATTTTATCAAGTTCACTATGGCTCAAGAGTTTAATATAATTTTGACATGTATACCATGATTAATGAGTTCAATATGCTTTTAGAAAGCTCTACATAATTGATCAGTTTAGTATAATTTTGCCGAGTTTGTCATACCTAATGCATTCAATACGACTTGTGTAGTTCTTTATGACTGGTGAGTTTAATACAACTTTGTCATGACCATTATGATTAATGAGTTCAATATAATTTTAATGAGTTTGTCATGATTTATGAGTTTAGTATGAGTTTAGTATGAGTTTTCCGAGTTCATCACGATTAACGAGTTCATTATAGTTCTAGTGGGTTTATCATGACTACTAAGTTAAGGGTGAACCTAGAGAGTTCAAAGTGAATCTAAGTTCTCTATTTTCATTTATTTTGTTTGCGTAGATTGCTTTGAACTTTAAATGAATCACTTCAATCTAATCTACATTATATTTGAGTGTCCAAATAATATATTTGGTGCAATATGTTACTTCTTTTCAAAAAAAAATATAGATAACGTGAGACTATATATTTGTCATTACTAGAAGACTTGGGAAATCAAAGAATTCTATTAATTAGAAAAAAAAATATACATACCTCAGTATCCTGATAATCACAAAGAATGTCATTTATTCCACAAAGCAAATACTTTTTAAAGAGCAATTAAACAAAAAATAAATAAATAAAGTACATCAAATATTAAAACACCACAAAAATTAATTTTTATGACCATTTACTCAACACAAGATCATAACCATAAATCATAATAAAATAAACCCATAAATCAACCAATCAGCAGCTCCAATAATATCAATATTGCACCTAACACTGCCTTCCAACCCTACAATTCAAAGTCCCAGCAAACCTCGTCAATCGTTTTACAAAAGTTCCGGGCTTCGCCTTTATCATATCCTGCTTCGTGTATTTCCTTATGAACTGCTTCCCCGACTGAACAAAAAATGCCCCATTCAGCATCAAATCCCCTTCTGATCTCCAATGCCAGTTCCTCCATTCTTCTTCCCCGACATAATCCCTATGCGTCACCTCCTTCGCCGCAGGATTCGGTGGCGCAATGTACCTATTCCCTTGACTCACTATCGTCGGATGACTGCTCCCCCCAACCGCATACATTAACCAGTGCGTATAGTCATTATTCACCACATGCACAAAACCCCACCTACACCTCGGCATTCTCTGTACCAATCCCCTACCAAAATGGTTGAAAGCCACAGTTATCTGCATCATAGCGTCCTGCGAATACGAATCGCTTGCGCCGAACAAGAAGACATCGTTGTGCTTCGTCATGTGGCAGTTCGACACGGTGATCGCCGTCGACCCCATGATCGCGTCGATCAGCCCGTCGGCACAATTCGACATTGAAATATGGTCGATCCAGATGTTGGAAGAACCGAAGATCGAAATCGCGTCGCCGTCGCTGCGCGTGCGGAGGCCGTAGTGGTGGACGGAATCGCGAATCATGCCGCCGTTTCCGGGTCTGATGTCGTGGATGTGGACGTTGTGGATGATGATGTGGTGGACGAATTGGATGGTGATTTGGGCGCCGTAAGCGATGTGGATTTTGGCGCCACGGCCATCTATGGTTTTGTAGCTGTTGACGATCAGTTCTTCGCTGAGGCGGATTATCATGTCGCGGGCGAAGATGATCCATAGGGGCTCGGTTTGGATGACGGCGTGGCGGAGAGTGCCGGGGCGAGGATTGACGAGATCGTGGTCGGAGGGGTCGGTGACGACGTAGAATCGGCCGTTGCGGCCGCCGCCGGCACGGCGGCCAAAACCTTTGGCGCAAGTGGCGAGACGTTTGCGGTGGTGGGCCCAATCGGAGAGGCAACGCCAGCAGCGATCGATGGGGTTCGTGGCGCGGCAGGAGCCGAGGTATCTTCTCTTTCTTCCCCTTCTTACTGTCCATAATCCTCTTCTGTTTCCGCTGCTGTTGATGATTGTTTCGTTCTTATCGAAAGCCCTGCATTTCATTTATCGTTTATAATTTTGTTCGTATATTACATATAAAAAAAATTAACTCTATATGACTCATAATAATAATAATAATTTATAAAATATATTTATTATTTATTTTATTAAAAAATATATTTGAAAATTTGAATAGATCAAAATATCATTTTTCATGTTTGTGAAGAATGGCGTTTCATCTTTCAACATTCTAGTATTCAAATAATATTTAATTAAATTATAGTACATAGAATTAAATATTTAAGATTTATTTATTTATTCATTATCATTGAAATCATAAGATTGGTATTTTATTTGCAAAATAAAATAAATATTTTTACTATTTCTAAAATTCAAAATTTTATTTTATGTTAAAAATTGAAATAAATTGAATATTATACAAATAAACAAAAAAAATCAAAACTTGGCAATATAGGATTTTAAAATTTTTAGATTTATTCCTAAAAGAGTGTAATATATAAAAAAAATTAACTAATTTTTATATTACATTCATCATAAAATAAATTTAAGCCCTCACTTTTCCCAAATAAATAAATAAATTTAAGAATTTTAATATTTATTTTGATCAAATGTATTAAAAAAGAATTATTTTTTAAAATACTAAGTGAAAATTGTATAACCTCGTGACTTAGAATATGGAGAGCCCAAAACCCTACCACCTGAGAAGAAAAGAAAGCTTACTTATGAACGGCCTTATTGAAGTCATTGGTGGCGGCGATGGGGTCAGGATTGTAAGCTTTATGCGCTTTAGCGCGAGCAACTTCAGCGCGTTTCTGCCAGTACTCATCGAATTCAGCAATGTCAGGACGAACAACACCAGCGAGGAAGAAGAGGAAGAAGGAGAGAAGAAAAGAGAGGCGAAAACCTGCAACAAAATTCTCCATTTCTTCTTGATTTCTCCTTCTTATTCTTACAATATATATAAACTTAATAAAGAAAAAAAATTTCTTTGAGAAAAACAAAACGAGTTAGGAGGTGGAAATTAAAATGGGATGAACCACAGAAGGCCAGTGACCACACGATCGAATCTCATGTGTGAGGGAGAGCCAATGTATATATTTGGTCCATTCGTCCCTTTTTCTGTTGGGCTTGGCGAAGGAAGGAAAGGGTGTTCTAGAGTTATATATGTGTAGGAGGAAAACAACAGGTTAGAAGCGAGAAGTGAGGGCCGCCATTCATGGCTCCAAACCAAACAAAACGAAGCTCTCTCTCTCTCTCTCTCTCTCTCTCTCTCTCTCTCTCTCTCTCTATATTTACAATATGTATGTGTTATCTATGGGTATGTGGTGGAGAGAGATGAGAGAGGTTGATAGGGAATGGTGGGTAGGAAGGTAAGCGGGCTTTGAGGAGAAGGTATGAATAGTTAGATTATGTTTTTAATTAATGAATTTGTTAGGTAATTAAGTAATTTGCCATAATTAATACTTGAATTTAATGATATTCTTCGAATATTTATGATTTCAATATTTAGAACTTGTTAGCTGGATTGAATAAATGATTTCATTAAATAAATCAATAATAAGATTTACATAATTACAAGTTTCCAATTTCTGCTGAACAGATTTGGCAGAAGAGAAGAGCCACATAAAGTATTTCCTAATGTGACATGTTATATCTGTTATGATGATCATATAATTATAATTGGACTTCAATAATATAGCATCATGTGACGCTCAGCTAATATATAACTGTTATGTATTGATTATAAAATATTGTGTAATGATGTAAAATTAACTGCACAGTAATATAAAGTATTTATATATATTAATACATAATATTTTATAGTATATATATAATTATTATGTATTAATTAAATATTATATGATATTATATTATTAGAATCTAAACGTAAAAACTACATCTGAATTCTGCACGTAATAATTTTTGAGAAATTAATGATTGTCACATGAGTTTGTGGCTAATAGTAAGATGGCCTAAAATTTGAAGCAATGAGGTTTTTTTTATCTCAGTTAGAGATAAATTTAAAAAATTTAATTATAAAATAAAAAATAATCTTATTTTATTAAAATTTATTTAGTATCTATTTGAACAGTATGATTTTAATTATTTATTTGGCTTAGTTCTGTCTAATTCAATCATTTGAGTAAAGATTAATCATCAGTAAATTTTGTTCACTAAGGGGTGTTTGGGATTACTTTTATTTTTTATTTTTAGTGATTTTTTTTAATTTAAAATAATATATAATTGATGGTGATAATTATTTTTAAAATATTCAAAATATTTAAAAAATTATTTTAAAATTAAAAATAAATATACTTTAAGAAAAATGCTATTTAAATATATTTTAAAAATAATATAAAAAATACATAAAACATAAAATGCTTTCATCCATAGTGAGGTAGAAAATGCTTCTGAGTGGTTATATGGCAGGCTGATGTTATGACAGGCATTTTAACCATTAGGTAATGAATAAAATTAGAGCAAAGTATGAAATTATTAAGCTCTTTTTATTCAAGTAATTAAATTTAAATAAGAGTCTAATTAACTATTAATAAGTTGCTAATGATTTAAAAAAATTAGACATATGATTAACAATAAATTTATTCATAATTGGTTACAAATTGGTGATCATTCACTCAATGTTAATTCTAATATTTTATGAATAACAAGCTTAAGTTTTTAATCTACTCATCTAATTATTTATTAAATATTGCAATTATCAAATGTTACTTACAAAACAACATTGATTTTTATTTTATTTATCCTATCAGTATTTATTTCACATTTTTATTATCAGGTGTTAGTAAAAAAGCTAAATTAAATTTTAAATCTATCCATTTAATTCTATACTCGATATTTTTATCATCTTTACAACATAAATAACTTTTGAAGCTCATAAACTATGGTAAAATCATTATGATAGTATAAAATAAATAAAACAATTAAATTATTATTAAATAAATATTTCATCAACTTCTAACAATCTATTTATCACATATTCATGAACACAAATGAACAAACATATCAATATTCAAACGCCCGATCAAGATCATATGGTTTTGTTATCCCGAGCTGTCGTGGTCCCTAGTCTACTTAGTCAGAGGAGGTAGTCGGTCCAACTTGATTAAAAGATCTTTGTCAGCAATCATGAGTTGCATCATCCAAGAGAATCTTATAAATCTAGGATGGTGTTTATCTAAAGAGATAAGTTTAAGTCTATCTTAACTGACAGAAATTTTTTTGTCCTATCAAGTACATCATATGATTCACATCTCAAAGAGCAGAATCATTGGAAAACATACGGACTACAGCCGTGATCATAATATAATGATATTATTTGATGACAACTACTAGATCAGAGGACTCTGGTCGTAACCACATCAAATGTGAAGTCTACTGGCCAAATCACACGAACAGAGAATGCGAACCATATTCTTACTGACATGAGATTATTTAAGTGTGAATATAAATATATATTTGATTTGACATTGACACCTTTATAAGCTAAAATTTTCTTAATTTATCACCATCAACAAATAATTACGAAAGTTGGATTAAATTTTAACTTTGATCGTTTAAAGATTGACTTTCATTTAAGCATATTCATTTAGATATCAAATTTTAAAAATTTTAACCAAACTTATTCAATTATTCTAAGATAATAAACATAAATAAATCTTAAATAAACAAATATGGAATTGTTGTCTTACCGCTTTTGGTCTCTGTGTTGCATTTCAATCACAAAAAACTCCCAACAATTTTAGAGAACCTAATCACAGCTCTTCTTATCTGCATTTACAGTCAATCCATCTTGAAAACTATGGATGGAGTTACCATTTATTAAAGCAAATATATACTACAAATAGCAACACAGATGATCAGAACCCTCAGATCCATCTTTTCTCTTCAAGCTAATAGAATCCCACAATCCCATTTTCAAAGATGAGACTTCTCACAAAATTTAAAAAAATAAAATAAAATCAATCTAAAGAAAAAAAAAATATTCATGTAGGAGTCACAAACTTAACCTTCATGAGAGCTTCAACTGAGTCACTGTCAGCTCATGCTGATCTTCTCATTTTCGTTCAAACTCGATTGAAGAATAAAAGATTCATTGCTCTTTCTCACTAATAGGAGTCATCTGCATCTCGTTCGATGGCGTCTGGCTCAATGGTGTCTGGTTCAGTGGCGTCGCACATGCACCATTTGAGAGGTTCCTCTCCGGCTGCTGTCCATTTCTTGATAAAGAACCTTGAGCTCTGAAGGAGCCCGGCGTCTTGAAAGAACCACTCCTGGCATTCAGGTTATTGTTTTTGGCTGCTTGAATGGTCTGGAATAGCGAGGAAGAGATAGCCATGTCCTTGAGATTTATCAGAGGTTTCAGAACTTCAACCACTTCGCTCATGAGAGGCCTGGTTTTAGGATCCCGGCTGAGGCACTGGTTCGCGAGCTGGATGGCCTTATGCAAGGCTTTGACGGAGAAATGGCCCTCCAGACGAGGGTCTATGAGCTGGTAAAAGCGTCTTCTTCCCTTTAGATAGGGTCGAGCCCATTCGACCAGGTTGTGCTCACCCTGTGGTCGTTTCTTGTCCATGGATCGACGGCCAGTCAAAATTTCAAGGAAGACAACTCCAAAGCTGTAGACATCACTCTTTGATGTCAAATGCCCTGTCAAAATGGAAAAAAAAAAAGGAGATTGTTGGAACAATACAGCTAGTGAGATAAATCTGTTTTTCTGGCAATCATATCTTCTTTTTTAACACTTCAGGGGTGTTTGGTAACAGATTTGATTTATTTCAAATAGGATTTAATAAATCCAGACATCCAATTTAGTAACCCGAGTGTTAAATCAAAAAAATATTTGATAACGGATTAGTTAAATCCTGCTAAATCCTGAAAGATATTTGGTAAATTATTTGAAGATTTAAGTCTATTAGGATTTAAAAAAAAAATTTTAATCAATAAGACATTAATAGTACACAATTAAAATTAACTTAAATATATATTAATTAATCAATTAATAGTATCAATATTAATTTAAAATATTATGTATTAATATTAACTATTAATTAATTAAAATTTATAGTTATTAAATTCTATTAGTAGATTAATATCTTAGGAATAAAACTATATTAAGGCATGTGAAGAAATAAAATCATACGAATTCTTTCAAATTTTTAATTAATTAACTATCAAATTTATAACAATTATAATTATATTTACTAAATTATAATTTAATTTTAATAACTTATAAGTTAATCTTAAATAATATTTTATTAAATCAGTTTAAATAAAGTTAAATTAAATTAAAACTATCAAATATTATATTAACTAAAATTACTTAAATCTAATTAATAATCATAATTAATAATTTATAATTAACTTATAATTACATATTAATAAATAATTAATAATATTAAATTAAAATTAATTTTATCATAATATTTTAATTAAGAAAAATAGTAATTAAATGAATTATTTAAAATTAAGATTTTTTTAAAAGATTAAAGAAAAAGAGCATTTACATACATAGCACACAATTCTTCTATATTTATATATCTAACACTTAAATATAAATATTTACATATATAATACTTAAATCTTTATTATTACAATAAAAATACTCCTTTTCTTAATTTGTTTAAAATAAAATTCAACTTTTGAAGTATAGAAAATATATTATATTTATAAATATTAAACTTTAGATATTAGATATATAAATACATAAAATTTGTGTATATACATAAATTTCTTTAAAACTGAAATTTCTTCTTCTCTCTCTCACTCTCGCCTCTCTCTCTCTCTCTCTCTCTTTCTCTCCTCTCTCTCTCTCTCTCTCTCTCGCTCTCTAAATCCCAGAATACCTTCCCAGGATTTACTAAATCCGGGATTTAAGAGGATTTACCCGATTTGTTGGATTTAGCAGGATTTACTAAATCCCGGATTTAGTAAATCTATTTTTTGTGTTTGGCAGGATTTACTGGATTTAGTAGCCTAAATCCTAAGTAAATCCGTTGACAAACACCCCCTTAGAGAGCAAGTTTGTTTTGATGCAAGCACTTGAAGCAGTTGGAAATAAGTTTCAGGATTAAGTTCAAATGTTTATTTGGTTGAATGTGGATGCAAGTGACTTCATATGTTTAGTATCTCGCTTTCATAATGAGAGAGAATTGAATTTCACTTAATGAGATGTTGAAAGTAAACTTCACTTTACTTTTTTGCATAAAATAATAATGAAATAGCATAACATTGAAAGCAGAAAAGAGTAAGAATTCTACAACTATCCATAATAATATAAAACCATTGAGATTGTGGATAAATTTTATTAAAAAACTCCCCTACTAAATAACTTTTTTTAGACATGAATGCATGTTAAAGCCAACCTTATTGAAAGAGGATGATGACTATCAGCTTACCATGTATAAGAATGTCCAATGTATAGTATCATCTTTTGCATCAAACAATGGAGTAAAAGCAAAAAAGGAGAGTGTGAAATGTCACAAGACGTTCCTTCTAAAAAGTGAGTTAATAGTTACAAGTGATTCACAGTAATTAACAAAATGATCAGTCATAATCAGTGCACAGACAGAGTAGGAAAAAAAAATCAAAATTGTATAATAAGAAATGTATGGCCCTGCCAGAAACGGTCTAAAAACGGTCTAAAAATGGTGACTTGATTTCATAAACTTCCATATGAATCTAAGTGAAGATAGCCAAATCGATATGAAGCAATCATGCAAGTCATACTATTAGGAATTTAATCGAGACGGCGAAGTGAACCAACCTGTCATAACATACTCAGGCGCAGCATATCCATAGGTTCCCATTACCCGCGTCGACACATGAGTCTTATCTCCCTCAGGACCATCTTTGGCAAGCCCAAAATCAGAAAGTTTGGCATTATAATCCTGCCAGAATGAACATATTTAAAAAGAAAAATGCAGAACATAATAAATAATTCAATACTTTTTATCAAAAAATATAATTGCATACCACATCTAATAGGATATTTGATGTCTTAAAATCACGGTATATTACTGGCCTTTCTGCTTCCTCGTGAAGAAAAGCAAGGCCTTTTGCAGCATCAAGAGCTATCTTCATTCTGGTGGACCAAGGGAGAGGAAGAGATCCTACCATGAATAAATTAATCAACAAGGAGGAAGATGTTAATATTTTTATCATAGTTGTTTAGTTGTGGAGAAAGACTTGGATCAGCCGAACTTCAAGTAACTTCAATGACAACTGACGACATCAGCCAGGCCTCTCGCCTTCTTGATAATAAGATCCAAGTTCTAAAGGTGATGGAGAACCCTAACCCAGGAGCCCCATTATTGAACTTTTTAAGTTCCCTTTTCAATTATACTTTTTCCTGGATTTTATTATTTTGAAGGATTATAAGGATCAGTAGGTTTAGTTTTGGTTTTTATTTGTTTGCAGGACGAGTTCCAGAGGACAAACCTAGAACTTGAATCATTCAATGAGAAAATAAAGCTAAAAAAGCAGTTGCCTTACCTTGTCAGAAACATCATTGAGATTTGATTTTCCCCTACCTTCTGGCTTTGCTGCTGTTTTTTTTTCCTTGGCAGGTATTCTGATTCCCACCTATATTCATTATGTTTTAATTGAGTGATTGGTCAACTACATTGTAATTAGTTCATTCGAACCTCTGACTTCAGTGAGGAGGGCTGATGGAGATTGAGAGGCTGAAGATTAAAGGGGGAAGGGCTAACAGGGTTAAAAGAGTTAGCTGAGAGAGATAGATTAGATGATTTAGTAATTTTTGCATGGTATGCATGCAATATTAAAGTTTTAGGTATTAGATAGGTAAATAAGAATGTTTTGTGTGGTATGTATGTAAATTCCCAAAAAAATAAAAAATCTTTGACTATTTTAAGTAAACATGCAATCAAGAAAGAGTGTAGGCAAGGGGTGTGCTTTAGTTGTTGAGGTGAATAATGCAATACCTTAAGTTATGAGTTTGCTTGATAATGTTAATCAAGTGTTTGTTGATTTTAATTTATTTCTTTTAATGAATATCCCAATAAATTACCACAACTTAAACACATACAGCATACCATCAACTTAATTCATGAATTGACATCACCTAATTTACATTAAAACATGTTGAACTTAATAGACAAGTAGATGAATTACTTTAAAAAAATTATTAAAAAAAGTATGAGCACTTACATTATACATGCTTTCTTTACACTTAAGAAAGATTGTGGTTGGTAAATATGTGCATACAATAAGGTCATCAATAAAATCACCATCCAACATAAATTTCATAAATCTCATTTGGATGATTTGGATAACATCTTAAATATGAAGCATGATGTTGTGATATCTTCTAAAATTAATTTAAGGAGTAAATATCATAAAGTTAGAAAGAGAGAAAGTGATGTTGAAAAATTGCTTGTAAAATTAAAAATGGATTATATGAATGATTGGCAATACTTTTTGTACTAATCAACTCTAGTGCTGACATCCACATCATAAACTATGCATTGTGATGTTTCATTCGAATTTTTTTTTGCTATGATATCCTAATATAATGTGTGGCACAAGATGATCATTTATTGCATATTTAAAAAAGACTGATATTACAAGTTGAGAAATTATATTTGAATTTGAAGAAAAGTTGCTTAGTGACTCAATATGTAATCTTCCTAAATTTTATTATGCCGAAAGATGGATTATTTGTTGATTATGATTAGGTTGAAGTGATAAATGATTGGCCAAAATATACTAATATGCATGACATTCAAAATCTTCATGGTATGAGTACTTTTTATGTAATAATTATTAAAGAGTTTCATACTATTATAGCTCCACTTATAAGTGCTCTAAATTAAGAGAATTTAAATGGACTAATAAACTAATAGTGTTTTTAGTGAAATCAAAGAGAGTTTGTCAATACACTTGTATTTAAGTTGTCTGATTTTAATAGTAATTTAAGTTTTACTTGATTTGTCGAGAAAAGATATTAGGATATTAACTGAAGAAGAACCTCTCTTTACATTCTTCAATGTAAAATTAAATGAATCTAAATAAATACATTTAAAATATGATAGAAAATTCTACGTTATAATATAAGCCCTTCAATATTAGAAATATTAATTATTTTCTAAGAAGTTTGTGTTATACCATAATCATCAATCTATGTTATAATATACCTACCAAGTGAGTTGAGTTTTTATAAGAATATCATTCTGTCTAAAAACATTGTGTTGGCTCTAATAGTAAATTTCATTTGAGTAGAGTTTCTATCCTTTTATATACAATGCAAGTTCAAGTTGTTTGATTTGATCATCGAACTGAGAAGTGTGTTACATGTAAGAATTTTAGTAGAATTTATCACTTTAATTTATCTTTGTTTAGCAATAATTATATAATTAAAAACGATTATCCATTTGCAAGTACTCATTTTTATATTTCTAATTAACCATTAAGAGATTATCTTAGTTCAGAATTAATGCTAAGAGTATTGCTAGACAACTTAGTAGAAATAAGACTATTATAATAATTGATGATGGTTAGTTTTGTTAAGTCCTAAAGAGTATAATATGCATAATTTCACAATGTAGAACTTGTTAATTTGCTAGAGTTAAAAATCATAATACAAGGTTTTATACAACTTTACCAAGTTCATATAAACCATGATAGGACGTTAATATGGACCTTGTATTAGGTTTGCAATGAATAATAAAAAAATGTTTTTATATTTTAATGTTCGATCATTTTTCAAAAATAGCACATTTTATATCTTGTCATAAAAATCTATTGATTTGTACTATAATGGAGTGATTAAGATACCTAGCTTATCTAAAATAATTTCTTTTTTTCAATATATAAAATTTATAAATTATTTCTTGAAAACTTTTTAAAAAAAAGAAACCATACTATCTATTACTTTGTCTGATTTTCAAAGAAACCATACTTAAATTTTCAACTACTTATCATCCAACAACTGATATTCAAATTAAAGCGATAAACAAAATCTTAGGAGATTGATTACTTTGTCTTATAAGAGCAATTTGATATTATCTATGGTTGACTTTGCATACAATTGATTTGCCAATAGGCTTCTATCACAACATATTAACCTAGACAACTTATAGAACTTATCAATCTAACTATAGAATTTAGGTCTAATTTATTTGCGCAATTATTTATATAACATATATATGGTCTACATAGGGGTATTTGCAAAAACCATACTAATAATTATGATAGCGAAAGATTAATACTGATGTGAATAGAAGGAATGTAAAATTTAAGCCTAGTTGAAAGGTCATTGTACACTCAAATCCAAAAAATCTTTCACATAGAACTTTAAATAGGTTAAATGCATAGAAGGGGGTAGAATTTAAATGTATGTAATGAATTGAAACTAATACCTATAAATTTGAATTTTCAAAAAAAAACTTTGATATAAATCAATTTTTAATTTATTTTATTTGATATTATTTCATGGTTATACTATCAATTCATCCTATTGAACTCTATTTTTATCCCTTTTTTGTGAGCTCATATGCAATCCTCTATCAAATACTCACAAGTAGCTCATTACTAAAGCTATTATACATTATGAGATTATGTACAGTAGCGCTGATGAATTCCAAAGTTTTTGTATTCACTTGCTAGGCAAACATGATTATGATGATTCATGGATTACAATACACCAAGTACATAATTTATGCCAATATTTACTAGATGACTATTAAATAACAAATTTGTCTAAGTAAGCAAATTTGATGAAAATTTTCAAATGTATTTTCATCAAAAGCACGCATCAAGTATTTATTTCTATGCAATTTTATACATTTTTTATTAGATTGTTCATTTTTGTTATTTTAGTATTTAAGAGCATGTCATGATGACGACCAAGAAAAGTTGAATTGATCGATAAAGATTGTACTTCCAAGCTTTAGGTTAGTTTAATGGTTAGAATGATTTGAAACTTGATTTAGGTATAATTCAATGATGGGATTCTAATAGGAGACATGAATGGTTTATGGTTTTTGGGTTCATTGAAGATATAAGGTCTTATGATATATAATTGCTTGGGTCGTAAGTTTTGGAGTTATTCAGGAATTGAGCTCTAAATTTTTGTGAGAATTTATTTTGGAAATAGAATGTTATATAAGTTCATAAGATTTTTTTTAAGATATGGCAATTTAAGTGAAATTGATCGTGGGAATTATACTTTCTAGTGGAAAAAAATTGGCTACTATTTTGGGAAATCGAGTCTTAAGTAAACCTAGCATGTTGTTCATATGTACGCATATGTGCTAGTTAAAAAAATGTCATTTGCAAGTAAATTTGAATTTTACATCCTAAGTGATGCAACGTGTGTTGTTATGGGGACTTGGCATTCGATTCCACCTTTTCTTGGGAACAATTTGGAAATTTAACTTTATTTTCTACATGGATTAATTGGATCCAAATAATCTTGAAACTTAGACAAATTTAAGTAAGAGAAGTTTTAAAATTTAAAACTATGTACTTGTTGCATCCATCAATAATAAATTTATCCAAATAAGATAAGAGTACATCATAAGGATCCTAGAGCTAAGTATGTTGATGGCCTAATATATCAAATGAGAAATGAATGGTATATATATTAAGACACTTATGAGCTGCTACTCCTCAAATGGCATATTTATATTAAAAAAGAACAATGATATCTCTATATGTGTGCACTATCATAAGGCATTGATAGCATTTATTTCAATAGTTTAATTTTAATTTATTAGAATAAGTTTCTGCTTGTAAAATAAGTATATTTATTACATATTAGCCTAAAAGTTGATTCCTTAAAATGCACATGGTGCAACTTATGTGAGATAAAAAGGGGGTGACGAGTTCAATGCAACATAAAAATATGATCAGAGAAGTGTATGATGAGTTTACTTCTAAAAAGATGATTCTCCAAACTTCCTCGAGGCATAAACTCATAAACTAGTAGCCTTTGATCATCTTCAATGCAATATCCTATCAGCTTCACTAAATTTGGATGAATCAAATCACCAAGAAAATTAACCTCTGCCTGCAAGAAAAAGGGAAGTGGGGTAATCAAAAATATACTCTAGGCTTGAAGTATTTGCAAGTTATCTAAGGTAAATAAATCAAAAAAAAATGTATCTCTACCAGCCACTCTTTATGCCCTTGAAGTCCATCATGATTAAGGGTCTTGACAGCAACAGTAAGTCCTGAACCAGGTTTCATGGGAGCAGTTCCATTCTCGTCAACCCATCCCTTGAAGACACAACCAAAGCCTCCCTCACCAAGAAGACTCTCAGGTCTGAAATTTCTTGTTGCACATCTGAGCTCATTAAAATTGAACCTACGCAGCTGAGATGCAACTCTTAACTCCTGACAAACACCGGGAGTAGATACACAACTTTCTGCATTACAATAGGTTGTGGAACTAGAGGCTCCAGTAGTCTGTTGATCTATACTATCATTCCTTGTGGATTTGCTTTCGGCTGTAGCAATAACAAAAAAAAAACTTAGGAATTTCAAATTTGAAATGTCATGATTAAACTGATGGGGGAAATTTTGCACATGTGAGGATGAAGGTTCACTCTCCTGCTTTGAAAAAGAACAACAAATTGCTAACTAATACTTTCTAGCTAAACTAGTAGTCTGCCTCTTTGGCCGCCTCATAAAACATATTTGTTTGTCAACCAAAGGAACTTTCATTCCTTTTTGTTTCTAACTCAGATAAATCGAAGAGGAATGAACTCTCCAATTAACAGGAAGGAATAGTTTCATCCCTCCACTCCCCTTATTAGTTCACAGAAAAGTGAAGTTTGATCCTTATAATGATCACTATGCTTGTTCCTAAGCAATAAATAAATAAAATAAATAAATAATTCTAATAACTCATGGCTTAACATATGTAAATGTAATATAAGTACGCAATGTTAAATGGGCTTAAAAAAAGTTTCAAACAATTCAATAATCTTTAATTGTGCATTTATTTTATCATCCTAAATGTTATAAGTATCAACATCATTTACCTTATCCCAGCTATTTGGGATCAGTTCACAGCCTATTAACTTGAATCAAACTATCTTACATCACTTAGAAAAACATGAATTATGGCTAAATTCCTAGCAATGTTAATTGGATTAAGATATTGTTTCTTCCCATAAAGCCAAGAGGGATGGAAGAAACCTCTAATATTCGTCAACACGTAAAAATAAGCAAGCCTTAATACCTTTATGACTTGTCCAAACAAATGCAATGTCTCATTACAAGATAGAGGAGGACAAATTCAAAACTGTTTGATTTGATATTGACTAAACTGAAGATTAGTGATGCTAAATGTTAGCTAACATAACTCATGATGAAGTTTTCCCCTTTCCCATGTAGTTTTAGGATTTGGTCAATAATTTTGCCAAGAGAAGCACAAAATACAAAATAGAAGGATAACAACTAGGTCCAATGCTTGTTGGCAAAGTATGTTATTTGAATTCGATTTTGTTTTGAATTTCGAATTTTCATCTCCTTAATTCCAGCAATCAACAAGGAAAACTTTAACTCAGTTAAGCTTGGCAGAGCTAGAAACTAAATCAATGCATATGAATTCATGATGAGTGACAATTTTTAAACAACAGTAACAAGAGAAAGATGGCATGGCATTCTCAAATCAGCAGATTACAGAACTAGGGGAGCCCATTTGGGCTTCCTCAAAATTACCATTTTTCATGCGGAAGTTGCTAACAGTACCATCCAATTTCGACCTCAAGACACAGTTGCCCGCTAAACAAAACCTACTCCACCACAGGCGCTTCTTTCCTTCCTTCTTCTCCCCGTCCTTCCACCACGACTTTCTCCTCTTCTTCGACTTTGCCGAACTCACTAACGCATCCCCGTGCACCGAGGTTGACCCAAATTCCATCTCTTCAGAACCTATACGAGTCGGAAACCTTCATCCTGCACCAAGATCCAACGATTCCGTCCACAAAAGAAAGCACTATGAACAGTAGCGTCTGGCTTTAGAAAATGAGGGGGGGCGAAGCTTAAAACAGAGGGCGGGGAAATTCCCGGCGAAAGTCAATGGAAGCCTAGAGTAGAGGTGGCCGGCAATAGCCACTGGACGGCATGAGAGTCCGGAGCTTTGGGAGGATAGAGCATTGAAGATGCCGAGAAGACGAAAGAGAAAGACGGCTCCTTTCGACCGAGAAAAGACCAGCAACAGGTATCGCCGTGAGATACTGAGAAAGAAGACTCGGGTAGTTCGGGCAGCAAAGGACAGGCGTTAAATGTGTTGCCCTCCGATTGTTATCTGTTATCGATTAAATTCTAAATTTTAATAATATAATATGATCTGATGTTTATAATTTTTTTTTTTTTTTTTTTTTTTTTTTTAGGGAAACCCCATTATACGTATTTTATCACAAAAATAAAGCCACAGACTTGGGATAAACTAAACTGGCTCAAAAGATTACAAATCTGATGTTTATAATTAATATATAATAATAATAAATAAATTAGATGATATTGATATTATATTATTAGAATTTGAATATAAAATTTATATTTATAAAATATATTTAATAATTTTTCTAAATTAAAATTTAAATAATTATCATAATAATTCTTCACATGATATTGGAGGAATCTAATTTTTTTCACTAAATAAAATTGTGAATAATTGAAAGAGATTTTAAGAAAATTAGAAGATTTAATTTAGTATAATAAATATAAAACACATATAGTTTTTGTGTATCTACTTAAAATTATTTAGGTAAGTACAATTAATTATTATATAATACTTTTTTATAATAAATTATCTTGAAAAGAAAGATAAAAAAGAAAAATAAATTTAGAATATTAAGATATAATTTATTTATTGTATGTTATGAGAGGATAACAGTCGAAGATTTGGAGCGAAAAAAAAATTAAGGATACTAATAACTAATTTAAAGTCAAATGAAGTTTTATATAAATAAATTAGACTTACAATTATTTTGCTTTTCAAAAAAGTAATCATAGCTTTATTTCGCTACCAATTTGTAATTCTTTTCAAAAAATTTTATGGTTAAAATTTATTTTTTGAGGACTAAAGTTGTTAAAATATGATGATTATTAAAAAGCTCATAATTTAGGTTTAATTAAATAATTTTTTTAGCATATATATATATATATATATATATATATATATATATATATATATATATATATATATATATCACTATTTTCCATTTGTTTATGTTGAGCCTTAAGTGTTGCATGAATTACTAAGCTTATTTTATAATAATTTTTTCAAAAAAAAAACATTTATTCCAAAAATATAAATAGCTCATATAAGAAGAAATTAAAAAATAAAGCTCAACATGAAAAATCAAAAAACTATGGTCAGCATAATGATGTTGTCTTCTATTAGAAAATGTTCTTTGATGTATTGTGTAGCCATGAAAGAGTTTTGAGGAGTGGGAGATCTTTCGATAGGTTTAATTGTGTATTCCCATCAAAGAAGCATATATTCAAAGTTATCAACGTGATGTAATGTGACATTTAACCAACATTTAAAGTATAGGAATCCTTTGGTGGGAATTTTCTTTATTTATTAGTTTAATTTTTTATCTCTAGAGAGAGAGAGAGAGAGATATATATATAGAGAGAGAGAGAGAGAGAGACGAATGGTTATATGAATAATGTGTGTTATATATTTAGGATTATTTAGGATTCTTTGGATTTTAATACATACCTAAATTTACATACAATATTTTTTTAGGCAGATTTACATGCATACTACATAATTCTTATGTATTTACATATCTAACATCTAAATTTTAATTTTTACATATATAACACTCAAATCTTTAATATCTCATCAAAAATATCATTAACACTCACTTTTAAAAAAATACACTTTGTTAAGCATAGGAAAGTGTTAGATAAGTAAATATCTAATTTTAGATATTTTATATATAAATACATAAAAATTATGTGATATATATGTAAATCTTTCTCTTTTTTAATATCTTTAGAAGACAAGCAAAAAAAAATGCAAATTCAAAGAGCAAAAATTTATATGAGAATTATTATATTTTGTCAAGTTATTTGTTTAGATTTATAATATATAAAATACAAAATAAAAGCAAATAAAATTACAAATTAATATTTTATTCCACTACAATTGATTGGACATCTTTTTGAGTGCATAAGCATGATTATCGCATAGAGTTGGAGTGATTTACATGTATATTATAGAATTTTCACTTATTCATATATCTAATATTTAAAATTTTATATTTATTTATATAATATTTAAAACTCTAAATCACATAAAAATCTCTCTAATATGAATTTATTTACCATATTTATTATATTATTAATAGATAATATTTTAACTTCATGCATGAAATTTTTGACTATGTATGCCTCATAATAAGTACTATTGATTCAATATATTCATAATTTATTTTATTAAAAATATTTTTTTAAATTTGAATCATCTTAAAATACAAGTTACAAAAATAAAATTAGATTTTTTTTTTTTAATATATCATTTCAGAATTTATATAACCTTTTTACCATCAAAAGTTAGAAGAAAAAAGTAAAATTAAATTTATAACCTATCTGTTTAATTATACTTAATTTTTACATCATATTTACCCTTCTAATAATATAAATAACTTTTGAAGTTCATAAATTATGAAAAAAAGAATATAACGGCATAAAATAAATAATAAATAAATAAAACATTATTAAATAAACATTTTATCAAACATTTAACAACCAATTTAAATATGTTCATAATGCAAATAAACAAGCATATTAATATTCAAAAACTAAAAACAAAAATAAAAAAATAAAAAAAAAAATAAAAAAAATAAAAAAAAAAAAATATTCAAATTTATTCATAATGCATATCTTATGTCTACATTTTCCATATTTATATAAACAATATTTAAATCTTTAATATTATATCAAAAATAATATCTAATATAATCATTAATTATTTAAAGTAAAATTCATCTTTTCATATATATATATATATATATATATATAATGCTATATTTATAAATATCACCCATTAAATATTAGATATGTAAGTGCATAACAATTGTCTGTAATGTATGTAAATCACACTTTATTCATTTATCAGAGGTTTGAGAACTCGAACCACTTCACTCATGAGAGGCCTGTCTTTAGGATTCTGACTGAGGCATTGTTTCGCAAGCTGGACGGCCTTACGCGACGCTCTGACGGCGAAATGGCCCTCCAGACGAGGGTCTATGAGCTGGTAAGACCGTCCTTCTCCCCACAGATGGGTTCGAGCCCATTCTACCAAGTTTCGCTCACCGTGTGGCCGCTTCTTGTCGACGGTTCGACGGCCGGTCAGGATTTCTAGCAGGACAACTCCAAAGCTGTAGACATCACTCTTCGATGTCAAATGCCCTATCAAAATGGAGAAACAAATTAGAGCGGATTGCTGGAACAATGCAGATACTGAGATACAGGTATCTTGGATCTCTTAACAGAAGTAACACTTAGAGAGTAGGTTTATTTTGATGCGAACGCCTGAAAGTAATTGGAATTGGGTTTTAGATTATGTTAAAGCGTTTATTTGGTTGAAAGTGGATGAACAATGAGTTCATTATTTTATGATTCACTTATATAGAGAATCGAGTTTCACTTATAAGAGCTTGAAAGTTACCTTTACTTTCGTGTTTTTTTTTTTTTTTTTTTTTTTTTGCATAAAATAACAATGAAAGAACATATCAATTAATGGAGAATGAGTTAGAATTCTACTGTTATTCATAAATTATTGAGATGATGAATAATTTTTAGGAAGATTTACATACATGCCACATAATATGTATTTAGATATCTACGATCTAAAATTAGAGATTTACTTATCTAACACTTTTCTATACTTAGAAGGGTGCATTTCACCTTTAAAAAGTAAGTGATTATGATGTTTTTATGTAATATTAAAGATCGAGGTGTTATTTATATACAAATTAAAGTTTAGGTGCTAGATATGTAAATACATAAGAATTGTGTGATATGCATATAAATCCTCCTAATTTTTATTAAAAAAGCTCCACTATCAAATAGCTTTGTTTAAGTCATTGAAAGAGGGTGATGACTCTTATCAACTTCACATGTATAGGAATGCCCATTGTATAGTATATCCTTTTACTTCAAACAATGAAATAAAAGTGTGTGTGTCTGTGTGTGTGTGTGTGTGTGAGAGAGAGAGAGAGAGAGAGATTGTGAAATGTGATTCACTCTATCAACAGAATGATTAGTCATAATCAATGCACATAGAAAAAATTCAAAGTTGCATAATAAGAAATATGCGAATCCGCTAGAGAGGGTCTAAAAAAGGGCCAATCTGATTTCATAAACTTTCCCATGAATCCAAGTGAAGTCTATACCAGAAGTTAAACTGGTGAGAACTAACCTGCCATAATATACTCCGGCGCAATATAACCATAGGTTCCCATTACCCGGGTCGACACATGAGTCTCATCTCCCTCAGGGCCAACTTTGGCAAGCCCAAAATCAGAAAGTTTGGCATTATAATCCTGCCAGAATACATGTATTAAAAAGAAATATGCAGAGCATAATAAACAAATGCAATACTTATTTTTAGCAAAAGTAAAATTGCATACCACATCTAATAGGATATTTGATGTCTTAAAATCACGGTATATTACTGGCCTTTCTGCTTCCTCGTGAAGAAAAGCAAGGCCTTTTGCAGCATCAAGGGCTATCTTCATTCTAGTCGACCAAGGGAGAGAAAGATACCCTGTTATGAATAAAATAGTCAGGCGGAAGATGTGAAACTATTTATCCTAGTCGTTTAAGTTGTAGTGACTTGGATCAGCTTAAAGATATCTAATATTTGCACCTTGCTTCACAAAAGGATGTTCTAATATTTTCATCTATGTTTGATTTTTCTTATTCTCTTTAAGGGGAGGGGGGAATCTTTATCAGAGATTTGAGAGATTAAGGAGGTTGTAGAACTCTACAATTGAAATAATAGTGTGCAGTGGCGGAAACATGATTAAACATCAATTAGGTGAACTTATATAAAAATATTGGTGTGTGTTTATCTTCTTACCGCTTTATTTGTCAGTGATTGAATTAGGTGATGCCTAATTCCCATTACTAATAATTTTGGTTAATAGGACTTCACAAAAGAAAATTATTTTTCAGACAAACACAATACTCAAGTCATTTGGCTTTGTAAGCATTAGCTCGAAAATAAATATAGTCAATAGAATTTGAACTCGAGACCTTGCTCAATTTTGTGCTTACCTTAGCAAACCGCTTAATCCAAAAGTTTAAGCTTAGAATCATGTGCTACCAATAATTAGTTTAAAATTTGAGAAAGGAGCATACTTTCAAGTTTTAAGATCTACAATTGACAATGATGCCACACATTAAAGCTAAAAAATATGATCCAAAACTATTTAAACAATAAGTTACTACATCAAGATGTGCAAATTAAACATGGCATTGCAATAAAACGCAAGCTTATAATTTTAGAGAAGAGCTAAAGTCCATTTAACGCAGCTGCAACTATCTGTAAAAATAATTATAGAATAGTTATGACAAAAAATATTTTCTAAAGCTACTATGGGTATTAAATATAATATATTTTTTCCTTTTTGAAAAGTTGGAAAGCAGCTTTCTTATAGCTATTACATTCTTCTTATTCTAAAAAATAGCTTTTCAAATAATGAGTGGAGAAGTAAAGAATTTCATTAAAAAAAATATCACAACATCATTTATCATATCTAATATTTAAAGTTTCCATGGAATGAATACTTTTTACATAACACTCAGTAATAAGTTTAGTACTATTATAGCTCTAAATATAAAATTTCTAAAAAAAATTTAAATAGACAAATATGCTAATCACATTTTTCTGGAAATCAAAGAGATTTGTCAATACACTTGTATTTAAGTTATTTAAGATTTCTTTGATGCATCCAGAAGATATTACAACAATGACTCGAGAAGAACCTCTTATTGCATTCTTTAGTACGAAATTAAATGAATCTAAAAAATGCATACAAATACATTCAAACTATCATAAAAAATTATATGATTTGGTTCAAGCCCATCAATATTAGAGATATTATCTATTTCTAAAGAGTTTCTATTATACTAAACCTACTACTTAATTTTATATCAAGCCCATCAATAAATACAAATAATTGAAGTTGGGACATAAACCTAATACCTAATTTTTGTTCTGCTCATAAACATCGTGTTAGATCGAATAATAAATGTCATTTGTGTAAAGTGTATATCCTTCTATATATAATGCAAGTTAAAGTTGTTTGATTGGATCATGAATAAAGAGTCATTGTAGGTAAGAATTTCAGTAGAATTTATCACTTAAATTTTAGTAAAAATAATACTATTGAAATAATTGATGATAGGTAGTTTTTGGCTAAGTCTTGAAAGATTTTACTATGTATTTTTTTTACAATGCAAGACTTGTTAATTTGCTAAAGGTGAAAATCATAGCACAAGGTTGTATATACCTTTAATAATTTCATATAAATCATGAGAGAATGTTTGTTTGGATATTGTATTAGGTTTGCCATGAATACTAAAAAAATGTGATTATACTTTTTAGAGTGTTAGATGATTTTTTGAAAATGGCTCATTTTATATCATGTCATAAAACTATTGATGTCAAATTGCACTTTAATGGAGTGATTAAGTTACATAGTTTATTTAAAATAATTATTTTTTTATGAATATATAAAATGTATGAATTATTTCTATTTAAAAATAGGGATTACAACTTAAATTTTTATTTCTTATTATCTAACTGATGGTCAAACTAAAACAATTGATGGATACTTAGGAGATCTATTACATTGTTTGAGAAGTACATTTTGATATCATCTATGGTTGATTTTGCATACAATTCATTTGTCGATGGGTTTATTGGCTCATGTCCAGTTAAGATTGTCATAGAATATTAATGTAGGAAATATATAAAACCTATCAATCTACCTAATCTAGGTCTAACATGTTTGTACAATTATTTACAAAATCTATGTATGATCTACATAGGGGGTTGCTTGCAAAAAACATCCCACGAAATATGATAATTAGAGATTTATACCAATGTGAACAAAAGGTACGTAAAATTTAACTCTAGTTAAAAGTCATTGTGCATCTAAATCCAAGATGGATTTCATATGAAACTTTAAGGAAGTTGAATGCAAAGAAGTGGGATAATGTAAAATTTTGCAATGAATTAGAATTCAGAAAATTTAGTATGAATCAAATTTTTTATATGTTTTAGTTGACCATATTTCATGATTCTGTTATCAATTCCTTAGATTCAACTATATTTTCATCACTTTTTGTGAATCCACATCCAATCCTCTATGAAATACTCATATCCAGTTTATTCCTTAAGCTATTCTACATGATGAGACTATGTCCACTAATAATGACGAATTCCAAAGGCACCTTAATCGCTAGCGAGGCAAACATAAAAATGGTGATTCAAGTATTACAATACAATAGGCACATAATTTGTTTAAATTTACTTGATGAATATCAAATAACAAATTTGTCATTAAAATATTTGTCGGAGCCAAGCAAATTTGATGGAAATCTTCATATTTATTTTCATCCAAAGCATGCATCAACTATTAATTTCTATGCATTTTTTTTATTAGTTTGTTTATTTTTTGTTATTTTAGTATTTAATAGAATGCCATGCTGACGATCAAGAAAGGTTGAATTAGGCGATAAAGATTGTATTTCCTAGCTTTAGATTAATTTATTGTTTAGCATGATTTCAAATTTGATTATGTTTAGGTAAAATTCAACGATGGGATTCTAACAGCAGACATAAGTTGTTAATGGCTTTCGAGTCCATCGAGGACATAAGTTGTTAGGGTATATGATTGCTTGGGTGGCGAGTCTTGGAGTTGTTCAGGAATTGAGCTCTGAATTTTTGTGAGGATTTGTTTGGGAGATGGGATCTTATCTAGGTTCATATATTTTTTAATGGTTATTTGATGAAGTGGTAATTTAAGTGAAACTGGGCATGAGAATTGCAGTTTCTAGCTAAAAATATGTAGCTATTATTTTTGACAAACAAGATTTATGTGAACCTAGCATGTAGTTCATATGCATCCACACGTGTGAGTTAAGAAAATATATCATTTGTATGTGTTTGAATTTTGCCTCCTACAGATGCAACATGTGTTGTTGTGATCCCTTGGGATTTAGTTCCTATAAGCCTTTTCCTAGGTATGCTTTGAAAGTTTAAATATATCTGCTGCAAGGCTTAATTGGATTGATGATAACTTATGATCTCTAAAGCATACAACAAATCATATTAGTTGTATTACGAAACCTAATATTGGGTCATCACACATCATATTAGTTGCCTCCTACAGAATGCTTATTACATATCAGCCTACAAGTTGTTTCCTTGAAATGTATTTCACATAGTGGAGCTCATTTCAAATAAAAAGGGGATGGCAAGAGCTCAATGCAATATAAAAACATGATCAAAGAAGTGTATGAGGGCTTTACTTCTGAAAAGATGATTCTCCAAACTTCCTCGACGCATAAACTCGTAAACTAGTAACCTTTGATCATCTTCAATGCAATATCCTATCAGCTTCAATACATTTGGATGAATCAGGCCAGTAAGAAAAATAAGCTGTGTCTGAAAGAAAGTGAAGAAAGGGGAGAGGATCAAGAGTGTTCTAGGCTTGAATATTTGCATGTTATCTATGGTAAATAAATAAATAAATAATCAAGGAAGATATCTCCCTACCAGCCACTCTTTATGCCCTTGAAGTTCATCATGATTAAAGATCTTGATAGCAACAGTAAGTCCTAAACCAGGTTTCATGGGAGCGGTTCCATTCTCCTCGACCCATCCCTTGAAGACGCGACCAAAGCCTCCCTCTCCAAGAAGATTCTCAAGTCTGAAGTTTCTTGTTGCACATTTGAGCTCATTAAAAGTGAACCTGCGCAGCTGAGATGCAACTCGCAGCACTTGACAAACATTGGGAGTAGATATGCAGCTTTTTTCATCAGAATAGGCTGTAGAACCAAAGGCTTCAATGATCATTGGTTGATCTTTGCTACCAATCCCTATGGATTCACTTTTGACTGTAACAATTACAGTAAAAAGAAAAGTTAAACATATAAGATGGAAGAAAGGGTGGGTGTAAACTATAGAGAATACATGTGCTTTAGGACTATATAGCTGGTTGTTACTGAGAAACATAAAAAAGTGAGAGAGGAAGAGGGGTAAGAGGCTTCTCTAAGGGGATACAGATGGAGATTTTTTGTTATGATTTACATCACTATAGATATTAACTATATTAGCTCTCTTATTTGGTTATTATAATCTCTACATGATATTACGATTTTTTTTTTCATTTAATGTGAGAGATTTGAAGCTTCCCTTCATGGTAAAATTGGTGCAGTTGAATTTGTAGAAGAGCATTTTAGTATGCCCCTTTTATTTGGAAACAAGTTTGGATTCTTGATAATTGATCTAAGTCAACTCTCTTCCTCTCATGCATGCAAGCTATATTTCTGAAAAACTATGTAAACTTTGATGCCATCTATTGGTGCTTAGCCTTTCTGTCATTTCTTGCGGTTCATCTTATTGACTTCTAGTAATCATTTCCCCATAAAAAAGTAGGCTTTTCCTAACATGTAAAATGATAAATGATATAAATCGCTTAAGGTCAATTTAGGACAGCTATAACTTTTGGTAAAGTTGATTATAAAATCATCGTGGAGAAAACAATTTTTTGAAAAGCTTCTGTGGATGTTACAAATATTTTTTTAACTCAAATAATAATTTTTTGACAACCACCATAATCTAACAGCTCTGATTTATAAAAGTAATTTTTCATCGCAAAATATTTTGAAAAGCAGCCAAAAATTTAGTAGCCAAACACAACTGTAGTTGCTTTTTGAAAAACAAAGCAATCAGAAAGTTGTCCCAAATATACCCTTCGATCCTAATACAAGAGAATCATGAACTTTAATTCAGGCAGATCATCTAAATTGGGTTAGTAATCCAGCAATCCACAAGAAAAAAGATCAACCCAGTTAGCTTGGCAAAGCTAGAAACTAAATCAACGCATATGAATTCATGATAAGTGAGAATTTTTAAACTACACTAACAAGAGAGAGATGGCATGACATTCTTAAATGAACAGTGCAGAAGTAGGAAGCCCATTTGGGCTTCTTCAAAATTACCATTATTCACGCTGAAGCTGCTAACAGAGACATCCAATTTCGACCTAAAGATACAGTTTCCCTCCAAACAAAACCTACTCCACCAAAGACACTTCTTTCCTTCCTTCTTCTCCCCATCCTTCCACCACATCTTCTTTCTCCTCTTCGACTTCACAGAACACACTGACGCATCTTCGTGCACTGAGGTTGACCCCAATCCCATCTCTTCAGAACCTATACGAGTCGAGAATCCTCTTCCTGCTCCAATATCGATCCAACTATTCCCTCCACAAAAGAAAGCATTATGAACAGTAGGCCTGCGTTTAGAAAATGAGGGCGGGGAATTCGCGTCAAGGGTCGATGGAAGCGTAGAGTAGAGGTGGCCGGCAGTAGCCACTGGACGGTCTGAGAGTTCGGAGCTTTGGGAGGATAGACGATTAAAGATGGCGAGAGGAGGGAAGACATAGACCGAAGACTAGTCTTTTTCGAGAAAGACCAGTAAGAAAGGTCGACTTGAGAAAAAAAAAAACCGGGCAGTTGGGGCAGGGGTATAATAGTAATTAGGCTTGCAGAATAGGCTCTCTTGTAACAGTTAGCATGTTATTTTATCTAGAAAATCGAAGATAAAATGATAAATCAAAAATTCAATTGAAAATCAAATTAATATTTTTATTATTAAATATAATTTATATTTATATATAATAAATATAATTTTATAAAAATAAAATTATTTCTAAATTAAATGTATTTAATTAATTTATAATTTTTTAAAATAAATATAAGTGTTATATATCTAAAAATCTTATTTTATTTTATTTTAATTATTCAATTTTTATTAGCATGTTATTTTATTAGAAAATGAAATCAAATTCAATTGAAAATCAAATTAATATTTTTTTATTAAATATAATTTATATTTATATATAATAAATATAATTTTATAAAAATAAAATTATTTCTAAATTAAATGTATTTAATTAATTTATAATTTTTAAAATTAAATATAATATATTATAAATATAAGTGTTATATATCTAAAAATCTTATTTTATTTTATTTTAATTATTCAATTCAATTTTTTATATTTTTTATTATAAAATGAGTCAAATTTCTTAAAAAGACTCAAATTTTTTAAAAATCAATTGACTTGAGCTGAGAGTTGATCTGAAATAACTCGAAAATTTTTGAGCCGATTTGAGATCACCTCAAAAAAATCGGCTTAATAATTATACAAAATAACTAGGAAGATTTACTTATATATAACACAATTTTTATATATTTATATATCTAATAAAATTTAATATTTATATATATTACGCCTTCTTAAATTTAAGAAGTATATTTCACTTTAAAATAGAATATGGTAGTGATATTTTTTTAATCATATTGAAGATTTAGTTGTTATATAAATATTAAAATTTTAGATATTTGATATATAAATATATATTTTATATATATATATATATATATATTTATATATATATATATATATATATATAATATATATATATATATATATATATATATATTTTTATATAATTAAAATGTGTAATATTATTATTTGATAGGTTAAATCAAAATAAGATTAATTATTATGATAACTCTTTGCAGGACATTCCAGAAGATTAACTTTTTTAAAAGCGTAAATAAAATTTTCAATGATATAAATATTTTCTTAGAAAATAAGAAGGTTTAAGTAAGTGGAACAAATATTCAGTCTAGCATATTTTAGGGGATGTTTGGGATTAATTTTATTTATTTTATATTTTTATTATTATACTATTTTTAAAAATATATTTTCTTGATGTGTTTTTTTTGTGTTTTATTTTTTTAAAATAAATAATATTTATAAAAAAATATTTAAAAATCTAAGATGTTTTAATATTTTAAAATATAATATATTAAAACATATTTTACTTCAAAATAAAACATAAATAAGATAAAATAAAAAAATAAAATAAGAAATAAAAAATAAAAGTGATCTCAAAGAGCCCCTTATTGTATCTAATTAATATTATTTGGAGGCTCTTCGGATTCACTTTAATTTATTGTTTATTGTTTCTAGTTTTTATTTTGTTTTATTTATATTTTGTTTCAAAGTAAAATATATTTTAATAAGATACATTTAAATTAATTTGATCTATTTTTTGAAATTTTAAATTCATAATTTATTTAATAATAGTATAAAATAACATCGGAAATATGAATTTTTTATCGAAGCATGAAAATGGATTATAGAATGGTCATACTTTTTTATTTAAATACGAATATTTTTTAAGAACTCAAAATCGTATCAATCAACTTTTTATTTTAATTGATAAAATCTATAAATGATTCTTTAAAATCGATTTGAAGACAAATAAGAAACCGGATGATAAATCATAAGTTATTTATAATTATTCTAGAAAAGTAAAATTTATAGATAGATTATATATATATATATATATATATATATATATATATATATATATATATATATATATATATATATATATATATATATATAATATATAAACAATAAAAAAAATAAGATGAGATTATTTAATATATTTAATTATTTTTCTTCTCAAAATTTAACCTCTTTTTTTTTGGATAATTTTTTAAAAATAATCTAAAATAAAATTCTATTAAATATATTATTTTAAAAAAATGTTCAAAATATCTAAAAATTATTGAATATTTTTAAAAATAATACTATTTATTCTTGATAATAAAAAATAAAAAACATTTAAAAAACACATTAAATAGATAAAGATTTGAGAAGGTCTCTAATCTCAAAATTCTCTCTAAACTTTTGAGTGTTTTCTCATTTAAGTTACATTTGAGATAATTTTTTTGCTATTTTACTATTTCAGAAAGCACCCAGAAAGTAAGACATTTTCATCTAGCTATTAATTTTTTAATTATTTTTAAGAAAATTTTGTGGTAAAAGTAATATTATTGAGAATCATTTAATTATGATTATAAAAACTATTTTTGAAATTTTTAAAAGAGATATTTATAATACATATTTTTTATATTTTTCATAACAACTTTAAAACTTTTTTAGAAAACTACAGTTAAACATAATCAAAACCTTCTTTGTATCATTAGATTTGTGTCATTAATGTGATGCTATTTTGATATTAAGTTCTCAAAAATAAAATTTGGATAACCCTAAAGTTAATCATGTAAGAGAATAGCTTAAAACTTTTTTAAAGCATTTATTCCAAAAGTAAATAGTTTATATATATATATATATATATATATATATATATATATATATATATATATATATATTATAATATAAAAGAATAATAAAATGAGATGAGATAATATTATAATATATTTAATTATTTTATCTTCTCAAAAATTTGAACCAAATCTTTTTAAAGTTTAAGATATTTAAAAATAAAAAATAAATATACTTAAAATAATTATTCAATTAAATATATATATATATATATATATATATATATATATATATATATATATATATATATATATATATATATATATATATATATACATATATATATATATATAACTATACATATATATATATATACACAACAATAGTACTTTGAGAACAAATGAGTAAGACTTAATCGAATTAAAAATATATATATATATAGTAGAATACAAATAAAAACTTTAGTTGGGCTTAGAGGTGTAAACGAGTCAAGTCGAATTTTAATTTAATCAAACTAAGCTTGTTTAAACCGTGTTAAGCTCGAGCTCAACTATCAAACTTGAGCTCAACTCGATTTAAAGAAAGTTAAACTTGAGCTCAACTCGAATGCTTGAACTCATTCAAAATCTAGAGCAAGTTTAAAAAACTTTATAAATTATTAAATGATAACGTGATATATAATAATTACAGTTATTCATTATGTAAATAAGCTGGCTCGATAAACTATCGAACTAAGTCAAATTAAGCTCGAACTCGAGCTCGAAAATTTTTTAAGCTAGTTTATGAGCTCAAGCTCAAGCTCGTGGCTCGATAAACCACGAGCCGGCTTGATTCACTTACACTCCTTATTGGGCTAATTTAACTTGATATAAGTTAAAATAAAATCAACATAAAATTATTAATGAATCATTTATAAGATTTTTCTTGCTAATATTTATTTGTTATTTTGCTCATAATATCAATTCACAAAATTGAACAATGGATAAAAATATAAATTTTAAATTTTAAAAATATTTATTTTTATGAAATAGTGATATAAAATTGATCACATGCAAACAATTCATGAGACTATTTTGAGATTTAACTCTTATTCTCTAATATTTTTGCAAATAAAAAATAAAAAATTACAATACTTACAAAAACTTTCACAAAATTATTTTGACAACAATATCAATTTTAAAAATAGTTAAAATAACCTCAAATAAACCCTTAAATAAAATGCAAAACCATACATAATTTTTAGTAACACTCCCAATTCAGAAGCATCATTTGCAAAGAAAGTTGTCTCAAAATTACATAAATTTCTTCAGACAGAAGATGACCAGTCTCTCCCATCACAAACTCAAAAACCTCATCTTTCAACTCAATCCAACTACAACCTGCTGTCTTAGCCACCCCTTTCCCTCTCATGAAGCACCTTATCTCCCTAACACCATCCCAGAAATGAGCTCCAGCATATATATTTGAAAGAATCACATAATTACCTGCATTTTCAGGCTCAAGTCTGAAGAGTTCTTCTGCTGCAACTCTACCAATCTCAACATTATTCTGACTACCGCAAGCATTGAGAAGAGCTCCCCAAACTCCTGCATGTGGCTCAACTCTCATAGTCTTTATCAGCTCATAAGTCTTTTCAATAAGACCCTTTCGACCCAACAGATCGACGATGCTCGCATAGTGATCGACGGAGGGCTCAATTGCATGACTCCTCATGCGCTCGAAACAATGTAGACTTGAGTCTACCAATCCACTTTGGCTGCAGGCAGTTAAGATTCCAAGAAAAGTAACTGTGTCAGGTTGAATACCTCTTTCCAGCAGCTCTTCAAATAGTTTCAAGGCCTTTTCGCCGAGTCCATGGTTGGCTAATCCAGTAATCAGTGCATTATAAGACACTATATCCTTCTCCTGCATCTCTATAAACACACTGAAGGCTTCCTGTAAGCTGCCACATTTGGCATACATATTAACAAGAGAGTTGCTGACATAAACATTCGTTAGAAAGTAAAACTTGTGCAAGAATGCATGTAATTGCCTACCAAGTCTCAGAGCTCCTAATTGACCACAGGAAGACAGCAGTATAGCCATGGTGACGTGATTGGGTTTCCACAATAAGATCTTCTGAGACCATTCTCACTATGACAGAAATCATTCCTTAACTTCCTTTGCAAACCAGGATCATTCAAATTAACCAGATATCATGGTGGCTAAAAATTCTTGACATTTGATCATCATAACAATCACACACATGACACGCCATCATAACATTACATGTGACAACATTTTTGTCTGCCATGTTATCAAATAGATACCTTGCTTCTTCTACTAAGCCCAATTTAGCATACATGTCTAGCAATGTGGTTTGCACATAAACGGAGGAACTGAATCCAAGTTTAGTAGAATGAGATTGAATCTGCTTGCCTAACAGCTCTGGATGATTGTGGACAGTTCATGTGACATATTTCAATATCTCCTCAACTGTTATTGTAAATAAAAGCAGAACATTTCTTTGAGAATCAAGCGGGCATATCCAATATGGCCGAAAACCTGGCTAGAAAAGGTAACGAGTTTCACAGCCAAAAGATTGTTCGACTGAAGGCCATGAATGATGATATAAGCGTGGGTTTTCTTCAAGGAATTGAAGGATGAACAGTTATCAATCCATCTCAGAATGTTATTTAAAATTGCTGGCATCGGTGTGAACAATATCCAACTACTGCTTCATGCCAAAATATAAACAGCAGCTTATACTTTGCCACAATAGAATCCTCTTCAGAATTGTGATTAGGAAATTCATCAATTTATTGCCATTAATGAAGGTTACCGGAGCACAAAATTAGCTCTGCAGTACTAAACAAACAAGATGAGGTGTTAGCTGATGTGAAATATAAACGAAATGAAATGAAATGCCAGCATATCGAATACTAATAACACTTACCATGATAAGCTAATTTTTTATTTGCTTGTCAAACCAATAAAATAGGATCAAGAATTGGAGATGTAATACTTTTCTAAAACCTTGCGTTCATTATCATCATCTTCGTATCAACTATGTAGATTGGCTTTATGAATCCTCATTTTTCATTTCTTCCTGATAAGTATTGCCTAAGGTGTTATATATTTTCCTTGAAAGCCATTTGCATAACTTTAATCTGTATAACTTTAGGTATACCTCTTATCTTTCTTAAATCTCTAACACTAATCTCAATTAATTATCTAATGCAGACAATTTCTATCCATTAATATACAAGTTCAAATCACTGTCAATTTTCAATTATCTTATCCTCAATGGATTTCACTTCAATCATTTCTCAAATTTAATCATTAAATGATTTATCATTTTTATTTTCGATATATATTCATCTTAACATTCTTCTTTCTATCATGCGCAACTTAAACATCAATAATCTTTTTACTATCAACATTCAAATTCATGTAGCAACTTCAACCTAATTGCAAATTTATAAAATTTATCTTTCAATCTGTGATTTCATTTTATCATACAAAATTCCAATGATATTACTTCAATTTAGCTATCCACTAGATCTCTATTCATTCGTATAATAAATCCAAAATACTCAAATTATCTTAACTAGATATTTTATTTTCTAACATTAATGAATGATAATAAATAATATCATAAAACCTACATTTGCATATCATATATTTAATCTTTATTCAATTAATTTTGGATCTTTTTCTTCAAAATACTTCTATCACCATTAAGTTCATGATTAAAGCAAATGCAAACTCCATCAATGCATTCAACAAAAGAGAAAAAAAAAAGAAGCTGATTTTGCAACAGTTGTCTTCACCGATCCTTCTTTCTCTTTTACCTCACAAAAAGTGTCCCTAAAAATTCTAAAATGCCCAATTTTTAAATGATGAGATTCCCCTCAATGATAAGAGTGTGTTTCTAAACATAACATATTCAGATTCAAAGTTCTGGCTGCAATGCCTGGGCACTATGGCCGTCACATCTAGGCACAACTGATTCGGTTTTATTTCTAGCCAGCATTATACTGCCTTTGTGCTACATACCCAGCGCCAAGGCCCTAGGTCTATGGTAAGTGTGATTTTTCCTTCTTTCATAGCACCTAAGCACAAGGTTTTCTGTCCATGATCATTAAACTCTATCATTGGCACCAAGATAGGGCACCTAAGCACTCAGTGCCATGTCCAGTGTCTCCAACCTTTGCTAATCGTCAAATTTTGTAATCAAACTCAGTTCTAAATCGCTCCATATCATCCAACGACCACAGATTCACCAAATCTGCAATCAAACACAAAATCTCATTACCCAAGAACAAGCAATATAAGTTAAACTATAGCTTAATTCAGCACTAACTCTACAGAGGTATTTAACAAACAACCAACCTCAGGAACTCGCTTTCAATACCCCTTGGATGAAGTCGCTTCAACCTTATCATAGGTGGTACTCCCAAGCTACTCTCAAGAGATGGCAGCCATAAAACCTTCAATGGCAGACATCTTTGACTACCTTCATGGTGGCCCAAATCCCACGTATCCCATACTGCAGCACCAACCTTAGTTCTAACTAGGACATCTAAGATTTTAGATGCAGGGACGTAAAATGAAGGCCAGCAATTACACCCTTATTATGTTTTTGATTCCTTCTCGTTCTCTCTCTCTTTCGCATTCCCCATAGGTTTGGTTAGCCCATCTATGCGGAGGTTCTAATCGGGTGTTCTTTGTAATAAATCATTCTAGAGATGAAGTGATCAACTTCACGTCTCACCGACCGGCAATCTCAAGTATGGGTCGGCCTGTTTTCTACCGTACAAATTTGGATCCAATACCATTGATTGACTTAGCATAATTGTTCACATTACTAAGATAAGCTCCTACTGTAAGAAACCAACATCTGGAAGTAAAAAAAACCAGAAATTTCTTGCAAGAATTAACTTACCTGCTTCAAACGTCCAATCCAATCCGCCAGTCTAACTAGATGCACCATTCAAACTCTTCAATCCGTCATCCATCATTCGTTCCCTGTTCCTGCCCCTCGGCAGAAACCATAAACTAAGCTCCCAAAACCAAAGAACCTGCTAAGGAAATAAAACCAAAATTTAGACACAGCCTAATTAAAAGTGAAAAAAAAAGGCATTTTTCGCCAATTACACTACCAATTGTGCAAAACCAAAGAATCCTCTGCAGCCAATTCTCGCTTACCACTCCTCTCGTTCACACCATTTCGAAACTCACGCGACCAGTATTCTATCTCAATGAATAAAAAAAAAAAAATCAAAAGATAAGAAGAAATCTACCTCAGAAGAAAACCTCAAGAAATAATTCGCGATAGGGAAAGTGACGATGGTTGGTTATTCACCAGTTCACTGAGCGTCGCCGCCTTTAGTCTGCAGTGCTTGGAGAAGAAAAAAACTCACAGAGACTCAAGCTGCCCGAATATCTCGTATTTCTAAGCCCGTAGAAGATACAGCGAGCGGTCTAGGGCCGGGGCAGGTGCGCACAAACTGAAAAATTGAATCGATTTGATTCAGTTTGTAATGTCAAGGTTCGATTTTTAATTATAAATATCTAGTTATTTAATTTTTTTTAATTTTTTAATAAAAAATAATTTAATCCGATAAATTAAAAAAAATTTAAAAAGTCAATCATAAATATATAATTTTCATTATAAATACTTAATTATTTATATAAATTAATAAATTTCTAATTGACTAAAAAAATCTTAATATATAAAATTGATTTGAATGTATTTTAATTAATTAGTTCATTAGAAATAAAAATATATTTTTATATATGTTATTTGGTTTAATCAAAATTAAAACCGAATAAATTTAATTATAATTCGGCTCAGTTTAAACTTTATTTACTTATTTTAAGTTATTCGATATGATCTATTTAATTTTAAAAAGAAATTCAACCGAATTAAATAATTGTAAAAAATGAACACCTCTACCTAGAGGTTAAGAGTTAAAAGTAGCATTTTAACTATAAATTAATTCAAGAAAATTTAGGTACATAACACACAAAATTTATGTATTTAAATATCTAATATTTGACATAGAAATTCTAATGCTATTTATATAAATATAAATTTTAGGCATTGAATATATAAATATATAAAAATTATGTGATATATTTATAATAATGTAAACGACTCATTAATTAATTATTGATTATTGTGCTCATTAACTTTTGTAAAAATCAGTCTTAATTTAATGAGTAATATTAATAAACCTTAATAAATTCTAATAATTTTAATTAAAACTTAAATAATTTGAATGTGCTTTAATTAATTATGCATTAAAAATATAAAAATAAAAAATTATTTTTGGTATGTTATTTGATTTAACCGAAATTCAAGCTTAATAAATTTAATTATAATTCAGTTCGATTTATACTTTATTTAGTTATTTTAAGTTATTTAATTTGATTTATTCAGTTCAAAAAAATTCAACTAAACTTGTTGAACCTACAAAATGCACACTTATATTTAGAGTTTAAGCCTCAAAGTAGTATTTTAACTACGAGGTGTTATATCTTAAAAGTTATTCAGTGCCAAAATTTAAGACTTTCAATGACAATCGGCGCAAGACGATTTCACATATCGAGGTCGAAATGAGATGGGATGTTTTCACATCTCAGCATAGTGCCCGATTTAATTAATTCATCAGAAATTAGGTACATAAGATACAAATTTTATGTAATTAAATATAAATATATATATTTTTTTATGCATGAAAAAATATATAAAAAAATAAAGAGAATTCTATTTTTAAATATAATAATAAAAATTCTAATGCTATTTATATAAATAAAATATTTTAGATATTGAATATATAAATATATAAATTTAAATGACTCATTAATTAATTAGCGATTACTATGCTGATTAAATTTTTAAAAAATTAGCCTCAGTTTAATGAGTGATATTTCCAATAATCTTAATTAAAACTTACATAATTTCAAATTAGCGACAATGCTTGAAGTCTTTTTGTGGAAGTCTATTACTGATTACTGTGCTGACTTAGGTTAGTTTAGGTTAATAGTCTCAATCTTAAAAATCTTTAAGTCTATCATTTTTTTTTTCTCCTTTACAATCATCTAACATTCATTCTATCAACTCATCTAATATATACAATCTAAACTCTATTTTCAATTATCTTATCTTAATATTTTTTTAATATAATCGATAATAATTTTATATCATAAAAAAACATTTCTCCATTTTAATCTTAAAAAGTACAGTATTACTATAGCCGTATATTATCAAAGAAGATATAAATATTCCATCAATAAACTTTACAGGTCTGAAAAATGTCATAATTTCATATAGTCTTAATAACAGTTTAGTAGTTATACACATAAAATTTCTTTCTGGAAGCTTATGAATCACTAAAATTGTCTAAGGAATACTTTAGCAGAAGCTCATCAATGGCTTGTTGAACTCCTACTTGTCATTGCCTCCATACTGCGTAGAATTCCCATTCCAGAACGTGTTTCTATCCTGCGAAGAGAAATCATCTTCGTCATGTCTTAGAGTATGAATGTTGCTTCCAAAAGGCCTTGAGGTTGATGAAGTTCTGGAGCTCGAAGTTCTGGCATTTGTGTTTTGGGGAGTTGATGAATATGGATTTCTCAGAGCTTCTCCTCTCAGTGAGGGGTTCTGGAGGCCAGGATTTGGACCTGCAGGTTAAGCAAGAGGAATAAATTTTCATCTCAAGCACAACAGCGACCAAAAACAAGAGGAAAAAAGTAAAGAAAAAGAAAAGAACATCAAAATTTAGTCACCATAAATTTTATAGATGAGTTCCATAAAAATTTTGATTCATCGAATCATTAAAAAGAGTTAATGTCTTAGATATCTCCGATCTCTTAATCGTGATATAAATGGGGATGTTATTAATAGAATTCAAGTTGAATGGTTGAAGAGGAGGAATGTATTGGGCCTATCATGTGATAGGAAAGTACCGCTTGGACTTAAGGAAAAAGTTTATAAAATGGTGGTAAAACCTACAATAACTTATGATACAAAGTGTTGGCCATTAAAACAGAAGCATATAATTAACTGTTGCAAAAATGAGGATGGTCAAATGGATGAGTGACTTTACTCTTAAAAGACAAAATATAAAATGAATATATATATGTGAAAAGATTGGAGTAGCTCCGGTGACAGTTAAGATTAGAGAGATAGTCATCTTAGATAGTTTAATCACATAAAATGACAGCATTCGATGATGCAATCAGGAGAGTAGATGTATTAGATTAGACTTATGTTAAAAAAGGTAGAAGTAGACCTAAAAAGACTTAAATAGTATAAAAAATGATTTTATTTTATTATAATTAAATGAGAATTTGACACTTAATATGACAATGGAGAAAAAAGATTCATGTAATGTAACCAACCCCACATAGTGGGATTAAGGATTGTTGTTGTTGATGTTCTCCTTGTAGTACACTTATTTCAAAATAAATTTAATAATTCAAATTCAAATATATATATATATATATATATATATATAAAAAGATAAATGTAATACAAAAATTAATTGATCAGTCATATATATATAGCACACATTTTAAGATAATTTCAATGGATATAAATTCCATGGTGACCCAAATTCTTAATTTGTAATCGCAAATGTCATTAAAAAGTCTTAAAAAAATGCTAAAACAATTGAAATGTCATTCACAGCTTCCGAATGACAGCAGCGGCATCGCAAAAGAGCTGCTTGTTCTGCACTTGATGGATCACCACTACCACACAAACTACTATGAGAAAGAGTTAACTTTATATTAGATATCCCAACCACCCAAATTATCTTATTTTCTAACCCTGAATGTCCTTTAAAAAGCTTTGAAAATTGTTAAATCAATGATAAATGGCATTTATCTTTCCCAACTCTGAATGACTTGGCAGCAGCAGCATCCCAAAATAACTGCAATTCTTCCACCATGTCAGACAGCAGAGGAAATCAGCCATAGCTTTTCTTAAAAAAGATTTCACTCACTTAAACAAAGTAGCTAAGAAAAACTTGAAATCTAGATCTTGTATATGCAGTATGTATGAGTTTGTGATTAAGTTCGCTCAAAAGTCTTAAAAAAAAAAGAATAACTAATCATCAAACCAGTATATTGAATTGGTACTGTGCAGGATTTATATAAATAACTCAAAAGATCAGCAGATTTGGAAATCAGTGAACTCACGGTATTGCCATAAATCATCATTTGGAGGTTGTTGTGAAGTCGATGAACTGCCATTTCCACCCAAATAGGAGAAAGGGTTCACATACGACAATGCTCTCTTCAGATATCCAAAATATCCTATTGCATTATCATCAGAAGTAGATTGATTTGCAGCACTTTGAATGTAATTAGATGGCGACTGTCCCCTCTGATGCACCGAGACTTCAGTTTTTGGAATCACTATTAACGCTTGACGGCCAGTAAACCCTAATTCAGATAAAGCTTTATTCATGTCTGCAGTTAAAAAAAAAAAGCCCAAAATGGTTTAGTAAAATATTGTTGTTTTAAATTGGTGTATATTATAATAAATGCAGAATACAGAAGAAACTTTCAAATACAATAACAATTATTCTACAAATAAGATGGAATCACCCATGGAATATACATGTGTTAAGTATAAGAGTGTAAGTACATCCAGGCATATGATAGTCCTTTTAGATTTTGACAGACCATGATATCAAGATAATTATCATTTATCTCCTTCGAGATTTTGTTAAATATTATATAATCTCATGAAGCAAGGAAAAATATCAAAAACCACCACTGGATTCATTGTTCCATCCATTAACCCTTAAAACAAAGAGTACTTTCATCATTAACTTGTAAAAAGTAAAAAAAGCAAAAGAGACTTCTAAACCTAAGAATCACACATAATTTGACTTAAACTGGCAAATAAACAAATATATAATCCAAAATTATTAATAAATTATATTAAAAGAATTAATTATATTTAACTTTTTCATATTTAAAAACAAAATCTAGATAGACTTAAAAATCTAAACATCAACAACAACAATAACAACAACAACAACAACATAACTTTATCCACTAAGTGAGTTGCTACATGAATCCTTCCTCTCCATTGTATTCCATCTCTCAACTTTTTCCCAAACATACTCATTTCATTTTATCTCTAAAAGTAAAGCCACTCATCCACTGAGCATCCCTCAGATTAACTTAGTCTTATGCTTCTCTTTATTGGCCAACATTCTGCACCATAAATCATTGCAAGTCTTACCACCATCTTATAAAATTTTCCCTTAAGTTTAAGCGAAACTTTTCTATCATACAACAGGTCAGATGCATTCCTCCACTTCCACCATCCAACTTGAATTCTACTAATAACATCTCCATCTATTTTACCATCATTTTGAACAATAGAGCCTAAATATCTGAATCGCTCATTCTTATTAAAGACTTGTTCACCTAATGTCACAACACTACCACTATAACTTCTACAACTAAAATTACACTATATATTGGTTTAGATCTACTTAACGAAAACCTTTAGACTCTAAAGTTGACCGCCATAATTCAAGTTTCTCTTAGACTCCTCTCTAGTCTTATCAACAAGAAGAATGTCATCAAAATATACACCAAGGTACATCTTCTGTAAATGCCTAGTAAGAACATCCATAACTAAAGTAAAAAGATAAGGGCTTAAAGCTGATCCTTGATGTAATCCAACTGAAATAGGAAAATATTTTGTCAATTCTCCTTGTGTTTGGACACAAGTAACAGCTCTAGTATACATATCCGTAATGACTTAAATATAACCAATATTAACTCCTTTCTGTTCTAGAACTCTCCAAAGAATATATCTTGAAACTTTATAATAAGCTTTCTCTAAATCAATAAATATCATATGTAGATCCTCCTTACTTTCTCTATACTTCTCCATCAAACCTCTTAACAAATGTATAGCATCCATAGTAGATCTACCTGGAATGAAACTAAACTGATTCTAAAAAACTTTTGTATCACATCGTAACCTATGCTCAATTACTCTCTCCCATAATTTTAATGTATGACACATTAACTTAATTCCTCTATAATTTGCACACTCTTGTGCATCACCTTTATTCTTAAATATAGGAACTAACAAACTCTTTCTCCACTCATCTGACATCTTTTTAGTCTTTAAAATAACATTAAAAAGATTTGGGTAGAATGAAAACATGCTATATTTATTAGTTTAGATCCTAAATTATACAGGTAGCTTAGTTTAAGATTTTTTTTTCAGATAAGCCTGAAAAAACCCATTGTTTTAATGGTTAATTAATGAAAAAGTTGAACCAAATAATTTTTATTTTGCTAAATCTCAAGGGAATACATGATATCTAACCAAAATCTCAGTGAAGGTAAAAGATCATCACCCCCATTAGATGCAACCAAGCCCTAAAAAGCTAAAAACAAAAACCCTGCGGGATAAGTTCATTTCTAAACTTAATGTAAAGCTACATTCTAACCAGCTTTACATCTTGTTCGATGAAATATACACTTAATATATATGTATTTTTTTATAATATTACCATATCATTTATAAAAAATAGAAACCCTTGTAGAAGAATATCTTATACAGAATTTGAAGGATGCTAAATGCAACAAAACTCGAGCATATATAAATGGAGAAAAAAATTGTAATCGTGAATCAATAGTAGCCATAAGAGCACGTAGTTCTTATTAAAAAAAAAAACAAACGCAAACTCATGACAATGAAGTCACTTCCTAATCTTTAATTACCAGTAAAATTACTGAAAAGACACTTCACCATTTCAAGCTAAGAAAAAGTGGAACTTAATCTACATACCTTCTTCACCAAATACCTTTCGAGGGTAAGGAATAGCTAAATCATATGAACCCAAATTGCCGTCATGGTTGTCATCTACGTAGTTTTTCACTGACCTCAATCTATCAGTAACAGTGAACTTCTCTTGAAGGCTGCTTCCACTAGGCATGCGGATACTTAGATGGATAGTGGTGGACTTCATAGTATTTTCTCTGTCAATAATCTCATTAGGAACGGCTCTTGTTCCTTCATGTGCATCATCAGCGCTTAATTGGGAAGACCCCGAACTGGATAAATGGATTGCCACTACTGATTCTGGAGAAGATTTGAGATGGCTTTCATTGGACTGATGCTCCCGTTGTTCAGCCTGAAAATTTGACATGTTTTGTGTCGCAGAATGCACGATTTCTGTTGTTTCATTCTCTTTGTTCTCATCGTCTTCCATATGGACATTTGCTGCATTAGCAGTATCCAACTGCAAGATATCCTCCCCCTATAAGATTAAATGTCAGATACAAACTACTCCACTATAGTATAAAGTTACAATTGGAGAATTAAACCAACCACCACCTCATCGAAAAATAAAAGGAGCGCACCAAAATTTTTCTATGAGAATATTTAAATTAATGGAACTCATGATACTTCTAAAAAGCACAAACCTGTTGCTCGACCAGACATACAGGATGATTTAATGGTTCAGCCTGTATATTTAGGTCTTGATTATCAGCTAAAGATGAAAGATCATTTAGGTTTGAGGATTCCCCCTGCTCAACATGAGCAACATCTGGAGAACTAGAATTTGAAGGCTCAGGTTTCTTTGAAGCAAGTGCAGCTGACAATAGAGCTGCAGCAGTATCCTGCTTGTTGCATAACAAATCACATTCTTGAAAGTTATTAAGATGGCACTCATCAAGCTGACTACTAAGTACAAACTACACAAACAAGAATGGCTGAAAACCTGAAAATGCATAGCAGCCCAAGCTTTCTCAATATTCTCCACAAAATGTTCGCCATTAATGTAACCTTCTGCAGTTTATTGAAATGCAAAACAAAGAGATATAAGCTATTTAACTTGAGATATTGTCACTATAAAAAGAATCTAGAAAGAGTTTAGAAATACCATGTTGCCAGAGCATTACACCATTGTAACCAACAACAGAGATGCTTGGAACAGATTTCTGCGGATCTGGACAAGATCATGTAAACTGAACACAAGAACTGGAGAAATATTGAGAACTAATATATACTAGATAACTTACAACTAAAAGCGTGTAAGAATAAAAGAAAATTACTAGTCAAAATAAACCGATATATTCAGTAATAGTTGATACATTAGTTTGCATGCACGCCAAACTTATACTCGTTGGACCATGTTACTATCATCAACCGATGTAACCCAAATATTTGGGTAGATTTCACTACTCCATTCACTCCTCAAATCTGAGGATACTTAATTGAAATTATGGTAAACTACTACGATAGACCAAAGGAAAGCTGCACCAGTCAATCAAGTAACGCACGGTGGCAAAATGTTAAATATTTGAAAGACATAATGAAGTTATATTGAATTAATTAAAACAACATTTCAGACCAAATCAAGCTTCATATAATACAGTCAAATCAACGAGTAAAGGATACAAATGGCAGCAAACTGTGATGCCTCAACGTGCCCTTGAATCAAATGCAAGAAAATGCAATATCTTGATACTGCTGCTGCTACCTGAGAAGAAATGGAAACCCAAAAATAAGCATGTGAAGTCCATGACCATTTTATGGTAACGTAACCAATTATTTCCATCACACGCCAAGTTTGGAAAAAAAAACATACTCTATCATCTAACCAAGTCGAATTTTCTAAATTGGTTGAGTTCTCATCTTCACCTGTGAAAGTAACATGAATATATTAATTTTAGATATTGTTAAACGCTAAAAGCTAACACCTAACAACATGCGTATACAAGCATTGAACTCCAAGGAAGGCAATTCAACAACAAAAATCATGTTTTCATATAATCTCCATGAAGAATGAATTTAACCTGAGATAAAGACGAGAAAAAGTTTCTTCTGCTTCTGAGCTTCAATAATTGCCTCAGAAATGGATCCTTTGTAAGTTAAATAAGCTGTGGATTTCTCCATCTAAAAAAAAAAATCAGCAACAGAATAACTTAACTTGAGGAAAAGAAACTACAACGACAGTATCCTGAAAGAACAGCAGAAAGTCAAGCATTCCAGAAAAGAACACAACAAGGAAGAGGAGCACAATCAATGATGCCCTCAAACTTGTTACCATGACGTACAAAGAGGAGTTCAGGCTCTGTTACACCCAAAGACAAATAATCTAAAGAGAATCAAATCAGCATGCCAAAAAAATTAGCAGGAATTAAATTCAAATTTTAATAAAAAAATTGACATAAATCATTCCAAGTAGATTGCCCTGCTACAGAAAACAATAAAAGCCAATGTAAGAGATGATGGAGATTAATTTGAGCAGACCGAGTGCAAATCATCAACATAAGTTAGTTTTGATTTTAATATTATGTCGAGTTTTAGTATTTTAAGCATGGCTATAATAATTATCCCTATAGAGAATAGGATGTGTTCTATACTATGGTTTGTTAAATGGGACTTCAATTGGACTTGCCAATTGGACAATGGCCTTCAACTAACCTATGAAGGCAGGATCTCTTGTTTTGACTTGCTAGACGAGAGTTGCTGCTGGGCCTTGCTTGGAAGCCGTTTCTTGCTATAGGCTAGTTGCTAGACTTAAATGTTGTTAGCCTGGTTGGTTGGTTCCCTGTTTTGTGAGATGGATTCAGTTCTATGGAGGTCATGTCAGTCACTTTCTAGGGAGCTGGTCTACAACTTTGGCATGGTGCTAAACCATTGCTACTTCTGCTTCCCAGCACAGCAACACTATTTCATGATCTTCATGCGACACATATTGTTGAACCTATCATTTGCTATTACAAATAAATTAAATGAGGCATGAAAAAATAGTTTTCAAACATTTTTTTTAATTTTTTTTGTTTCCTCTTTGTGCTTGAGTGTTAGTTGGATGAAGATCTTTCTAGTGTGGTGTAAGTGAAAATGGCTCCTCATATTGACATAAAGCTTATATTAGCACTTTAAAGTTCATTGATTGTTTTCCTTATTTTTTTTCTTTTCTAATTATCGTATTTGTTTTTTTTTTTTTTTGTGATTAAATTTAGTCAAAGTTCATACAATCTAGATTTTCAATAGTGATGTAATTTCCAAGTATCATGTGATTTTTATTGATCCAAAATTTCATTATTAAATTTTTAGTTAGGCCATTAAATTATCACTTACGAAAAATTTTGTTAGCTTCTTACATTTCATCAAAAAAGAAAATCCTTATGTCAATTAAAAGGTTGTAGATGATGAATTTGTCCTTATGTGTATGATCTTATGAATTTCATCCTAATTTGTATCAGGAAAATCGAGTCTTAGAGACCCTAGACAAACTCTATAGTCATTTGAATTCCTACTTTAGTTTAGGTTTTCTCAAGGGCGAGTCAATCATCTTCAAATATAAACAAGCCCCCAAAAATTTAAGAAGATGAATCCCCCATAAACTCACATAATTTATTCACTTCTTAGTCTTAGCAATAGAATAATTTTATAATCTCAATTTTGCTCTCAATTTCATGCCACATCAACTTTGGGATCTATATGGAACAACTTTATGTCAACTTTGCTTTTCATACAACAACCACACATCCATTTGGATGATAGTTTTGCAATTGCATTTTAGAAAATTTAGTTGTTTAAAATAACTTTTTGTGATCAAGTTAATCATCCTATGTTTTAACAATACAATCATGTTTTGTGATTTTTTTAATCCAAAATTTACAATTCCATCATCCCTATTTCTAAAGAATTAGATAACAACTAGAAAAAATGACTTTTCTTACAAAAACTTCACAATAACTTTACCATGAACCAAAACACCTGCCTAGCATGAACCTCAACAATTCATGAAGTTCCAACATGAGATAAGGTTGATATTTGATAAGCTTATGGAGAATGTGTTTCATCAATTACTGCCACAAGTAATCAACAACAAATATAGAGAAAGAGTTACATGATGATTGAAAGTAACACAACAGGTTCAAAATAGAAAATCCCAAATGAAACCTCACTACTGCCCATTTGATTTATAGATGTGCAATTGAAAATGTCATCACAAGCATTCCTTAAGCATTTATCAGGGTATGAAATCTCACACCATCACCAACTAAACTACAAGATCCTATGCACTATTAATAATAATGTCTTATTTGAAAGTAATAAATGTAATCTTGCACTCAATTCACCCCACATAAAATAAATAAATAAATCTCATCTTGAACAAACAATGAAATTGCAAACAAATCTTAATGAAAAATAACACATTAACAATTAACAATTAATATAAAGACAACAAGGACTAAACAACATAAAACAAAACACAAGTTCTAACATAAATGTGATCAAGGACACTATGATAGACTTCCATGAATAAGAATCCTATGCAGCATCGCTTTGATTTCTTTATTTACAAATGTAAGAACACAATGCAATTTGTCAGGTGGGCAAATTAATGCTTATCAATCTTGTTGCAACATGTGTTCTACCTTCAGCATCAGCATTTGCTCTGACTCAAAAATTCCACCTCTTCCCCATTGATAGTTTCCACCAATAACAAGGGAACGAGACTTGTAGATGTCGATTCAAATTGTGTGAATATTTTATTAGCCTCAATTGTATCACGTTCCCACATGTCCATAAAGAACTCAAAGTAACCCAGAAAAATAGACTCAACCTAGCCAAATAAGTACTAAATGAAAAAATAATAAAAGCCAATCAATAACATGGATCCCAATCCTATTAAAGTTAGCCCAAACAACTTTGCTACAACACTACTAAGTACAATCAGACAAACCACAAGTTAAAATCTCAACACAACCAAATCGATAATAGCACATATATAAAGCCTCACAATTTATTACTCTACCAAACCATAACAGCTTGACACATCTCCCATAGAGACATTCCTGGAGATAATCATAAGCAAAGTGAGGCAAACGATAGTTGGCCTAACAAAATCTATAACCAAGATGATCATGCACACCAGAATCACCAAGCAACTTCAGTCCAATCAGTTTTCACTCAAGAATCTTCCAATACAATTACAAGATTATGATTTAGAAGCTAACATGTGCCCTAAGGATTCAACTAGATCATTTGTAACAAAACTTAGTCTTGTAGTGTATTTCACAAGATGTTTTCCCTTACTAAGTAGGAGATAAGGCACTAGCAGCCAAAAATTACCTAAGTAATGTAACCTAAAGGATTCGTATGGATTCTCATGCACCTAAGGAGTAGATTCTCAGCTCTTCGTCTAAAAGCGGGTCCATAGTGTAAAAAATAGTGTCTCTCTCATCCTTTTTCTTTTCTTCTTATCTCAAAACATTTTTCTTGTTAATCTATGATCACTAAAAGACATCAATCTCAAGCATACTACAGGACCATACCCATAGCAGGGTTATTCAAATGACGTATTACCAAACTTGTGATTTATCAATGAAAGAAATAATTATGTCACAGATGTCGGAAAAAAAAAATACAGCTCCGCAACCACAAATTACGACTTCCAATGACTAAAATGAAAAAGATGGGCCAAATGGCTTAAAAGTCAGGGATTATGAGAATAATTCAGGTACCCAAGAATCGTCTGATCTTCATTGTTTTAGGTTTGTAAGGTGAGTGATTCCTCGTTAAGGGTGAAAATCCCTATAGTTTCGGTGGATAATTCCCCTTTAAACGCTCACTGCACAACTTACTTAGGGAAAGTAATTTCTTCGTTTCCAAATCAATTGAAGTCTACTGTCAATACAATTCAATTCTACTTATAATGTCGAGCGACATTATACAACCACTATACTAGCCCATGATCGCGACACAAAAAACTATAACTCGATGGTGTAAATTCGGCTGAAGAAAAACCGCCTCTTCCATTAATTCCCACCATCACCACTTCAACTGATGATGGTACTAGACATATCAGAATTAAAGCCATTCCTTCCCGTAAAGCCTCGCAGATTTAAAGGGAAAAAAGTAGGATCATCCACAATAAAACAAGTAGAAATTGCCACAACAGCAAGAACAAAATAAGGATTAGAAACATAAAATCTTCGAGGAGAAGAGCGATCACAAGAAAACGTGCATGCAGGAGATCAGTGGGAGGTGACGACCTAGATTTTCAAGGCGTTTCTCGAAGATTTCTCGATTCAGCTTGGAAATGCAGACCTAGGCTTCCGCTTCAGGCTTTCAGCGATTGTAAATAAATATAAAATATTAAATTTAGTTTTTGATATATAAATTCATAAGAATTATCTGTTACGAATATAAATTGTTTTAAATGTAAATCAATATAATATTATAATTAAGAAAATTTTCTAGGCATATCACATAAATTTTTTTTATTCTTGTAAAAAAAATTTTTATTCAAAAGATAAAAGATCATATAATATTTGTAATATGATATTAAAAATTATAATATTATATTTTATTAAAATTTATTTATATTTTAGATTTATAAACATATAAAAATTATATGATATACATATAAATTCCTCATTTAAAATTAATTTTAAGAAAAATACATAATAAGAAAATATATGATAAAAAATTATTAAATTTTATTATCAATATCATAAAACTAATTTAATTTTAATTCAAAATATACATTAATTCATCACTGTCATTATCTAAATAGATCTTTTCCTCTATATTAATTTCTACAATATTTGTTAGATCTAAAAAAATTTAAATATAAATCTAATAAATGATAATTTTTAAAACTAATATCAAATTGTTATTATAGTAATAAATTTAAATTTTTTTTCTCCATTATCTTCATTAAAAAAAATATGAAAATGATAAGAGCAGATAACCCACAAATATATTTTAAACATTATCATACAATCAAATTTAACTTCAATGATAATTTGAATCATGATCAGATCTGAAGCTGACACTAATTTGACACGTGTTTGGCTCGAGTTCAAAATGAAATTTCGGATTGTTTTAATTGTTGAAATTATCATCGAAATGGTTAATCTGATAATGAAAAAAATATATAGAATATTTGAACTCGAGTCAATCTTTTGCATAACAAAAGCTTTAACCACTAAGCAAGAAAACTTCTTTTTGCCATATTAGGGTAGGCTAATGGGATAATAATGTAGTTAGCTAAGATATTAAATGAAGTTATGGCCTTTGAAACTAGTTTATTTATCAATGCTATTTGCCATTTGCATGCAATCCATATTTCTATTAAATATTAGATTTTTGTTTAATATTACATATCAAGAAGAAATAAATTATGTCGAGGTAATAATATATTTGGTTTTTTGTATAGAGCTATTTTTATGATATGTGCCATTAATTTCATGCATTACTTGATATGCTTTATTGCAATTAAATTATTAGACAATATAATTAAATTGTAATAAAAAATGTATAAACTATTGGACGATACAATCAAACTAAAAGACATTTATAACAAATTTTTCTGTTGTGTTAAAATTAGATTTTTTTTTAAGGGTTTAAAAAATAAATTACATAAAATATATTAAATAAACATATTTTTAAAATAATATAAAAGCATAAAACAAATAATGGAAAACAAAATTACCTCAAATAGACCCTTAGAGGTATACCTTGGCTTTGTTTATTAACAATAGAGTTGAATAAGACTAAGCTTTAATTTAATACTAAATTTAAAAAAATTGACATTGAAAAGAACAAATATATATATATATATATATTGCCATTGATGCTCTTGATTTAACAATATTTTTTTTATTTTTTAATGGTAAATTCTATGAAAAAAATGAATTATTTACAGAAAAATAAAAAGTAATTTTTATTATAATAGCAAGAATAATTGAAGTTGACTTGCCTACAAATTTTATTTAGATTTTTTCATATAAAATATATTATTATTTTCATTAATTTTATAATTTCATTATATTTTTATTTATACATTTTAAAACTCAAAGACATATAGTGCTGATATATATATATATATATATATATATATATATATATATATATATATATATATATATATATATATATATATATATATATATATATATAATTAAAAGTGACTTATATTTCTTTCAATAATAAATCTTAACTTTTCATTCTATATTCAAATTAATTTGATGATTTCAATCCTAGTCATATAATATATATGACAATAAATTCTAAAAATAAATAAATTAATTTAATTATAAATAATTAATGAGTTCACATTAATTATTTTAAAAATTACCGTAATTTCCAATTAATAGTAATTCAGTTTTAGGTAACTCCATATTAATAATTATATTATCTTTTGACTTCATTTTGAAAAAGTTAATTTTAATTGATTTGACTTTTTTTAATTTCATATTAATAACCGTATAATATATTAATATTTTGCAAAGCCTTTTATTTCTAAACGTTTCCGCCCTTTCAGTTTTTACTTCCGTTATTTTCTCCTGGCATCAATTACTTCAGTGAGAGAAAATAATGACGTTAGAGAGAGAGAGGAAGACGCGTTCCTGCATCATTTAGAAAGCTTTAAAACTAATTAAAGCTATTTGGTTGCAAAAAAGTGAGTGTAATGCATTCACTTTACCAGATTCTATTAATTTTTCTTGGATGCAAGTAAAACAATCTGATTATTATTTATTTGGCGATTTGAAAGAGCGGTTGTGTGTATTTGAATTCGCAATCGGCAATTTCAAATACGGCTAATGTAAAGTGATCTGGGCCGTGGCCGGCGTTCCTGGCGCCGTAACCCGGCCGCCATTGCGTCAGCACTTCTCCTAGCCCGCCGCCCGCGTAGCCGCCCGCATCATTACCACAGCTAATGCTTCATGGCCATACCAACCATGGCCTGGCCATTATTGCCCGTGCCATTGGGTTATTCCGATCGACCAGATCTGGCTAGCCGATTATTGTATTCCAGCTGGTTAGGCCAGCATTGGTATTATTGGTAGCCATGGCTGCATCTATTAGCCAGTCCGTAGCCGGGCCATTCTTAATTTGCCGTATTCTCGGCTACCTCGGTCGCCGCCCTCCTGCCATATCGTAGGGCCATACCACGTAGGCGTCCAATTTACTTTACATTACATTTATCAACCAAACAAAATGCGTCATATATTTGTAAAGCTCAACCAAACAAATATAAAGTAATCCTTTTATCAATTCACTTTACAGATTTTTTTTTTACAATGTATTAAATGCAAAACGACCTAAAGGAGAGAAATGACTAAGAAAATAACTACGTTCCTCGGCTTTTCAAATACATTCGTTTGAATTTTGGAAGAGATTATTATGCTGGCTTATTTTTTTTATTATCCCCGGATCTATTATTTCTTCCTCGTCAGAGCTCCGGGAGGCTTCTGTGATCGTCGGAAGGGTTCCTGCCCACTGGAACGTAGAACAATCAATTGGAGGAGGAATTTGATCGCTGATCGCTGTCGACTTCGAATCAGGAGTGATTAATTATAAGTTCTTGCCATTATGATTTTTTTCTCGGCGAATTGTTTTCTTGTGATCAGTATAGGGGTCTCAGCAACATGATAAAAACATGATTTAAATTAATTAAAACATAGCGGACTGTAAGAAAAACATTAAACATTAAACTTTAAACTAACGCTAAACCCTAATCCTAAATCCTAAAATCCTAAACAACCCTAAACCCTAATGTAACCCTAAACCCTAAGCTAACCCTAAATCATAAAGCCTCAAAACCCTAAAACTTAAAGCCTAAATACTAAACCCTTGCATATGTACTCTCTGTACTCTCATGATAGTACAGATGATTTTCTGAATATTTTTGCAGTTTATTTTGCCTGGATGAAGAGAATATGATCATTATATTCCATTAGAAATAATTTTTTTTGGCCTGTTTGGAGAAAATATATTCATTACAATTCATCACGAATAATTTGGAGGCTGTTTGGTTATTTTTTTAGTGTTATTTTGCATATGCACTCTCTTGAGAGTATAAATGATTTTTGGACATTTTCTCCAATTTCTTCGGATTGGTTGTTGAGATTATTTTCATTACTCTCTGTACTTTCTATACTCTCTATATTCTCTGTACTCTCTGTACTCTCTATACTCTCTGTACTCTCTGTACTCTTTGTACTCTCCTGAGAGTACAGAGCATTTTGGTCATTTTTTTCTGTTTCTTTGGCCTATTTGGAGGAAATATGTTCATTATGCACAATTTAGAGGCTGTTTGACTGATTTGTTAGTATTTTCTTGCATCTGTACTCTCATGAGAGTACAGATAATTTTTGACCATTTTTTTCAATTTCTTTGGCATGGTTGTTGAGATTAGGTTCAATACATTCTGTTGGAAGCAATTTGACAGCTGTTTGGATGGTTTCTATAGAATTTTTGCATCTGTACTCTCTATACTCTCATGAGAGTACAGATGATTTTTCTAATATTTTTACAATTTATTTGGCCTATTTATAGGAAATATGTTCATTACAATCTATTAGTAGTAATTTTGTAGGATGACTTGGTTGGTTTTTATGGTTAATTTGCATCTGTACTATCATTTACTAACTTTTCATTTTGAAGTTTACCATGTCAGGAAAAGGATAATTTGAGATCGATCTACCACTCTAATGGTGTTTGATAATACTGTAGCACTCTTTAGTAATGAAGTCATTGACATTTTACTGAGGCTTCATCTGCATCAATTCATTATACTCCACATATTTCAGTAAGACTCAATTGCAATTACCTCAATCATGTCTTTCTGGGACATAGAGAAGCAGACTTTCTTTCTGGGTGGGCAGTGCATTCCTTTCACCCCCGATGAAGTTGTAGTGATAATAGAGATGCCAAATAGAGGGGAGAAGGTCTTATGACATAGAGGAATGTCTTTATCTGTGAGGTCGACTTCAGGTGAGGAAGCTTAAAAGCATCTTGAAGGTAAAAAACACAAAAGAAGCACTTGTGAGAAGGCGCCCCGTACTCTCGTACTCTCATACTTTACGTACTTTATACTCTATACTCACTCTTCTCAACTCATGAGTAACTGATATAATACTATTTATGTTTCATCGGTAATTTTTCTCAGCCGTTGTATACGTATAATTTTTTTATGATTTTTTAGTGTTATTCCTTGAAATTCTTTTATTTAGTTTATATTTTCTACACTGTTTGGAGTTCTTTGCAAGCGGACTTTACTTGTTTTGAGGATTTGGTTTGCATGGGTATACTCTTTGTAATCTCATGAGAGTACTGACCAATTTCATATTATTTTTCATGAGTTTCTAGCCTGTCTAGAGAGAATATGTTCATTACATTCCATTAGAAGCAACTTGGAGGTTGTTTAGGTTGGTTTTAGGAGAGTTTTGCATGTGTACTCTCAGACTCTGAGAGTACAGTACAAAGTATTTTGGGCATTTTTTCTTATTTCTATGAGAATGTTTGGAGGAAATATATTCATTACAAATCCATTACGAATAATTTGGAGGCTATTTGATTGCTTCTTTAGTGTTATTTTGCATATGTACTCTCTGTACTCTCTATACCCTCTATACTCTCTGTACTTGTAATCTCAGTACTCTCATGAGAGTACAGAGCATTGTGGTCATATTTTTCCTATTTCTTTGACCTGTTTGGAGGAAATATGTTCATTACAATCCATCGTGAATAATTTGGAGGTCGCTTGGTTAATTTTAGTGTTATTTTGTCAGATTCATGTACTCTTGAGAGTACAGATGATTTTGTGGATATTTTTTTTCAATTTCTTTGGCCTGGTTGCTCAAATTATGTTCATTATATTACAGTGGAAGTAATTTGGTGGCTGTTTGGATGGTTTTTGGGAGATTTTTGTATCTGTACTCTCTATACTCTCAATATTTAGCTCATTTCTTTCACTTTCTTTGGCCTATTTGGAGAGAATATGTTTATTTATGGAGCTATTTTACATGTCACATTTATGTAGAGCTATTTGCGTGAATGCTCAATGAGCGATGATGACAAGTCATGATATCTAATGACCCAAAGGGAGACTCTACCACGCTCGTAACAAAACGAGGCATATGCATTGTACTGTGACTATGCACATCAAATTGGTTTCAGTGTTTGGAAGGACCATACTAGTTATTGGCTAAACTCTAAGAAATTGAAATAAAAAGATTTTTTATGTGCAAAAGCAGGCCGGAAGAAATCTGTCAGTCTAAATGGCTTAGCAAAATTCCAGAAAACTGATACAAGAACTACTTGTCCGACCATGATTAGATTTTCTGTTGACTTGGAGGGGAACTGGATGGTTAAAAAATATATAGAAAGTCATAATCATTCGTTGGGAAAGCCTGCTGAGCTACATCTTCTCAGATCATACAGATGCATTAGTAATGAAAAGGCTTCCGTGTTGAAGATAATGATAGAGACTGGAATTAGAGCAACTGATGCATTCAGCTATCTAAGTGAGGAAGTTGGCGGCATAGAGAATATTGGATTCACAAAAAGAGATGCTTTCAATTTTATTTAGAAAGAGAAAAGATCGAGGATTACGAATGGTGACAGTAATGCATTAATACTTGTCAGGAAAGAAAAGCGATGGGATGTTTGCATGGGATGTACAAGTTGATGAGTCAGATTGCTTAGTAATTTTTTTTTGGAGCAATAGCATGTCTAGGATAGAATATGACTATTTTGGTGATGTGATAATTTTTGATACAAGCTATCGACTCAATAAATATAACTTTATTTATGCCCCTCTTATTGGAGTGAATCATCATTAGAAAAATATGTTATTTGGAGTAACCTCTTTATCAGAAGAGATGATTGAGTCATTCTCATGGCTATTCCAGACATTTCTTCGGTTGATGAGTGATAAACATCCTACAACAATATTCACTGATCAAGATCAGGCTATGGTGAGAGCCATCGAAATTATATTATCGCATACTCGTCATAGGTTGTACCAATGACATATTTTGAAGAAAGCACCTTCCAAGATTCACTGCTTTAATAGTAATAAGAGGGTACAAGGCCTATTTTATGCATGCATGAGCAAATGTGACTCAGAGGAAGAGTTTGAAAAAGTTTGGTCTACCATGCTAGAAGAAGGCAATTTGCATGATCATGCTTAGTTGTCTGAGCTTTATAAAATTAGATCCAAGTGGTCCACTGCATTCAACAAAGACTCATTCTGCATGGGCATCTTGTCAACGCAACGTAGTGAGTCAATGAACAACATATGTCACAGAATCTCTAAACTAACAAGTTTGCTCACAGATTATTTCTTGGGGTTGGAGAAGGTTATGGAGACACGACGCCGTAATGAATGTGACGAAGACTTCAAGTGTAGCCAGTCATCAATTGTTCCTATTGTTAAGACCAGTCCAATTCTGAAACAGGCAGCTATATTTTATACAAGAATTTTTGCATGGAGTTGGAGGTCTATCAGTAACTATGTCAGATGACAGCCCTATGGAGTATTTGGTGAGAAACTTAGAGAATAAAAATTTATCCAAAACATGGACTGTCCATTTCAATGGGACTACCTTAGATGTAACTTGTACTTATAAGAAATTTAAAATGATGAGATTACTTTGTGCCCATTATATCAGAGTTCTTAGTCAGGAAGATGTAGTGAGCATTCCGGATGAGTATCTTCTCATGCGATTATCTACCAGAGCAAAGAGGAATTTTTACATCGATAGTGCATATAGAAAATTAAGAGATGTGGAAGGCACAGATGGAAATGCTATTGACATTATTTTTCGGAACCACATTAGTCGATATGAATATCAAATAAGTGTCAGGGCACAGGGTAATAATAGAGCTGAGGACTATATGCTTCAATCCTTAAAAAAACTATACAACGATATCGACTCTATAATAAGTGAGAATTCTCTTCCAATTGACAGAGCAGCTACGAAGAAGAAGTCAACCACATCAGACATCTAACAGAGTGTTTCGTCACCCATTGTGACACCTTTCTCTATGCCAGAGTGTTTTTCAGAGGTACGCACAGAATAACACACATTGATGCTATAAAAAATCATTAACTGATACGATTTTCTACCTCAGGAATTCAACTCGAGCTCAACAATCAGTCAGTCAGCTGAAGGGTACACTAAGTTGATGATGAATATTATTACAGGAAAATATTTCAATGCATGATATCATTTAGTTATGTGTTCTTCGATTGTGCAATCATTTCTGCAGAGAGTACAGAGAGTAGAGAGGGTACATAACTTGCTTGAAACCAGGAAGGTCCAAATGGACTTTAATATGGGTCAATTATTTTCTACTTGGTTTTTTTCCTCACTATGTTGTTTATTGCTCTTAAAGCAGTAATGCATAGAGTTTACCCCCTATTAAGGACTTTGTAATCCTTAGACTGTGGCAATAAAATTTCTTATATTTTACCAAATTGCAGTTTATGATTGATGAGTCTACCTTGCTTACGAGGATGAGTTGATTTTCATTGTAGGCATTGCATAATTTGATATATACTCTATAAAGTACTCTACATTTTATGAAATAATTTTTATTGCATGCATTATAATTTTTGATAAGCTCATATGCTCTTATCAACAAGTTTAGTAGAAGCTGAAGAAAAAAAAAATTTGTGATGAAGATGATATTAGATATGATATTAGTTTAGTAATTATTTATAAATTTATCAATAATATTAATTTAATTGATGATACTTTCGTTATTACATTATTTGAAAAAATTTCTCATCTTAAAATATAGATTTTGCTCTACGCCTTCAAAATTTAAATTTTGTAAGACAGGTGTAGTAAGCGTATTCATAAATGCAATACATTTTTAAAGATCATAATTTTCTTTATTAAAGAGTTAAGTTTAATAATCGTATCTACTTATATTACGCTCACATGCTAAGTAGTTCATATTGTTTCTCCGATACTTTCAAGTATGTGGTAGTATAATGTAAATTTAGGTAATATAAATTTTAACATCTTTTTTAGTTGATACGAATTTAAAATATGATATAATTTGAATATCAAAATTAAGCTTATTTTCTCCAAACAAGTAAAGAAATCATCATAGAATCATAAATAATATTATATCAACTACCCAAGAGTAGAGAAGAGTACATAGAGAGTCTAGGGAGTACAGAGAGTACAGAGAGTGCAGAGAGTATAGAGAGAGTACAGAGGGTATAGAGAGTATAGAGAGGGTTCACATGCAAAACTGCTCAGAAAACTTATAAAAAAGAAACTCAGAAGCATCCAACTTGCTTTAAGGTTATAGTGAGCAATTCATCTCTGTCCTGCAAAGCAAAAGTGGAAATGGAAAAAAAATAAGCAAATAATCTATACCACGAGGAGAATATAAAGAGTTAAGCTATAGAACACCTCAAATATTCTTATAGTTAGCCTTCAAATTACCTGCAATAGAATAGAGAGTATAAAGAGTACAGAGAGTACAAAGGGTATAGAAAGTACAGAGAGTACAGAGAGTACAGAGAGTACAAAGAGTACAGAGTGTATAGAGAGGGTTCACATGCAAAATTGCTCATAAAATTTATAAAAAAAGCAACCCAGGAGCATCTAACTTGCTTTAAGGTTATAATGAACAATTCCTCTCCGTACTGTAATGCAAAAGTGAAAATGAAAAAAAATAAGCAAATAATTTGTACCATGTGGAGAATATAAAGAGTTAAGCTACAGAACACCTCAAATATTCTTATAGTCAGCCTTCAAACTACCTGCAATGGAATTGAGAGTATAAAGAGTACAAGAGTATAGAAAAGTATAAAGAGTATAGAGAGTACAGAGAGTATAGAGAGTACAAAGAGTACAGAGAGTATATAGAGTACATAGAGTATAGAGAGCATAGAGAGTACAGAGAGTACAGAGAGTATAGAGAGGGTTCACATGCAAAATTGCTCAGAAAACTCATAAAAAAGCAACCTAGGAGCACTCAAAATTGCCAAGAAAAATTGAAGAAAAATAGATGAAATACTCTGTATACTCCCAGGAGAGTACAAAGAGTACAGATGAAACACATTCCAATAAAGCATTTCAACGTCAACCAAATTGCTGCAAGTGTTCTATGCTAATAATAAAAGATCCAAACTGCCTAAGGATATTAAAAAAAATATAAGAAATACCCTGTAAAATTATTTCCTACTTATCAAACTTTAAATGTATAGTTCTTAGCTTAGCTTTTTCACTCCCAAACAAAAGATAGAAGTAACTAGGTCCTAAAGCAATTCATCTTCTTCAGCCAATATTGGTGGTTAGCCCAGTTAAGTGGGGATTTCCTAATTGCTGCCTCCATGTACTTGTAGACAAACATCCAAATCAATCGTTATCTTGACCCCACTCATTATTTCGGCCATTTTATGGGATCCCTCACAAAAGAATGGCTAGCATCTTCAACAAGTAATTTGATCTGAAAAGCAAAAAGTATAGTCAATAAGGGGGTCCAAAAAAAAAGTTTACGAAACCAAATTGGAAACAACTATTACAATCTCAGGAAGAATGGCCTTATGGGTTGGTTTTGGTAATGAGTCATAAAAATATCAAGCCCCTAGCTTAATATGCCCAACCAGGAGTGTCCAGTGCTGATTATATATAATTGGAAGTAAGAAAAGCTTGACACCGTGAGTGACATCTTTGGATGAACATTTTGCTTTCCTTGTGTAGGCCATATTTTCGCATACCTCTATAAGAAAAGAAGAGAATGTTTATAAATTGTAGTTTCCATCTATACAAATAAGGATTGAATCATAATACACTGCATATTTGTGGGGTAACTTACCCAGTGCAAGCATAAGATGTATAAATAGGGGACATACTGACCCAGACAGTACCTTGGCCAAGAAGAAGGTGAAGGCATCGACGCATTGAGAGATACCGCTCGCCGAACTCATCGACCGCCTCGCAATAATGATATTCCCGTATTGTATCACCCCGCAAGTGAAAAATATTTTAAAGCGAGCTTAAACGAATAGGTTATTTTATGTATGAAGGAGTTGATTGAAGATTGACTTACTCTTGAATCGAGCACACGCGTGTCAATAAGATGGAGCATCGGCAGAACAACTTGGATGAGAAGTCAACAAATGATGTGCCTCTCACCGCAGAACAAATTACAATGAAAAAGTTAGTAATGAAGAGCTAGATTCACTATGAATTAAGGATCGATATACTGAGATGATGCATACCTTCGACTGATGCTCCTCCACCATAACGATAGCAGCCTGTGGATCATCGACCTTTATTGGCTCATCTTTGTGAACCTATAAAAAAATTTAGTGAAATCTATTTCTATTATTTCAAATTTAAAAAAAAGTAACTTAATATCTCTGTTGTAGGCTTCTCATCTTTAGTAGAGGCCACCACATCACTTATTGTTGCTCGTGACTTCCTGTAAGTGTGTATGAAGGGAGAACAAATAGCTTTCCTCTTCCTTATCTGTCGAGCCTTCACACCACGCTCAATGCTACTGATTAAAAGCTTCAAAGCATCTTCATGTGCAATGGAGGCCTCCATAATAGCTTCCCCTATGGTGGACTCAACAGGGGCTTCCCTAGTGGAGGCTACCTCAGGGGCTTCCCAAGTGGAAGTATCCATAAGGGTAGCAGCTTCCCAAGTGGAAGTATCTATAGGGGCAGCAGCTGTAGTTGCCTCCACAGGAGACACCCCCGTGCTAGCCTCCATAGGGGAAGCTCCTCTAGTAGCCTCCATAGGTGCTGCCCCTGTGACTGCCTCCTCAAGAGTTCCCCTTGTGGTGACCTCCACAGGAGCTTCTCCAACAGTAGGGATGGTAGGACCCCGCTGCTCAGCAAGAACCTCCTCGATAGCAGTAACCCACAAATCAATCCCATCTATTCTCTTTGCCATTGTTGCTTGAAAAGAAGATAATATATCTTTCAAGTCCCTAAAACCTGCAAGTATCCTCTCCACCGCAAAGCCTTCTGTGTGGGGGTAGTAGCAGCGGACAGGCTAGATACACTAGATGGGGGAGAATATCGAGGATAGACATATGGAGATTCAGTGGGGGCTAAACTCAGTGGACTTAGAATGAGATTGCTATCAGGCTCAAGATGTATTGCATGTCGGGCAAGGGAAACTGATTCAAGGAGCTAGGTCTCCTCTTCTAATATGTCCTCAAATGAAAGATAGACCTGTGTTAAATCGATAAGAAAATGTGATGACTATAGCATAAATAAATACATTCTTATATAAACTAAGTGATATTATTATATGTCACATGGTGTCCTCCTAAACCAGTGAAGGCTTCATCTGGAAACTTTATTTTCGGCCATCGCAGCATACGTGGCTTTGCAAATGGAGATGACAGCCTCATGATGCTTATGTGCTCAGCGGCCCAGATCTACAATTATCAATATATCGAATAATACATAACCATAAGAAGAGTGACAAAGCCACTCATGTACCCGGGTGTCTTCTGGGTATGAATCTTTGATGTAATACCATCAAATTGTGAAACTTGGAAGGCCCAAATGGACTCTGCCCAGTTGTATTCAACAAATTTATCTATGTCATCGGCATAGATAATCAATTCCGTTGCCACCCTATAGTTATGATATACAAAAATAGATTTGACAGCAGAAAATGTATGTACAACTACACAAACTGTGCCACAGGCAATGAGCTATCTGCATGCTCAATCATAGTCTTATAGTCCACTGAACTGAATTACGACAGTGGGGATTTCTGCCATAAGACCTTCTCCGCTCTGTTTGACATCCCTATAATTACTACAACTTCATTAGAGGTGAAAGGAATGCAGTGCCCAGCCAGAAAGAAAGCTTGCTTCTCTATCTCCCAACAAGAAAGAATTGAGATAATGACTATTGAGTCTTGCTGAATTCCGTGGAGTCTAATGAATTGATGCAGATGAAGCCTCTTTAAAATATCAATGACTTCATCAATAAATTGTGCTGCAATATTATCGAACATTGTTCTAACGGTGGTAGGCCTGCATCTTGAAGTTATCCTTTTCCCAGACATGGTAAACTTCAAAATGAAAAGTAAGTTAATGAAAGTATAGATGCAAATCACCCATAAGAAACAACCAATCAGCCTCCAAATTATTTTCAATTGATTTGTGATGAACATATTTCCTAACAGGCCAAAGAAACTGAAAAAAAATATCCACAAAATCATCTGTACTCTCAAGAGAGTACAGAGAGTATAGATGCAAAATAACACTAAAAGACCAACCAAATAGCCTCCAAATTATTCTTGATGGATTGTAATGAACATATTTCCTCCAAACAGGCTAAAAAAATAGGAAAAAAATGACCAAAATGCTCTGTACTCTCATGAGAGTATAGAGAGTATAGATGCAAAAATCTTCCAGAAATCATCCAAACAAAGAGTACAGATACAAAATAACACTAAAAAACCAACCAAATAGCCTCTAAATTATTTCTAGTGGATTGTAATGAACATATTTCCTCCGAACAGACCAAAAAACTGAAAAAAAATGACCAAAATGCTCTGTACTCTCATGAGAGCACAGAGAGTACAGATGCAGAAATCTCCCAGAAATCATCCAAACATCTCTCCAAATTGCTTCCAATGGAATGTAATGAACATATTTCCTCCAAACAAGCCAAAAAAATTGAAAAAAATTGACCAAAATTGTATGTACTCTTAAGAGAATATAGATGCAAAATAACACTAAAAAACTAACCAATTAGCCTCAAAATTATTCCAAATGGACTGTAATGAACATATTTCCTTCAAATAAGCCAAAGTAATAGGAAAAAAATTATCAAAATGCTCTGTACTCTCATAGAGTACAGAGAGTACAGACAGAAACCATCCAAACAGAGAGTACAGATGCAAAATAACACTAAAAAACTAACCAAACAGCCTCCAAATTATTCCTGATGGATTGTAATGAACATATTTCCTCCAAACAGGCTAAAGAAACAGGAAAAAAATGACCAAAATGCTCTATACTCTCATGAGAGTACAGAGAGTACAGATGCAAAAATCTCCCAAAAACTATCCAAACAGCCACTAAATTGCTTCCAATGGAATATAATGAACATAATCTGAACAACCAGGTCAAAGAAACTAGAAAAAAATGTACACAAAATTATCTGTACTCTCAAGAGAGTATAGAGAGTACAGATGTAAAATAACACTAAAAAACTAACTAAACAGCCTCCAAATTAGTCCTGATGGATTGTAATGAACATATTTCCTCTAAATAAGCAAAAAAAAAAAAAAATGACCAAAATGCTCTGTACTCTCATGAGAGAACAGAGAGTACAGATGCAAAAATCTCCCAGAAACTATCCAAACAGCCACCAAATTGCTTCCATTATAATGTAATGAACATAATCTGAATAATCAAGTCAAAGAAACTGGAAAAAAATGTTCACAAAATTATTTGTACTCTCAAGAGAGTACATAGAGTACAGATACAAAATAACACTAAAAAACTAACCAAACAGCCTCCAAATTATTCCTAATGATTGTAATGAACATATTTCCACCAAACAGGCCAAAGAAATAGGAAAAAAAATGACCAAAATGCTCTGTACTCTCATGAGAGTACAGAGAGATGCAAAAAATCTCGAAATCATACAAATAATCACCAAATTACTTCAATATAATATAATATATAATATGAACAAGCCAAAGAAACTAAAAAATATTCATTAAATTATCTCATTTCTCTCAGTGAGAGTAAGATGCAAAATAACACTAAAAAACCAACCAAACAGCCTCCAAATTATTTTTGATGGATTGTAATGAACATATTTCCTCCAAACAGGCCAAAGAAATAGGAAAAAAATGACCAAAATGCTACAGAGAGTACAGATGCAGAAATCCCCCAGAAATTATTCAAACATCCCTCTAAATTGCTTCCAATGTAATGTAATGAACATATTTCCTCCAAACAGGCCAAAGAAATTGAAAAAAAATGGCAAAAATCATCTGTACTCTTAAGAGAGTACATATGTAAAATAACACTAAAAAACCAACCAAACAGCCTTCAAATTGTTCCTAATCGATTGTAATGAATATATTTCCTCTGAACAGGCCAAAGAAACTAAAAAAAATTGACCAAAATGCTCTGTACTCTCATGAGAGTATAGAGAGTAAATATAGAAATCAGGCCACAGAATTTTAATGTCATCGACTGAACATACTATCATCACTAATCAGACCATATAATTCATCTTGAAACATGACAAAACATCCTACAATGTGATATACTAAATATTTCACAAGGCTAATCAGTTCAAAATTTTGAAAATAAAGGCATGTATCATCTTGACAGTATAGAGAGTACACATGCAAAACATTTTAAAAAAAAAAACTCAAATGTTCTAAAATGTTCATATCTGACGGAGAAGAAGAGAAAACCTAAATTCATTAAAGTTCTGGAATACAGGTGTAAATACCTCATGTAGTTGCCTATAATACCTCAATGGAAGTTATTCGCAAGATTTGTTAAACCACGGCGACGCACATTCACATCGAGAGATGAGCTAAGAAAGCCATAACCGTGGAGGAATGTCAAATGACACTCATCTCATTTTTCTTCTCCCACTATTTGAACGAGGCGGGCTGGGCCTGGTCGAGCAAGGATAAATGGCGTCGTCGCCGTCCATTCAGTTACAACACCATTAAGCGCTAAAACAGAAAAAAATCATTGGACACGCGTCAGGCCAGGATTGGAGTCCGCATGTAAAGCTACGTGCGAACTCCGGACGTAATATTTTCTCATGTTCTTGAGGTGCGGTGTGGAAAACGGAGGTTTCCAAGTAGTGTTATTTATTTTTGAGGGATTTACATAGATACCACACAATTCTTATGTATTTACATATCTAACACCTAAACTTTCAATTTTATATTTATAACTTCCTAATCTTGAATATCACATCAAAAATATCATTATCCAAATACTTATTTTTAATCATAGGAAAATATTAAATAACTAAATATCTAATTTTAGCTCTTAAATATATAAAAATTGTGTGGTATATATGTAAATCTTTCTTTATTTTTTTATAAAAATATTAATTTATAAAAAATATTTTAACTCGAGAAAATCAATATTATTTATGATTTAGTTTTACTAAATAAAAATTATTGTATTTAATACAACTAATCACTAATTAATAATTTATCACAACATTATTTTATGCTAATTATGATTTAATAAATCTAATTAGGATTGATGGAAAATTATCATCAATTAAACAAATTAGAGCAGAGATCATTTCGAATTAGGGATTGATTTAAATCATATAGGGTTAGCCATTAATCATTATAAAAAATTTGAATTAGGGATTGATTTAATCCTTAGGGTTAGCCATTAATAGTAATTCATATAGGTTTTTTTTATTTAAGTGATTAAATCAATCCCAAATTCAAATTTTTTATGATGACATCATTATATGATTAATATACATATTGATTTTAGGTTATTTTTATGTTCCGAACATAACGATGTAGTCCGTTTTGCGATCGGAGGTTGTTTGGTTCTAATCGGCGTCGAATCGAGCCAATTTTAGTTTAAAAATGTGCATTATCACTTCAAATCACTTGACATTTACATAAACTCATCTGAATCAATTGCGGATGGACTCATTTGATAGATTTCAATGCTTCAAAGTTAACGATGTAGTCAATTTTGTGAACAGGGATCGTTTGAGCATCACTGTAGCCTCCTCGACTCCGATATACATGTTGGCACATTGACTACTCGATTTCTTGATCAGTTGATTGTTAGATTGTGGAATATGTATGCTATGATAAATTTTGACATTATGAACGTGATGATGAAGTCCATTCATCGATTAGAGGTCATTTCAACTAATTTTGGTGATGTTCAGTGTATTTTAGCTCCTATTTATGATCTAAAGCATCCGAAGTTCTTCAAATTTGGCTTATAGGCTTGACGCGACTCATGTAGCATATATGGAGGTCAACAAATGCCCCCAAAAAATGAGATTCGCGCATAGAGCGGATCATATTTGTTGAAAACTGGCTGAGTTTTTGAATTGACCAAAGATCTTGAATCATTGAAGGTTAAATTTCAATAGCTTATGGAGCTTTGAAGGAATTCATCATTAGTGTGATGCCTTATGTTTAGATGAGCTAAATAGTGGGATTGATTGATTTGTCTTGATTGAGTTATCGAATGTGGTGTTTGTTTTTGATTTATGTGTATGGGGGACACCATGTAGATCTGAGGGTATACTTATTGAGGTGATCAGGTGTGACATCAAGGAATAGTATACTATCTCAAAATATAGAAATCACTACCTTACAATGGACCTAATCACCTGATAATGACTCTTAAAGCATGATGGGTCTTCGAATATACCAGCGATTTTTTTCCCTACTTTACATGGATGGATAAAATAAGGTTTATTTAAACCAGGTTCTAAAGTTCCTTATAGGGGCAAGCCCCCATAGTCAATTATATCTTAAGGAATGTGAGTTCTTTAGAAATACTCTTAATTAAAGTAGGCAATTATTATTTTCAAAGATTTTAAAGATAGGACTATCAATAAATTGGCTATGTTTGGAAACTCAATCAAAATAGATCAAAAGGAGAGACTTCTTATTGAAGCCAAAGGGAGATGAGTAGGGAATGTTCATGATACTAAGAAACATAGTGAGAATTTCAATATGTCATATGATTGGGCTTTATATATTTGAAATTGAAGAGAATTATATATATTTGAGTTGAAATTTTGTTAGAAAACTAGGACTTATATTCCCACAATACAAGATTATGAAAATGCTTAAGAGGTGAGGATTTATGCTTGTAGCCCAATGGGAAACAATAACCTCAGATCCTAAATCTAGAGAACTTTAGCAAGGGCCAAAGCACGTCCTGAATCTAAGCAAAGATGGGTATATAGTTTACCTTCACAGAGAGGGTAAACTACCCGACTACTGGACTTATAACCTCCTGGAGTGGCAACCAGCTAACTCCTCCTACGCTTTAAAATTATGTGGTTAAGCCATATGTTTTGCAAGATAGTTAGGTTGTTATTTTTAGAAACAGAAACTAAAGTATTTAAACCCACTCCCTAAGAGACTAGAGCATGAGTGGTATGAGTAATGACTTAATCTAATGTAAATCTTATCAACTTTTACTTGATTTTGGACTCTTTATTTTGACAAAGGATATAAGATTTTATATGTCTAAATGCATGATGAAATAAGGTTATTAGCTAAATCAAAAAGAAAGAGGTGTTTTCCACAACAAAGGAGATCCTCAACGGTCAAGTCTTCCTCTATCATTCAAGGATGGAAACCTTCTCTTAGCAAAAGTGAAAAAGATGATATGCATGATCTTAAGCATACAACATCCAGCTAAGGGATTATTAAATCTTTTAATTATCTTGATTTAATGCCTAGACTTTATGTGAGGTTATGAGTTATTTATAAAATTTAATTATGAGTTGTAGTTGGGGTAGAAAATTTATTTTTTCTTAAGAGCCTAATCAGATCCAAGCCACACATTAAATCACCATATATGAAGAAACTAGGAAAAGACATGCGATTTATATTGTGTGATTATAAATAAAATATCAAATAATTTATAAACCAAAAGTAAAAGAATAACAGGCTGGTGCAGTCGGGAACTGCCATACAACCCGAAAAGAAAAATGGGTAGTCGAGCTCTACCTTTATACAATCCAATATATAAAAAATAATTACAATTTTTACAAATAAATAAGTGTTATGGGGGATCTTCTTATCTTCTTTCTTCATGTTCCCTCCATTTCTTCATTTGGGTTTGCTAGCTCCAAAGGTATCACAGGGACCTCCTAAGATAAAGCCTTCTAGTCTCTACTCATCCTAACCCCCCATAACACTAATCCTAATTCCTTATGCACAATTACATCAAAAATAAGAAAATTAAATCTAACAAGACCTGCAAAATAAGTGTTAGCTAAACACACCATACAATCTAAATAATTGTATGTATATCTTGGACTTAACACTCTGCATATAGGAAACCAAGTTCACATGTCCTAATTTAGATTGTGCTTAGGGGTTAAACAACCTGCAAAAAAGAGAGAGCATTTATATTTATTTTAAGCACCTCTTAAGCACAATCTCTTATAGAAAATACATTAAGCTAATCACGGCCTAACATCCAGTCTACAAAGCATACACCCTAACATCCTGTCTACAACAGTACATCAAAAAATCAAACATACATCAAACCATACACCACCCTAACATAAGGCTAAAAGTGGTAACTTAATCTAAGGTGTGTTTATTAAGGCTTGTGTGGTATGCCTTCACTAGGCTTTGTTATAATTTTCTAAGTAAGAAAGGATTTAATTATAAAGGATGGTTTCACTTTAAGTGGTTTAATTGATTTGTGAGTTTTATTTAATATTTTCTTTTGTTTCAATTGACTTACAGTTAACAACTAAGTGTTATAAAGAGAAGAAAAGAGAGGATCACTCTCTTTTATCCCTACCTTAAGTCACATCTAAAGCAAATTAATTAAATGAATTCTCTTTAGTGAATGGCTGCACATTTTAATTAGTCCTAAGTTTATGTTCACTTTAAATAACCTTATTTAATAAGAGAGACATCTTAAGATTAATTTGAGTTAATTACTATCACACAACACATATTTGTTAATTTCTTTCCATCATATGTAGCATGCACATGATTAAGTCCTAAACATATCTATACATACAATATGTTTTTTTGGCACACTTAAATATAAGATGCATGAATGATTTTCATAGAAAAAGAGGATTCTCATTCATTAGCTAAATATACATTCAAATATATAAAAGTTCTAAGCAAGTACTTCGCCATTATTTTGCATCAGGGGAGCAAGGTAGGAACCTCCTTGGGACTACTTAAAGCTGTGCATCCCCGAAATCTCCAGACTAATATACCCGCTATTCTTAAATACATATGGATGTATAAGCAACTATAAGATTAGAAAATCATGCAAAAGTAGAATTTAATTTAATTGATTTATTTGTGTGAATGAATTAAAGCTCTATCCAAATTTTAATATCAAAATGCATAAGAATGAAATAAGATGGGTACGTCGCCATTGTTTTGCACCAGGAGAGTGAGGTATGAATCTCCTTGGGGCTAGTTAAAGCTGTGCGTCCCTGGAATCTCCAAACTAATATACCCACTAACATTCTACTTATGCAAATCCACATATAAATGAAAGAAAGGAACTTCTCTTCATACACAAAGCTTATATTCACATGCACCTTCTATGTATGTATAGCTAATGTCACAACATGTATTATTATTCATTAATAAACTTTTGAAAATATATTTGAGATTTAATAGTGATAATAGTGCACATATTTTTAATTAAGTCAACACGTGCACAATTGACATAAAGGAAATCATTTATTTTTAATTTATTTTTGAAAGAAATAAATGCAGGAATCAAGTGGCATGCAATATTTTAATATGATTAGAAAGAAATAAAGAAACACAAACATGTGATTTCATTCAAGCCAACTAATTCCTAAGGACAATCACATTAAATAAGCTTATTTAAAATAAACCAAAGTTTCTTAAAGTCACATTTGATTTAAAAATGAGAAAGAGGTGTTTCCTAATCCTATTCCCATTCCTCATATGTGAATTAATTTGATTTAATGAAAAGTAATTAGGTTGATTTTATGAATTGGTTAAGTTAAGCATGGATTAAATCAATTAATTAAACCCTTATCTATGTTACCTTAAGGTAATTAATTAAACAATTATGAGCTAATATGATATGCAAATAAATTGAAAAGTAAATAGTAATACAATTAGCTCATAATCATTAATTAATTAAACTTAAGGAACTCACTTAATTACTTTTATGATTTTCTCACACATGTGAGCTAACTATAATTTCATTAGCTCTCTTTAAGTTTTTGAACACCTAAATAACTACCCAAGGATCAATTAGGAAATCAGATTTAATTAAAATTTTAATTTAATTGATCAAAGGATTAATCCATTAATTCTTTTCTCTCTCTCTCCTCTTAATTATCAAATTTGATTATCTTTTGAAAATGAAATTGACTTAAAAAAAAAGTTTGGAAAAGAGGTCCCCACATAATTCCATAAGTCATCCATTAGATTAAGCATGCTTTAACATGATTTGAATATCAATTTAGCTAATTAAGCTTCTAATTAGTTAATTAATTAATAATTAGGACTTTAGTTGAAAAGAGAGAGAAAATTAGAGAAATAATTAGGAGGGAGGCTCCAATTCACTTCCCTAAGTCTCCTTATTGGTCAATAGTGATTAGGGAGTCCAAATAATTAATTAATTACCGCTCATATGCTTAATCACCCCTTAATGAAGTTATTGGAGCTTAATCAATCAATTTTCCTAATTAAGCAACCAATAAATTCTAAAAAAAATAGGGGAGGCAGAGGTCATCCCCTTAAACATTCTCAAAAAGTTTAAAATTAATTAGATGATTAATTAAGGAGTAATTAAGCTAATGAAGCTTTTAATTAACTCTAATTAAGCTTTATTTACTATTCAAAATCCATTGGAAATATTTTTATTAAATTCTTCTCTAAAATACCTTTAAAACGAGCCCTCATTTGCATTTTTTGAATTTTTCTATAATTAATTATGAATTTTAAGTTTTAGCCTTAAAAATAGATTAATTAATCCTAATTAAAGCCCTAATCCCGTCGGCGCCACTTGATTGCAGATGTGGCGTGCTTTCCACGTGGCGCGACGGGATATGTTATTTAAGTTATCACATTGCGTGGTTGAGTAAACCGGCGGTGGAAGCACTTTCTCGTGGACCGTCCGATCTAAGATCGGACGTCCATGATTAATACCGCAGTTTAGAGGGAATAATTAGGGATCTTAGCATGATCTAATCACGGATTTCCATTCTAATCATGCAGAATGGACCTGCCTGTGAACTTTCTCCTTCACAAGCAACAAAAGATGGATGTTGTATGTCTTTCTCCATTCGATCCGAGCTCACTAAAGCTTGGATTGATTCAAAAATGATCTCACACAATCAAGGAAAGGAGAGGAACACACCCAACTGTTAAGATCACATGCAATCAAAATTTCTTTCACAAAAGACCAACCCTGAAATCACATAGTTACGATTTTGAAGAATTACCTCATCGAAGCTCAAGACCGGCATTGGGAATGATGGAGGTAACTTCTTCTAATAGAGACGGAGCCCTGTTGAGGAGCTTGGGCCTTGATTTGAGGTAGATTGACTTAAAGACCAGGATAATCCTATTTGGTGTTTAGTCTTGATCGAACTCTCACTTCTGATGGCTTTGGAGCTTGGGAAATGATTCGAATGGCTTCAACTAGGTCCAAGGAGGGTGTGTGCAAGTTTGATTGAAGTTTGGTGGAGGATTAAGCAAATGAGATTTGGAATTGACCTCCCCTATTTTGACTTGACGTAAAATCGAGAGAGGGAAAATGGGGGAGCTTGGTAGCTTGGGGAATGGCTATGGGAGACTTTCCTTCACTCTCTCTAGCTCAAAAAAAGTTGAATCAATCAATCACCGTTTGAATTGAGAGGGTATATCCCCTCAATTACTGAGGTAGATGTATGGGATTCAATCCCATTTTTTCGCCAGCCAGCCATCGTCAGACCGCCGGAATTATCTCCATCTGGTCTACATGGCTTGCCAGGATTGGAGGAGGGCTTGGGAAGTGACTCAAGGCTTAATGTGGGGCGATTTGATTTCTTTGATCCTTTGGGTGCTCGGGTTGCATGGACACCTCCCTTTGTTCTATGGCAAGTCCTAGTGTGCTTAGAGTGGGCTAGAAAGTCTAGGCATGCTTCATTTGGCAATTGGATGGCTGCCTAAGTGATGGGAAAGTGAACTTTGCCAAATGGGGGAAAATCCTATGTAAAGAGGTTTGTCCAATGGCTAATCCCCTTATATGGGGCCCACTTTGCTTTTGGGATGACTTTGGGCTGACCTAAGGTCAATTTGGGTCAGGTTTGGTCAGCCATTAAAGTCTCATGGGTTGGTTTTGGGTGCTTTAGTTTCATTTAGTCAAATGATTTCATATGGGTTCATGTTGGGTTGGGTTGACTAATTAGTCAAATTGGGTCAAACTAAGGCTTGAGTTAGGTTCAAATGATGGTTTGAAGAGTTTTAGTTCAAGTAGTTTCAATCAATTTGGCATAGGTTTGATTTTGGCTCACTTGGATTCATATATGTCAAATGGGCTAAGTTGGCCAATTTGACCAATTTGACCAAATTGAGTTAGGTTAGGAGTTGTTTCAAGTTCAATTGATTAATTAAAAATGATTGTAGGTTTTGGTTTGAATTAATTTTGATTTAATTTGGATTTTGACCAATTTGACATTTTAGGTCAATTTGGGCTAGGTTGGGTTAAGTTGACCAATTGGTTAAATTGGGCTTGATTATGGCTTTGGTCAAATTCAATAATTGATTTGGAATGGTCTTGAGCCATTGGTTGCAATCAATTTAGGTTTAATTTGAATTTTGGTCAATTTAACCTTTTAGGTTAATTTGAGCTAGGTTGGATAAAGTTGACCAATTGGTCAAATTAGGCTTGATTGTAGCTTTGGTCAAGTTCAATAATTGATTTGGAATGAACTTGAGCCATTAGTTACAATCAATTTGAATTAGATCATGATTTGACCCATTTTAGCTTTTTTGGCTTATTAGAGGGTTTGGTCATGTTCAATCAATGACTATGAGTTGGTTTAGATCAATGGTTTCAATCAATTTTGTATATGATGGATTTTGGCTAGTTTAGATTTCATTTGGGCTAAAGGTTGACTTAGTCAAAGGACCAAGTTAGCTTGGTTTGACCCAATTCAAAGTGGTTGATCATCCTAGGGTGATTGTTGATCATGATATGAGATTTGGAAGGGCTTAGTTCAATCCAATTTGGGTTGGATTAGAACTTGGCTCAAAAAGAGTCCTTTAGGTCACTTTAGGTCAAGTGAACCTAAATGGTTCAATTGGTTTGATTTTGGTTTGATTCAAGTTTAGTTGAACCCATATATGAGTTTAGGATTGAAATATAAATCCAACTACAATCAATTTGGAGTCTAATGGATTTTGGCTCATTTAAAGTTTTCAAGTAAAAAGGGCTAACTTAGGCTTGACTTGGGTTGAGTTGAGTTTGGTTTGATAATTACAGTTTATGTTTATATTTGGATAAATGATTGAAGGAATGATTGATTCAAGAGAAAATCCATTGATTTTGGGTTGATTTGGATATGATTTAGCCAAGTTCATTGGCTAAAAAGTTTGAATTGGATTTTGGTTTGATTTTAGACTTATTTTGGTCATGTGAATTTATATTTCATTTATATTTTGGGAATGTAATTGAAGATATAAGAGATCTATGAGAAAATCACTTGAGTTTGGAGTGATTTGGAAGCAAATTTGACCAAGCTTAAGGGTGTAGGTCAAAAGGGCTTAAGTAGGGAATTGATTTAGTCTAATTTATTTTTAGTCATTGGAGGGTGGGTTTCATTTATATTTATGAATATAAATTAAGGAGTAATTAGTTTATAAAGAAACCAATTGATTTTGGGTTTTGTATAAGATTTGATTAAGCTTATGGAGATAGGTCCATAAGGCTTAAGGAGGAATTTTAGACTTGAATTTTATTTTGTTTGATTTGGTTTTGGCCATTTGGGCATAGAATTCATTTATATTTGTGAATATAAATGAATGAATAATTGATTTATAAAAAAATTAATAAAGTTTGGAATAATTTAGGTGGAGATTTTGGCTAAGCTTATGAGAGTGGGTCATAAGGCTTAAGAGGAAATTTGGACTTGGATTTGATTTGAGGATTAAATCATTTGGAATTGGGTTTGAATTGGGATTTGATAAATGATTGAGAGATTGGATTAGTCTTTGAGAGAATCAGATGAATTGTGATTGATTTGAAATTGGTTAAGATTAAGTCCATAGGATGAAATAAAGGGCTTAAGAAGAATGTTGAATTGAATCATGGGGTTTTAAGGATTTGGTTTGGAATTTGGATTTAGATTTGGTGTTTGAGTTGGATTTGAGGTTTGGTTAGAGAAGGAAAGCATGGATTGGTTTTAGGCTATAGGGTAGGCAAATTTTCATAAGTCTCTAAAGCATAACATATTCCTATGGTTAATTCTTCTAAGTCTCTAGGCTTAGGTTAAGTATTCACGTAATCACTAGATGTACTTAAGACTAATGAGCTCTTAGTGTCTATAAGAGTCCTAGATCTATGATAAAGAAATTGAGAACTCACTCTAAAAATGAGGTCAATCAGATTAAGAGCTTCTTCTATCCTATATTCTACTTCAATGGGTTTGTTGAAGATCTCTTTCTTTTGTGCCTTTATGGATTTGGATTTCCTTTGACCTTAGCTTTGTGCTTGATCAAACTATTTGAAAAAGGATTGAGATATCACCTTGCAGGAAATATAAGGATTGATTTGAGTCACCTCTAAATTGATAGTTATTTCTTTAAAAAGTTTTGGTTCACTAATCAAGTAGAAATACCTCTTGGATTCTAGTTGCTTGTAATCACTAAGTTGAATTTAGTTTGGGATTGAACAACTATCATCATTGGACTGACGAGTAGGGGCTCTTTCACTATGATATTTTCTTATGACTTGTTGAGTGAGAAGAGCATCAGTAACTTGATCATTTGTGGGCTTGTTGAGTCTGACCTTTAGAACCTACTCGAGTCTTTGACTTAAGCTGTGATGGATTGTATTTTGTCATCAGACTAGAGAACAGGGGCTCTTTCACTGCGGCCTTTTCTTGAGGCTTGTTGAGTGAGAAGAGCAATCAGCAACTCTGCCTTATTTGTGCTTATTGATTCCGATGGTCAGGAACCATTTAAGTCCTAGACTTGAGATGTGAACAGACTTGTGCATCCCTAACTTAACAGTATCAAAGTTTACAAATTCAAAATTCTCTCATTCGACTTTTAGAACTATTATAAGCATAGAAGATGAATATTTCAATTGCAGAATCTCTTATGTGCAACTTATTTAAAGATACATTTTTATAATTTTTGATAACAAAAGTACCTTTAACATTAGGATAATAGAGTAATCAAATGGGGATCTCAGCTCAAAGTACGATATAAACCCTAATCAAAATAGATTTAGGGATTTCACCTTATAGCATGATGTTAACTCAAATAAAATTAACATAAAATAAAGTTGCTCCTTGTCTTGCAGGGGGAATTCTAAAGCACTTTGAAAGAATTCTAAAATGAAAATGTATCAATATTTAAATTGATATATTTAACATTAAGAAGGTTTAACATGTAATATTAATTTCATCTATATACAAAATTCCCCGCGTAATAGGGGGATTTTCACGGTGCTTTAGAATTTTTTTTTTCATCTTGATTATTTATATTTATTTAGAGATCTCTGCGTCAAGCACGATGTCAACCTAAATAAATATACGTAAAAAATACCCCTATCTTGCAAGGGGATATCTATTGTACCTTAAGAATGTATTCATCATGTATAATATTTTTTTAGCATCGACCATTAATTGGCAGCATTGGCCTTTCACCCTTTCGGTCAATGATTTGGTATGCCCCTCCTTGATACACCTTCTCAATGACAAAAAGGCCTTCCCAATTAGGCTTAAATTTGCCACCAATTTTTTGATTAAGAATAATTGATCTTCTCAACACTAAGACTAATTCTCCTTCTTGGAATGTTCGAGGCCGCACCATATGATCAAAAGCCCTTAACATCTTTGCTTGATAAACTTACAAATTTTGATGAACTTGCAATCTAACTTCATCAAGCATGCCAAGTTCCTTCATTCTCAAATGAGCATTTTGATCTTCAGTTAGATTGTATTGGATGGCTACTCGAAGTGAAGGCAACTCAACTTCAAGTGGAAGGATCACTTCGGTTCCAAATATTAGTGAATAAGGAGTGGCTTTAGTTGGTGTCTTTTAGGTAGTTTGATACGCCCATAATATCTCTATCAATTTGGTATGACATTCCCTCTTATTTTTAGTGAGGATCTTCTTGAGTAGTTTGACCAATGTCTTGTTCAAAGCTTCTGCCAAATCATTTTTCCTTGGATTATATATTAAAGAATATCACCAATCAATTTTGTGTCGATCAACCAATCTATAAATCTTTATACTTTTGAAAGCTGTGCCATTATTAAAAATGATTTGGCGTGTCACTCCAAATCTATAGATCATATTATGCGTGAAGAAATTAATCACTCAATCAGCAGTAACTTCTTTAAATGGGGTAGCTTCAACCCACTTAGAGAAATAATCAGTCACTTCTAAGATAAAATGGTGACTAGCTGATGACGGTGGATCAATCAATCCAATTATATCTGTACCCTAACATTCAAATGGCCAAGATGCTATTAATGGATGTAATGGATTTGGAGGTTGGTGGATTATATTCCCATGTACTTGACATTCATGGAACCTCTTAGCATGATCAATATAGTCTCTCACCATAGATGGCCAATAATAGCCCATCCTTTTGATCTTTATTGCCTTCTTGGGGCCTGACTAATTGCACCATAAAGTTCTTCATGAACTTCAACCATCACTTTGCTAGCTTAATCTGTATTTAGGCATCGTAGCCACATTTGTTCAAATGATCTATAATATAAAGTGTTATTGATGAAAGCATAGCGTAATATTCTCTTCTTGATTTGAGCTACTAGTGATTTTTTATTTGGTAATTTACCTTCTTTGAAGTTATCAATGAAGGGCCTCCTCCAATCATGTGGCTCTTCTACAATAAAGGCTTCCCATAACTTTTCTGAAGTAATGTCATTCTTAGCTCTTCTGGGTATAATTCCTTATTGATTTTGAGGAGAATGAGGACCATCCTCAGTCACATCCTGCTGTGTCAAATTTAATAACCCCTCTACCTGGGGGTATTGATACTTTGTTGGCTCTAGAACTCACCGAGTAAATATTTTGATCATGACATAATCACCATTCATACTTGTCATCTCCTTAGCTAATTTTACTAAATAATATGCTTTACTATTTTCAGATCGAGAGACTCGAGTTAATGTGATATTTGGTATTTGCTTCATAAGCTCAAGAACTCACTTATGGTAAAAAGCTAACTCATGCTTGTTGATTTTATAGGTGCCAAGTTTTTGATTAATAATAAGCTGAGAATCACCAAAAATATGCAAGTTTTGAATGCCTATGAAAATAACTTCTTCAAGACTTGCTACCAATGCTTCATATTCAGTTTCATTATTAGTTCATGGCTTAGTCAACCCATATGATCTTCTCATTATTCCTCCCTCTATTGTTATGAAGACGATTTCGATTCCTGCTCTTGCCCTTAGGAAATTTATAGGTTGGAATTGTTTGATCGATGAGGCTCCATCAAAGTATATTTATCAAATTTGTGATTTTTCTCTTTCATGAATGAACATAATTTGCTTATCAGAAAAATCATCATTAAGAGAAGAGTCCATTGGGATGGGATGTGCAACAAGAAAATCTGTAAAGATTGGCCCCTTTACTAATTTCTACGGAACGTATGTAATATCAAATTGTAAAAGAAATACTCTCCATTTTGCCAAGCGACCTGTCAACGCTGGTCTTGTCATCAAATACTTCAGGATCAATCTTTGAGATGAAAGTAATTTTCTAAGATAATATATAATGATCGAGCTTTTGGACTGTAAAGATCAATGCCAAATAATGCTTCTCTATCGGATAGTATCTCATTTATGCTCCTATCAACCTCTAACTGATATAATAAAGATCATTCTCTTTATTTTCTTCATTGTGTTATGCCAATAATGCTCTGAGAGACTCTTCTAATGCAGCTGTATATAGAATAAGAGGTTTCCCATGAGTAGGTGCTGCAAGGACTGGTGAATTTAACAGGTAGCTTTTAATGCTATTGAAGGCTTCTTGGCACTCTTGTCCCATTTGAATTGAGCATTCTTTTTCATCAACTTTGCAAATGGTTGATAACCACTCGATAGGTTTAATATAAATTATTGGATGAATGCAAGATGTCCTTGTAAAGAACGACGCTGATGCAAACTCTTCATGGAGGCATCTCCACAATTGCATTGATTTTAGTAGGATCGTTCTCAATTCCTCTATGACGTACAATGTACCTAAAAAATTTTCTAGAGGACACCCCGAATGTGTATTTTAGAGGGTTCATCTTGAGATCATATTTTCTGATTCTCTCAAACACAGTTCTCAAGTCTTCAAAATGATTTTCATGATTTAAGCTCTTCACCACCAAATCATCAACATAACATTCCACCTTATGGTGAATCAACTCATCAAAAATATGCGTCATGGTTCTTTCGTATGTAGCTCCAGCATTCTTCAAACAAAAAGGCAAGACTGTGTAATAATAGATGCCAATAGGTGTTTGTGGTGTTTATTTTTTTAGAGATGTGTGTGTGTGGGGGGGGATTGTTGATGTGTGTGTTTTGTGTGAGGGGACACCACACAGATCTGTAGATGTACTTATTAGGGTGATTGGGTACGACATTAAAGAATAATCTACTATCTCGAGAGATAGAAGTCACTACCCTATAATGGACCTAATCACTTAATAAGGACTCCTAAGGCATGATGGGTTTTCGAATGTACCAGAGATCTCTCCCCTACTTTATATGAAAAAGTAAAGTATGGTTTATTTTAAGTCGGGTTCATTAAGTTCCCTATAGAGGCAATCCCCCATAGTTAATTACATCCTAAGGAATAAGATTCCTTGGGAATACTCTCGATTAAGGTAAATGATCGTTGTATCCAAAGATTTCAAAGATAGGACAATAAATCAATTGGTTATTTTTAGAAATCAAGTGGGATTGATTAAAAGGAGAGAGTTTTTATCAAAACCAAAGGGGGATGAGTAGGGGATGCCCATGATACTAGGAAACCTAGTGAGCATCCCAAACTATCCTATGGTTAGGCTTTACATTTTTGAAATTGAGGAGAATTATTTATTTGAGTTGAATTTTTAATAGAAATCTAGGGCTTACAATTCTATAATTCAAGATTATAGAAATGCCTAAGAGGTGAGGATTTATGCTTGTAGTTCACAAAGGGAAATAACAATCTCAAATCCTAAATCTAGGGAGCTTTGGCGAGGGCCAAAGCATGACCTAAATCTAAGGCAAAAATAGATATATGGTTTACCTCCACAAGAGAGAGTAAACCACCCGATTGTTGGACTTACAATTGCCTGGGGTGGCCGCCAACTAACTCATCCTACGATTTTAAATACATGTAGGCAAGTCATATGCTTTGCAAGTGTTGACCTCACTTTTGGAGTGAGTTTTCAACTTCTCCATCTTAGACATAGGACTCTTCTAAACATTAAGAGTTTCTTAATCTTAAGGTACTTCTAGTGATTAGGTGAACACTTAACCTAACTTTAGAGGCTTAGAAGAGTTAGCCATAGGAATAGGTTATGCCTTAGGAGTGTTAGGAGAACTTGCCTACCCTATAGCTTAGACCCACTCTTTGCTTCCCTCCTTCAAGCTCCAAATTCAAATCAAATTTTAAATCAATTTCAACTCAATTAATTTTTCTCAAATCATAAATCAATTCCAAAATCCAAATTATGAATCAATTCCAAATGATTGAAATTCAAAACTCAATTTCAAATCCTAAAATCTTTCCTAAGCCATTGATTTCATCTTATGGACTTAACTCAAATCAAATCCAAATCACCCCAAAATTAAAAGATTTTCTCATAGCTCATTTATATCCTTATTTATATTTACAAATATAAATAAAATATAAATTCAAATAACCAAAATCAATTCAAAACTCAAATTCAAATCTAACCTAAATCCATCCTAAACTCTTCCAAGTCAAATCCTTAAACTCCTTCAAATAAATCCAAATCATTCCAAATTTAAAAGATTTTCTCATAACTTATTCATATTCTCATTTATATTCACAAATATAAATGAAATATAAATCCAAATAACCAAAATCAATTCAAAACTCAAATCCAACTTAAATCCAACTTAATACTATTTTAAGTCAAATTATTGAACTTGGCCAAATCATTCTCAAATCAATTCAAACCTTTGGATTCTCTCTTCAAACAATCAATCCTTCAATAACATGCCCAAATGTAAACATAAACTTCAATCATCAAACCAAAATCAAACTAACCCAAGTCAAACCCATATTCACCCTTTTGACTTGAAATTTTCAAATGAACCAAAACCCATTTGACTCTAAATCACTTGCAATTGGATTTATATTTCAATCATAAGTCCATATGTGAGTTCAACCAAACTTGAATCAAGCCTTGATCAAGCCAATTGACTCACTTGGACTCACTTGACCCAAAGTGACCTAAAGCACCTTTTTGAGCCAAATTCTAATCCAACTCAAATTGGATTGAACTAAGCCCATTTAAGCCTCATATTATGAGTAATAATCATCTTAGGCTGATCAATCACTCAAATTGGGTCAAACCAAGTCAAGCCTAACCTTTGACCAAGTCAACACTTAGCTCAAATGAAACCTAAAGTAGCCAAAATCCACTATAAGCCAAATTGATTGAATCCAAACTAATCCATTATCAATGATTAAACATGAGCAAGCCATCAATTGAGCCAAACCTAGCCAAATTGGCCACTTGACCCAACTTGACCTAAAAATTTAAAATGAGTCAAATCTTGATCTAAGCCAAATTGATTGCATCCAATGGGTCAAATTCATTCTAAATCACTTGTTGAACTTGGCCAAAGCTTTAATTGGCCAACTAGAGCCAACCTAGCCCAACAAACCATGAACCCAACTTGACCTAAAAGGTCAATCAACTTGAAATCAAATCAAACTAAAATTGATTGAAACCAAAGATCGCAATATATTTTCAATGATCAACCAAGCCTAAACCAACTCTTGACCTAACCCAATTGGGTCAAATGGGTCAAATTGGTCAGCTTGACCCATTTAACCTATATGAACTCAAATAAACCAAAATTAAATATAAACCAAATTGAACCAAACCAATGATACCCATAGGCTCCAAATGATCATTTGAACTTGACCTAACCCATGGTTTGACCTAATTTGACCAATTGGTTAACCTAACCCAAATTAACACAACTTGACCTAAATAGGTCAAATTGAACCAATTTAAACCAAATGGACTCTAAATCAATTGAAATTTGGCCTAAATCATTTTTGAATCATATCAAATCTACCAAAATCAAAATCAAGGCCAAATGACCATTTTACCTTAAGGTCAATGGGTAACATATGGCCAAATCCAACTGGAATTTGTTCAATTCCTTCTCATGGCCACTTGGCATCCTTTTAGTGGACCACATGGATACCATGAGGGTGGTGAATATGAACCAATGGGTTTGGGTCAGTCATGACCCAACGCAAGGCCAAACTGACCCCTCTAATGGGATTTCTCCACTTGGATCACTCCATACACACATTTAGCACATGTGCACTCCCTCTCCTCCACTTCTCTTCCAAAATCGAAGTACATGGAATTGCTAATAGCCTAAACAACCCAATCAACCTTCTTAATTGATCAAAAATAGAAGAGCAAGCCTTGATCATCCGATCCAAGGAGGGGGAGATATACTCCTCCTCATTCCAACTCAATGCACACACTCTGAATTTGATTGAGCCCTAGGAATTAAAACCAAGCTTCCCCAAGTTTCCCTAAGCATTCTCAAGCTCATTTGAATTTCTCCTTGATTTTCTTTAAAGTCGAAATAAGGGAAGCCTAAGGAAATTCCAACTTGCTCAATTCTCCACCAAACCCTAATTCACTTTGCAAGCACCATGAAGGGAGGTAGTTGAACTCACCCAAAGTGTTTCCCAAGTCTCCAAGGCACGGGAAGGGGGATTTTGATCAAAGCTGCAAGCCATTGAAGGGGAGCTTGGTCAATTGAGCAATCCACTTTAAATCAAGGCTTGAAACTTTCAAAAGAGCTTCGTCTCCACTAGACGAAGCTACCTCCTTCATTGGAAGCACCGGTGATAGCCTCCAATGAGGTATGAATCAAAACCTATCCTCCATTAAAAATTGCTTGGTATTTTGTGAAGGGAATTGTAATCTCATTAGATCCTAGCCGTTGGATGTTCTTCCTTACACCTCTTGATGGGGTGGGGTGAATCCTAGCCTAATCCGAGCTTAGGTAAGCTCGGATCAAGCCATGGAAGATAGATGACCTTCGTCTCCCGTAGCTTAGGCAGAGATGAATCGTAGGCCGTCTATCCCGCATGTTTTGGATGAACGACCCTGTTTAAAATTATTAGATCCATTGATTTAAATCCTTTATAACCATGGGATTTACCCTATCCATCCGATCCTTGATCGGATGACCCAGGGGAAAGTGTGTTGTGCCACCAGCAAATGCGACACATGATGTGCTAACTTAAATAACTAATCTCATCACGCCACGTGAAAAGTGCACCGCATTACCGATCCACGTGGTGCTGACAAGATTAGTTAATTAATTAGGCTATTTAATTATTTAATAATCATAAAAGCTTCATAAAATCATAATTAAATGTAGAAAAATCAAAAAAAATATAAATGAGGTCTCATTTAAAGGTATTTCATAGGGAAATCCAATAAAATTATTTCTAATTGATTTTGAACAGTGAATTTTCCTTAATTAGGGTTTATTTAAAAATTGAATTACCTTAGTTACTCCCCTTTCTCTATTAATCCAAACAAAATTAAGGATTAATCAACAAATGATCTACTTAATTAGTTTAATCAAATTTTTAAAATTAATTTGGAGTTAATCAATCTCTTGCTGGGTAGATCCTTAGGTGTTCAAAAGCTTAAGGTAAGTTTAAGGAAATCATATCCAACTCACATATGTGGGATGATTATGAAAGTACTTAATGAAATTCCTTTAGCTTAATTAATCAATAATTATGAGCCAATTGCATTAGACCCCTTTATTTCTTATGTGCATTGCTGATTTAAATTTCATGTGGTTGCATATCATATGTTGGCTCATAAATACATGAATAGTTATGTTAAAGTGGTGTAGGTAAGGGGTAATTAATTGATTTAATTCATACCTTAACCTAAATAAAACATAAAATCAATCTAATTATTCTAAAAATTAAACTAAACTAATTCACACATGTGGGAAATGGGTTAGGACCAGCAAACTATTTTCACATTTCCTAAGTCAAATCAAATTCAAAACTAAAAATCTCTTTAATGAAGTTTGATTTACTTTCAATAATCTTATCTTATAGGATTATCCTTAGGAATTAATTAGGGAGAATAAAGTCATATGCTTACATCACTTTATTTCTTTCAAAGCATGTTAAATGTTGTATGCCATATGAAATCATGCATTCATATCTTTTGAAAAATCAAATTAAATAAAATATTTCCTTTATGTGAAATTGCATGTTTTGGCTAAAGTTAAGAATATGAGTGGCTATTATCACTATTAAATCAAAAAATATTTCAAAACTTATAAATCAAATATTATAAATGAAGTGATGCTACTTATAAGTACTTATAAGCTTGCATGTGATTATAGCATAAGATGTGTTATGTGATTTTCTTCTCTTCTCTTAACATGGATTTGGATAGGATTTTCAAAGTGTATCGTTCATTTGAAAAGAACATAACATTTTCTTAAATCTATTCATATGCACTTCTATATTATGACTTAAGAGGATCTTCACATTACACATGTAAACCATATAACCAAATCAAACAAAAATCTTTTGCATGATTCTTCATCCATTTGTTTCTTTTTGTACATGCACATATATTTAAGAAAAGTGGTATATTAGTCTGGACATCATGGGGCGAAACTTTAAGTAGCCCCAAGTAAGTCTTATACCTTACACCCTGGTGTAGAAAACAATGGTGTCGTACTCTCTTATGTCTTTCATACATGTAAATGTGCATTCAATTAATGGATAAAAGAGTCTCTCTTTTCTACTTAATAAAAATATGCATTCATGGAATATCTAAATTTTCTTAAACAACATCTCTTTGCATTCATCATTAAGGTGTGCTAAGATTTTCATTGTATGTATAGATATGCTTAGGATTATTCATATGTATGGTATACATGGTGGAAAGAAATAAAGGGTTGTGTGTTATGTGATAGTAATTCACCTTAATTAATCCTAAGATTTATTTCTTATTGAACAAGTTTATTTAGAGCAAATCTAAACTTAGGGTTAATTAAAACACATAATAAAATATTCTCTAAAGAAAAATCACTAATAAATCTACCTTAGAGATTACTTAAGGTAGGGATGAAAGAGAAGTTCTCTTCTCTTTTCTTATCTTTACAACACTTAGTAACTACTAAATGTAAGTTCATTCAACCAACCCAAATCATCAAATAAAATTGATAAATCAACTAAATCACTTAAAATGAAACCACCCTTCTAAATTAAATCTCTCATACTTAAAATATTTCAATCTTAAAGCCTAGCTAAGACATGCCACACAAGCCTTAAATGACACACACTTTAGGCTAAGTCACCATTTCTAGCTCTATGTTTGGGTGATGCATTATTTAATGCTTGATTTTATTTTGTGATATAATGCTTTAGATTGGATGTTAGGGTATATGTCAATAGACTGGATGGTAGGGCGATCTTGGCCTAATCATGTCTTCACAGGGATTGTGTGCTTAAGGGCTATAATAAAAATATAAATGCTTTTGTTGCAGTTGCTTATACCACATAATGACTAGGATAGGTGGACTTGGTTACCCATATATGGGATGCTAAGTCCAAATTATTCATATACATGCTTGGGTTGTGTGGTATGTTTAGCTAATCTCTATTTTGCAAGTTTAATAAGATTTATCTTTCCCTTTTTCATGTAATTTTGTAATTAAAATTTGGAATGAATGTTATGAGGGATTAGGATAAACATTGGTCATAAGACCAAGTCTTATGCACCATGTGATGCCTTGGAGCAAACTACATCCCAACCAAAGGAGGAAAGAAGTGAAGAAAAGGAAGAAAGAAAGAAATGAAGAAATGAAGAATGAAGAATGAAGACCCCATAACATGAATTCATATTAATTGTAATTATTCATTTGTAATTGGTTGTATAAGGTAGAGCTTCACTACCCATTTTTCTCTTTGTGTGAGACCACATTGACCTCTTATTCTTTTGTGCTAGCTTTATAAAATTGTTTGATGTTTATTTTTCTTGTGCATTAAGATGGCATATTTTTCTTAGTTTCTTCATTGATTGATGAATGGTCTGGATGCAATTAGGCTCTTAGAAAAAATAAATTTTCTATCCAATTTATCAACCCAAAATTAAAATTAAACTACTCATAACTTCATCTTAAGCCTAGGACATAAATCAAGACAATAAAAGATTTAACAACTCCTTAGCTAGATGTTGTATGTCTCACATCATGCATAAAATCATCTTGCTTCACTCTTGTTATAAAGGGCTTCCACCTTTGCCAAAGAAAATGGCTTGACCTTTGAGAGCCATGGTAGAAACACACCTCCTTCTTTCTGATTTTGGCCTATAACCAATTTCTCATGCATTAGGCATATGAATCCCATAGCATGTGTCAAATAAATTATCCAAAAAATCAAAATAAAATTTAACAAAATTTGCATTAAATTAAGTCATTACTTATGCCCTTCATGATCTAGTCTCTTAGGGAGTGTGTATAAGTACTTAGTCTCCTTTCTAAATAAACAACAACCTAGCTATCTTACAAAGCATAAGACTTGCCTACACGTATTTTAAATCATAGGAGGAGTTAGTTGGCCACCAGGTGGTTGTAAGTCCAACATTGGTTTATCTCTCTTGTGGAGGTAAACCATATACCCATTTTGCCTTAGATTTAGGTTGTGTTTTGGCCTGAAGCTTCCTAGATTTAGGATCCAGGTTGTTGTTTCCTTTTGTGGGCTATAAGTATAAATCCTCACCTCTTAGGCATTTTCATGATCTCTTGTTGTGGAATTATAAGCCCAGATTTCTAAAATTCAACTCAAACATATAATTCTTCTCAAATTTTCAAAAATATAAAAGCTAACCATATGATAGTTTGGGATGCTCACTAGGTTTCCTAGTATTATGAGCATTCCCTACTCATCTCCCTTTGGTTTCTATAATAACTCCCTCCTTTTGATCAATCTTACTTAATCTTCTAAAAATAACCAATTAATTGATAGTTCTATCTTTAAAATCTTTGGAGACAATGATCATTTATCTTAATTGAGAGTATTCCTAAGGAATCTCATTTCTTTGGTTGTAATTAACTATGGGCGATTGCCTCCATAGAGAACTTAACGAACCCGATTAAAAATGAATCTTACTTTTCTTTTTCATGTAAAGTAGGGAAAAATACATTCGAAGACCCATTGTCCTTAAGAGTCCTTATTAGGTGATTAGGCCCATTAAAGGATGATGGCTTCTGTCTCTCGAGATAGTACATCATTCCTCAATGTCATACCCGATCACCCTAATAAGAATATCTGTAGATCTACGTGGTGTCCAAATAGTATATTTTATTTTCTTTTACCTCAAGATAAAAAAAATACCATAGATTTTTCTGGCACCTTCATTAGGGACGGTTCCTCTCTCCATATTTGGTAAATGATTGTTGTCTCCAAGTATCAATAGTGGTTTTGTATTTCATATGAGTTCGAGACTATCCTTCCTTTCTGTTTGCACTTAGCTCATTTCATTCTTAAGCTAAGCTAGCCAACATCCTTTAAGTTTTAGGACCTCATCCCATGTAGGTCTTAAAACCTCTATTGGGCCCCAATATGTGAAAATAAAATTTGATCAAAAGAGATAACTAAAGACCTTTTTCTTACCATCCCTTTGGTAAGGTAAAGCTCATTCCAAAAATAAAGAAAAATAAATCCTTTATAAAAATATCACTTTTCAAAAGCCCTTTTCCAAAATTCACACATTAAAAATGTTTTGCATAAAAATTTCATTATATATATATATATATATATATATATATATATATATATATATATATATATATATATATATATATATATATATATATATATATATATATATATATATATCAACCTCATCTAACAATCTTCAAGATTGTTACATGTAGGAACATTTCCAAATAAAATCAAAATCATTTTTCAAAAAGCACAAATGAACATCCTCATTCAATATACCTAAATTTATTGAATGAAGATTTCATTTTCAAATAAAATCAAAATCATCTTTCAAAAAGCACATATGAACATCCTCATTCAATATACCCAAATTTATTGAATGAAGATTTCATTTTCAAATAAAATCAAAATCATCTTTTAAAAGGCACATATGAACATCCTCATTCAATATACCAAATTTATTGAATGAAGATTTCATTCAAACAAAATCAAAATCATCTTTCAAAAGCACATATTTGAAAATGAATATCTCATTCAATATACCCAAATTTATTGGATGAAGACTTCATTCCCAAATAAAATCAAAATCATCTTTCAAAAGCACATATTTGAAAATGAATATCTTCATTCAATATACCCAATTTATTTGAATGAAGATTTCACTTCCAAATAAAATCACATCATAAAGTTGAAACTCCATTTCATATATCTTAGATATGTTGAAGTTGGAGTTTCTACCTTTGCAACAAAATTAAAGATAAGCCTCTTCATTCAATATATCTAAACTTGTTGAATGGAGGCTTTATCTTGAAACAAAATCACACCATTTGAAATTTCACTCAACACATTCCACATATGTTAAGTTGGAATGTCCTACTTTTCAAAAGAGCAATAATCACACCAAAAAAAAAATTCATCTTTTAAAAATAAAAATTGGATTCCATTTAACATGCCATGCTTGTTAAATAAAAATCCCTCCTTTCAAAAATAACACAAATTCAAAATCATAAAAATCAAACACATTTAGATTCTTTATTTAGCATACCAAATTTGCTAAGTAAAGATCCTCCTTTTCAAAATCATAAAAACCAAATACATTTGGATTCTTTATTTAGCATATCAAATTTGCTAAGTAAAGATCCTCTTTTCAAAATCATAAAATTAAACACATTTGAATCTTTTATTTAACATACACAAATTTGCTAAGTAAAGATCCTCTTTTCAAAATCAAACACATTTAGATTTTTTTATTTAGCATAACCAAATTTGCTAAGTAAAGATCCTCTTTTCAAAATCAACACAAAAGTTAAACACATTTGGATCTTTTTATTTACCATACACAAATTTGCTAAGTAAAGATCATCTTTTCAAAATCAAACATTTGGATCTTAATTTTAGCATACATAAATTTCTAAGTAAAGATCCTCTTTAAAAATCAAAATAAAACACTTGGACTTTAATTATACACAAATTTGCTAATAAAGATTCCATTTTCAAATTCACATCATTCTCATCATGAGCAAAAAGCAAAAGAAAAAATTTTTTTAAATAACTCATTTAGCATACTCAAATTTACTAAATGAATAATCCTAAACAAAATCATTGACCCTATTTAACATACCCAAATTTGTTAAATAAAGGTCCCAAACATAAAATAAAACTAAAATATGAACCAATGGAAGCATCAAAAATCTCTTCAAAACATTTGAACCTATTTTCAATATACACAAATTTGTTGAAAATTCTAAACTCAAAAATCTCTTTTCCAATTCATTCAAAAAAATCTCTCCTAAATTCAATGAGCCTCACTTAACATATTCAAATTGTTGAGTGTTGGTTCAAATTATAAACTAAAATTAAAATAGTTAGCAAAATGTCAAAGAAAAAATCTGATTTGAGTTTGTTTTCAAAAATTGCAGAACTGCAGCTCAATTTTAGTCAACGTTTACTCAATTTAGTTTAGTGTTAATGGATGCCCAGAAGTATGTTTTCACTTTTCCTTTCGGGATGGATTTGGCCTTGGATCGAGCTAGCCTCCCATAGATTGACTTTGTCCATCTGATTCACTTTGGCTGAGGATTGAGGGCAGATCACTTGTGAGGGGTACCCTCACAACCATCGAGAGTGTGGTGCGTAGTCATCCATGTTGAGATGCCTTCAGATTCTGAGTTTCCCTCACTAAAGAGGAAGGCTATGGTAATTCCCACAGTAGTGCAGTTTTAGTGCCCGTGCGTCCGGCTATTCCCATGCCCCAATACAGGCTAGCACTCACTCCTTGGCTTCTTCCAAGGGGAAGGCTGCCCTAGTTTCAGGGATAGTCTCTCCTACCTACGAGATAAGGTATAGTTCCCATACTACTCCTCCCAGCAGAACTCAGCACCGTAATTGATGTTGCAAGATCAAGTGACATCATGTGCGCATAGCCAAGGAGAGGGAGGCAGTCTCTTAGTTCACAGCAGAGGAGTTACCCAGGATTGTTTCTCCTCTGATTACATAGAACAAGTTTCATCCTCTCTCCATCGATGGAGGAAGATGTTAGGAGGTTTGTTACCTCCACAGTTCAATATGAGGCTCCTAGAGATAGAAGGAGGTATGTTAGCCTCGAGGATAATTATGGGGCGGTTGGGCTGAAGCAGGGGCCCAATTTGATTTACAATCAATTTTCTCTTGTAGCATAGGCGAGCACATCCGATAGGAGAGGGCCCGAGAATCCCGTGTATTAGTGCATTTCACTGGCAAGGATAAGCAAAGGTATGCCATACATTGACCTCATTATTTCCCATCGATGTGTGCTACGTTGATCATCGATAGCATTCTATTGGATACTACCCATCATGGGAAGAGAGCTCATAGAGTCAGTGGTGCCTCCACCACACCGCTCTACTCCACGTCCACCATCGATAATGCAAGTTCCATCTTACATAGTTCCATCAAAGGCCATGAAGGCAGCATCCAGGGAAAAGAAAGCCCTACTAGTGATCATGCTACAACTAAGAGATCCTATTTTATCCACACTAGGCGGTGAGCTCTCTCCTCCCACCTATGGTGAAGAGGAGTGGCGATCTCAAGCATCGTAGTTGTGCCATCATCACAACCACCACGGTAGATCATGGAGATAGCGGCGGAGGGAGAAGGAGATAGTACTATTATCCCCATATTGATAGATTCTTAGAGCGGCACACCATGATGATGATGATGAGTATGTATCCTCTAGTGAGCATAGTCCTCACAAGATCAGCTCTCTAGTGTCAGTGGAGGTTAGATGTATTTCTATTCATGAACATGATCCTGCCACTAGTCAGCCGCGATCATTTGTATTTGCATAGTTGGATCGCTCCTTAGATGATATTGTAGCACATTATCTCATTAAGAAGAAGGAAATCCTAGGGTATGACTAATCTGACCTAGAGAAAGAAAAGGTTAGCTTTGATCCCAATGAAGATGATTTGTTAGAAGATTCAGCATAAGTGCATATGGTTGACACCATGGGTTCCCTCCTTCGATCGTGAGTTTGGAAGGTATTGGTGAGCGAAGATATATCCTACTCGACATAACACCTACTACAACAACTCAAATAGAAGGATGAGCAGATTGACAAATTGGGAAAGAGGCTTGAAGATTTGCTAGTAGTAATTTTGGCACTTCAGAATCAAGCCCCAGCAGTGCATCCTACTATTGCAGAGATCGATCAGCCTGAGTTGTTGCATGTTCTGGATCAAGCCAAGACTTCACCTCCAGTAGAGCAGGGCAGCACTTGCTTGTATAGAAAGGTAGTGGATAGTACCTCCATACAAGAAATTATATTAAACTCATGGTTGAACAAGATGAGAGAAGCATTTGGCTCAAAGAGGATCATCGGTTCCAAAGTAGTATACCTAGAGGAATTTGGTGCAATCCGGTATCCTAAGGGTTTTGTGCCTCCTTCTTTCAAGAGCTTTGATGAGGAACCCGTCGCACATAGCGCGCCGAGTCACTATTGTAATCTTTGGTATGATGCATTACTATTCAATCTTTTTGTCAGTAGTTTGGTAGGAATAGCCTTTGATTGGTATGTTGAACTCCTCAATAGTTTAGTAAAGACTTTTACTGAGTTGGAACTCTTTATTAAGAGATTTGCTGGAGCTCAGCAAAGGGTGATTGTGGGCGATCTCGTTGTAGCACAATAACATCTCGGTGAGTCCCTCATTGATTATATTCTCAAATGGCATAATATAAGTATGAAATGTGAACCATAACTTTCTGAACAACATAATATTGAAATTCTACTAAAGAATATTCATGGCCCGGTCACCTCCATGCTCAAAGGTTTTACCATTAAGATATTTGAGAAGTTAATCAACAAGGTGGATAGTCTACAAGGAGAAGCCAAACAATTGCCTTTTCAAGACTAATCATCAAAGCCAAAGTCCTCGAAGGCCTATAAGAAGAAGCGAGTAGCGACATTGACAAAGGCAACCGGTAGATCGATGAGAGACTTATTCTCCACGCCATCTTCCACCTTCCACCACTTCCTATCTATGCCACAACAACCTCCATGGCCTTTGTCAGCCTCTTCAACCATACCATAACTATACCCACTATATCCATTGATGTAGGGCATCATCATCACCATCATCGATGTCATCATCATAAAGCTTAAATCTATGATTGGGCCTTTTGTTATAATTTAAGTTATGTATTATTGGGCTTTTATATTTTGTATATGTCTTGAGCTTATATGTATTGGGCTATTCTTATGTCATGGCCCATGAGTCATTATAGTAGGTATAATATTTTTTGGTAGGTATGGAATGAGTTGTAGGTTTGATAATGGTGGTAGGTTTGGTAGTAGGTGGTGGTAGGTGTAGTTATGATGGTATTAGGTTTGAGTTTGAAGTTAAGTTTGAGTATTCTTAACTCTCTCTTTCAATCCTATAAATAGGGAGGCTCTTATAATGCTTGGTACTTGGATTTGGAATAAAATTTATCTTCTTAAATTTTTTTACTATTCTTCTGCGTGCTTTCCTCTTGAGTGACGGACTACTTGAGTGTGTGAGCTCACAACCCTTAGAGAAGGACTTCTAAGGAAGGAATGTGATCTCCATAATGATGGACTATTTATAGAGGTTAACTTCAACTTATCCCCACTTCACTGCTACTTATTTTAAATCTACTATAGGTTAGATCATTCATAACTTTTCAGTTATTTCTTTGCACTTATAAGATTCAGATCTCTAGTGTGGTTAACATAATTTTAATCAAAATTTTTTCAACTTCACTAAATTCATAATATTGTGAATGTGCATGATAGTAGTGTGAATTTATCATTACTCTTTTTATGAGAATTTAAGAATTATCGGTGTAATAAACATCATATCATAAAAGCACCCTTATCCTACATCATATTTGGTATCAGAGCAAGTATGTTTCTTTGGGAACATCTTATTTAGTATTGAGTTTTATTTTTGCATTAGAGTAATCTTGTAATTCATTATTAAAAAATATACAAAATTTTTATCTAATTAGGGCATTTACTTACTTTTTTATCGTGTCTTTGATTTCATTATATTACATATATATTTTTTAAAAAAATTAATTAAATATTTACTTATATTAAAATTTTAAAAGAATATCATCATGTCAACTCATAGTGGTCTTAGATATCAAGATCAATCATTAGATGAAAAACATGATTCCTATGAATTTTTACTAGAAAAAATAGACAAACTTACCCTTTTGCACAACAAACCTTTAATAAATTCCAAAAAAGATTTGAAGCCTTAGAACAAAAAGTTGGTAGGCTTACAATACATTCACTAGAAACTAACCCAATCTTATAACACCAACTTGAAGAGAGAGAAGGTCATCCTGTCAATCCTGTTCCTCTTCCTCTCCCACCTCATCCACATTCTCCTATTAGACCCCGTTATCACCCTAGGAACAACTTTAATGAATATCCCAAGTTTGATGAGGTACTTCCTCACCCACCTCATCGAATAGGAAGACAATTAAGGTGAGATGAAGGTTATGCTCATCGAACTCCTTATGAGCATTATCCTTGACATTACGAAGAGCCATTATCTAATTTTTTTTTGCCCTGATGCACTTAGAGAACCGATGATGATGTTATTCATAGGGTTAAAATTGATCCACCTACTTTTGATGGACTTGATCCTAAAATTTTCTTAGATTGGTTAGTAGATATGGACCAATATTTTGATTGGATGCCCATGTTGGAAGAAAGACAAGTTCATTTTGCCTACATGAAACTAACTAACCATGCTAAGACTTATTGGATTAATCTCACATGAAAATATCAACGATTAGGACAACCACCTATTGCTTCTTGGGATGAGATGAAAGAAATTTTAAAGCAAAAACATGTACCATTAAATTTTCATGATCAACTTATGGATGAAATGACTATGCTTAAATAAGGATCTTTAACCGTTGTTGAGTATATGACACGGTTTGATGAATTGATGACCCATTGTGATGTTAGAGAGGATCACCACACCACAATCTATAGATTTAGATCTGGGTTACGAACTAATATTCGTAATGAAATGATAACCCAAGAAATTTATTCTCTTGAGGATGCATGTCAGTGGCGACTCAAATTGAACAATATCTTAGATCATAAGGTATAAGTGATTCACAACTTCATCTACAAACAACTCTCAATCACGTGTTACCCTCCTACTTTAGGTTCTAAAGGACTTAGTGAAACAAAAGAAAAGCTTTAGTGGGGAACATCAGTTCTAAGACTTCTAGCATTACTTATTTTACATGTGGTAAAATTGGTCATATGTAAGTACTTATCTCGTCGAACTTACACTTAGATTATGAAAATGAGGATCAACAAAATGAAAATAATGATAATCAAATTACAGTTGGAAGAAGCTAGTGATGCAGAAGAAGCATTAGATGAGTCTCATATAGCTATTATGCATTGTGTGTTAGCTACCCCACGAGCTAATATTGATTGGAGGCGCACATCAATTTTTCACACTTATTTTAAGAGTGGTGAAAAGATGTGTAAGTTAATCATTGATAGTAGGCATGAATGTTATTGCTACCTACTTTATAGGATGAAGCTCACCCCGAGACCCACCCACGCTTATAAGGTTGCTTGGGTAGATAAGACCTCTATCTCTATATCTCAATGTTGTCTTGTACCCATTCAATTAGAGAATATAGTGATAAAATTTGGTGTGATGTTCTTCCTATGGATGTTGCTCATATACTTTTAGGTAGACCTTGGATTTTTGATATGGATGTCACAAATTATGGGCGATCTAATACATATGCTTTTAATTTTCAAGGTAAGAGAATTGTCTTAAATCCAACTAAGCCTAAAGAGGTCACTCCACTTCAACCCTAAAATTCCTCTCTTCCCATAGAAAATAAATCCCTACATATTATTAATAAATGTTAATTTCAACAAGAGATTAATGGGAATATCATTTTTGCATTAGTTGTCCTAACCTCTGAAAATCAACCTTGTGTTAAATCATTCTCATCTGAAGTACATGAACTTTTATTGGAATATCAAGATATTTGTCTTGAAGAACTTCCTAGTGAGCTTCCCCCATTAAGAAGTATCCAACATGCCATAGAGCTAATTTCTGGATCATCACTCCCAAATTTGCCACATTATCATATGAACCCAAATGAACATGTGGAGCTAAAATGACAAGTTGATGATTTATTAGCAAAAAGATTTATCAGGGAAAGTTTATCTCCATGCACAGTGTGTGTTTTTCTTACCCCAAAGAAAGATGGTACTTAGCATACGTGTGTAGATAGTTATGCTATAAATAAAATCTTTGTTAAGTATAGGTTCCTCATACCTAGACTTGAAGACATGTTAGATATGATGGCTGGATCAATAGTTTTCTCTAAAATTGATCTTAGAAGTGGATATCATAAAATTCGTATGAGAGAAGGTGATGAATGAAAAATAGCATTCAAGACAAAAGATGATTTTTGAATGGATAGTAATGCTTTTGGATTGACTAATTCTCCACATTTATGGTGATGACTCATATCTTACGACCACTCATCGAAAATTTTTAGTTGTGTACTTTGATGATATTTTAATTTTAGTCAAAATTAGGCGATCATGAGAAACATTTATGACAAGTCTTTGAAGTACTTCATAAAGAAAGACTATATGTTCACTTAAAAAAATGCTCATTTATGATGTCTTGAATCTTTTAGGATTCATTATTTCTTGTGATGGCATCTCTGGCGATTCAAAAAAATTAGGCTATTTAAGAGTGGCCTACCCCACAATTCATGATGTAATGCAGTTTTCATGGGTTATCGACATTTTATCGAAGGTTATTCATGGATTTAGCACTATTATGGCTCCTCAATAACTCAATGTCTTAAAAAAAAAAAGACTTTGTTTGGACAAAGGCAGCTGCTGATGCCTTTTCTAAAATTAAAGAACTTTTAACAAGTCCACCGATATTGAAATTGCCAAATTTTGACAAAGTATTTGAGGTATCATGTGATGCTTCTGGAGTTGGTATTGGAGGTGTTCTTAAACAAGAAGGTCATCCTATTACTTTCTTTAGTGAAAAATTAAATGAAGCTCATCAATGATATTCCACATATGATTGTGAGCTGTATTCTGTCATCCAAACTTTATGTTATTGTGACATTTTCTTCTTTCACGAGAATTTATACTTTATTCGATCATGAAGCTTAAATATCTAAAACACCCAAAAGAAACTTAGTTCTCGTCATGCAAAATGGGTTCAATTTCTTCAAGAATATATGTTTATTCTTAAACATAAATCTGGTGCCGAGAACAAAGTTGCAAATGCCTTAAGTAGAATATGTACATTATTAAATACCATGAGTGTGAAGGTTACTGGATTCGAAAAGGTTAAAGATGATTATCATAATTTTAAAGATTTTCAACAAATTTTTGAATCTTTGAAATTTGATGTTTCAATTAATAGTCTAGATTATCAAATATGAGATGGTTGTCTCTTTCGTGGCACATAACTATGTATCCTAGATTCATCACTTTGAAATTGTCTTGTTGAGGAAATTCATTCTGGAGGTGTGTCTGGTCATTTTGGTCGTGATAAGACAATAGCTATGATGGAGGATAGGTTCTCTTGGCCTAGTCTTAAGAAAGATGTTGCTCCTATCATTGTGCCAAGTAGCAAAAGTGGAAAACAAAATTATGGTCAAGTAGAAAATCATGGGAAGATCTTAGTATGGACTTCATCTTAGGATTACCTCGCATGGTACAACATTTTGACTCTATCCTAGTAGTTGTTTATTGATTTTCTAAAATGGCACACTTCATTCCATGTTATAAGACATTAGATGCATTACATATAGCAACAATTTTCTTTCGTGAGATAGTTCGCTTACATGGACTTCCTAAGACAATTGTGTTTGATCGTGATGTAAGGTTTATAAGCTATTTTTGGAAAACTTTATGGAAAAAGCTTGGCACAAAACTCTTATTTTCTACAGCTTACCACCCTCAAATAGATGGACAAACTGAAGTTGTTAATAGAAGCTTAGGAAATTTACTTAGGTGTCTGGTGACCGATCATACTACTAGTTGGGACCTAGTTCTTCCTATTACAGAGTTTTCTTATAATAGTTCAATTAATTGGTCAACCGGTATGAGTCATTTTCATATTGTAACTGGTTATCATCCAAGAAAACCAATTGATCTTGTTGCTCTTAACATATAGGTCTAGTGCATTTTCATCTTCATTTACACAAAGCATGCATGATTTACATCATGAAATTCAACAAACTTATAATAAATATAAAACTAATGTTTGCACATAGGCGATATGTAAAATTTAATGAGGAGATTTGGTTCTTGTTAAAGTTAAAACTAGAGATTTAACCGAACTCTTAAGAAATTAACTCTCAAGATGGTTCTTATAAAGTAGTAAGGAAGATAAATAATAATGCTTATGAAATAGATCTTCTGAATTTATTCTCAAATATTCAATGTATTCGATTTCTTTGTACCATAAGCCATGGACAACACTATTTCCTCAAATAATCCTTAAGCATTCATACTTTTGCCACTTTTATCTCACTTAAGATCACATTATCCTCAAATTTTAGAAATTTTTAATCCACATGGAGGCATTCAGATTTCTCTTATTGGAAAGGTCTTTCTCCACTTGAAGATTCATATTTGATGAGTTACATCAACTACCAACAATTTACAATACTTGGTTTTCATTCTGGAGAATCCTTTTATTCCGATGCTATCATCATCACGTGCATCATCATCTAAAGCTTAAATCCATGATTGGGCTTTTTTGTTATAATTTAAGTGATATTATTTGGCTTTTATATTTTGTATATGGAGCTTATATATTGTATTTTATATTCTTATGTCATCCATGAGTCATTGTAGTAGGTATGATATTTTGGGTAATATGGAATGAGTGGTTTTGATAATGATGGTAGGTTTGGTAGTAGGTGGTGGTAGGTGTAGTTATGATGTTAGGTTTGGTATTCTTAACTCTCTCTTTAATATAAATGGGAGGCTTTTGTAATGCTTTACTTAGATTTGGAATAAAAAGTTATCTTAAATTACTATTCTTTGTATGCTTCTCTTAAGGTGACTACTTGAGTGTGTGAGCTCACAACCTTAGAAAGACTTCTAAAGAAGGCGATCTCCATGATGAACTATTTGTGTCCTTTTAACTTATCGCTTCACTATTGATTATTTTAAATCATCTTCTGAGTTAGATCATTCATAAATTTTTAGTTATTTTGCACTTATAAGATTTAGATCTCTTATGTTAACATAACTTTAATCAAAATCTTTTCAACTTCACTAAATTCATAATATGTGAATGTGCTGAATAGTAGTGTGCATTTATCATTACTCTTTTATATGAATTTAAGAATTATTGGTGTAATAAATATCATATCATAAAAAGCACCCTTGTCCTACATCAACCATCCACCTACTCTTTTGGGTAAGCTAAACAAACCTTATTCATTTAAGGTAGTTGGAAATATTTAAGAACCTCTTAAAGAAGGATTTTCAACTACCGAACTGAAGAGGAAGTGGGCGGAGCAATGATCCTAACTTTTCTCCTACCAGCTAGGCCATGTTTGGAGGATTGCTTTACATTAACTCGGCAGAATAGCTACAAGTCACCATGGTTATCCCAAAGGAATACCTAGTAGAACAAATCCAATTAGGGTAATCCTTGGGGATACATGTGATCTCTCAAAATCAAAGAAGGCTATGATATCTCCTTATCCCTAAAATTTTTTTTCAAAATCAATAAACTTTCCAGTGCAGGTAACTAGACCTCCAACATCAAGGAAGGTTCATAAGTTGCCAAAGACAACTTGGGGAAAGTGGAGCTTCCTGACAACATCCCTACTTTCAGAAGTTGCAACCACAGCAGAGCCCAGCTCCATTTCACATTTTACTTCAAGGACACTTGTACTTCAGCTAGCTCTTCTTCTAGTAGATATTTTGTATTGGTGGATGAGGGCATCAAATCCCTCACCCTAGTTACTTTACTAGATTTCTATTATGTACCTCCTTCTAAATCCAAGAAAATTGAAATAAAGCTAGTTTGAATACATTTGTCTTATGATGGGTTGTCTAATTTCTATTATAGAAAACTCTTAAAATCTAAATAATATTTATAACAACTCGATCTTCTCGATTGAGAGACTTTCCTTCTCTAAATAATATGGGTTCACCTCTTGAGATAGACTTGGAATCATTTGATTGGTAGAAGAAGATATAGTGCTGATGAGTAGAATATTCCACTCACATGAGATCACTAAAGTTAACCAGTAGTGGCAAGATTCTACCCTAGGGCAATAAGATAAGAAAAAATAAGTCATTGGTGAGAGCAAGAAGCTCCTCCAAAGGACTCATAGATATGCTTATGGAGGATTAGCCCAAAGTTGATTTACAACTTACTTAAGAAAGTTGCTTAAGCATATATGATGCCCTTATCTTATCAGAGATGAGGGAAATTAATCAAGGTTCTTGACGTAGATATGCTTAGCTCAACTTACCACTGTTAGAGAGGAGGATATTATTCAAGAGAAGCCCAGGGAGTCACATTCACTGATGAAGACCTTCTTCTAGGAGATATGGAGCACAATCGTCCCCTCTACATCACAATGGACATGGGCAGATTCAAACTTTCTTGGGTTTTAGTTGATCCAGGTGCATCGGTGAACATTATAAGTCTGACCCTTGCCAATTTGAAGATTGACATCTCTCCACTCAGGATATGATGCTAATGGATTCAATAACAGGTGAGAGGTCTTTAGGCTCCATAGTGTTACCTTTGGAGATAATGGAAGACTAAAGCAAGTTCTATATAATTGATTTGAATACTTCATCACTTTGCTCATTGCCTTGGATACAGATGATTCCATCCCTCCATGGGTGCATCAAGTTTGAAAGGATGGATTGAATCGTGTCAAAGGGATGAAAAGCCATTTTCAATTAGAGGTCAAGATATATGAAGATGTGTGACGTTTCTCAAAACACCTTTTCTCATGAACTTGGTCAAAATTCAAATAAAAAGAAGAAAAGGAAAAAGAAAAAGAAAAATACAAGTGAACGAGAAAAGGACACCAAGGAAGTGTCACATTCCACCCACAGTTTGTTCCACCATATGTACATATGGGCAGGATGACTCAACCATCACCGGACAGAGGCAGAGGTAGACATAAAGGAAATTCTAGAGGTAAAAGACCCCCTGGTTGGCCGCCAGCCAACAGGGGTTATGTTCTAGTTCACAGGAGTATCATACTATTCACATAAACTTGGAATCTAGCTCAGAGGATGAGTCTCATATAATTAGCATACTAGCTAACTCCTCTCAACGGGTTTCATTGGAGGTGACACTCAAGCTAGACAGTGATGAAGATCGGGCCTCCAAGCAAAGCACGAATGTATTTGAATCAGGTTTATGTAAAACCATTATGTAGCAGCTAAAAACCTTAGCTCTAATCTCACTTTCTTCTTAAAAAGTTAAAGGTTTAGTAGTTAAGGAAGCCCCTAAGTCTTCCATGGATGTTAAGCCGAAGAGATTCCCATTGGTATCATCATCCTCAAGTCCAGAAGCTAATGTAGAACTTGAGGATAATTCATATAAAGATTTAATGGAATTACTTTTTGATTGGTACTCGCCTTGTGTTCATAATCTTGCAAAGAAAGGTTTGATTTCTTATACATGATCTAGGCACAGGTCAGAGTATTTCAAAAAGTTGTGAAACAACAAAGGCAGGGATGGACAATCAGGATCAGGACTAGGATTCGGTATATTGATTCGATGATGTGATTATCTTAGTGTCACCAATCATAGTGTCGATAGAATCTTCTCAAACCACACTAATTCTTATGAGGAAGTGTATTTAAAAACTTCAGATGATCTAGATAATTTTCAAATCAAAGATGCACCTCTAGAATTTGAGGAAGAAATTCATTCAACTATAGAAAAGCTTGAAGAAATCAACCTTAGGGTAGAAGAAGATCAATGCCTGACATACATCAGTTCTTTGTTCAATGAAGAAGAAACCAATGACTTAGTTAGGCTATTGATTGAGTTTAAGTACTGCTTTACATGGAGCTATAAAGAGATGCCTGGATTATCTCACAGTAGTCCATAAACTAGCAAATAATAACTAACCCTATCAAGCAAGCTCCTAGGCATGCGATTAGAAATTGAACAATGGATCATTCCTAGGTCAAAGCGATTGATGTTGGTTTCATGGAAAAAATACCTACAGTTGAGTCTCCCCAATTAAGAAAAGAATAGCCAAATTCATATCAATTTTAGGGACTTAAATAAGGCATGTCCTAAGGATGAATTTCCACTATACCGTAATTAATGGTGGACATCCTCATCTCATGTTATCCTTTATGGATGGGTCATTGGCTATCAAGATGATGAGGATGAAAAAACACTATTTTTGAACCCCGATCTATTGTTATAAGGTTGCCTTTTGCCTTAAAAATGCTGATGCTACATACCAACAGATCATGACTCAGATCTTCAATGAACTCATTCATCATCAAGTTGAATGCTATGTTGATGATTTAGTAGTCAAAAGTAGAGAAAAGGAAGACCATCTCTTTGACTTGAGAGTAGTTTTCAAATGGTTAAGATAATTTAACCTCAAAATGAACCTCCATGTGCATTTAGAGTAGCTTCAAGTTCTTGGGTTTGTTGTCCACGAGAAATGAAATAGACCAAGATCAAATCTTAGAAATGCCACTCCCTAAAAGTTTAACCAAACTCAGATCATTCCAAGGGCAGTTGGTGTATCTAAAACACTTTATCTCCAATCTATCGGGGAGATGCAAGCCATTTTCAGCACTTGTGAAAAAGGACGCTAAGTTCAAGTGAGATGATAAGTGTCAGCATGCCTTTGAAGACATCAATCAATATTTAGTAAAGCGGTTCTAGCGCCCTTATCAGCAAAGCTATTCTTTGCATTGGATGACTCCCTTTATACTTTATTGGCCCAAGCCAATGATGAGGGGAAAGAGAATGTTCTCTACTATCTCAGTCGTTGTCTGATCTTTGCTGAATTGAACTATCCACCTATTGAGAAACATTGATTAGCTTTAATCTTTGCATCCTAAAAGCTATGACATTACATGCTTTCTCATAAGGTGAACCTGATTTCAAGAATCAATCCACTACAGTATCTCATGACACGGCCGACGTTATCTTGACGGTTGGCACGTTGGTCCATGATTCTCTTGTAGTTCGATATTACATTCGTACCCCTCCATGTGATGAAAGGACACTAGTGACTTCTTAAGACACCCACTTTCCTCTCCTTAGTGGCTCCTGATGAACAAATCATGAACTTAGGAGAGATTGACAATCATCGTTAGATGTATTTTGATGGAGCAGCTTCTTTTCAAAAAGGAGAAGAACCATGCTCTACTCTTCCAAGAAAAGCATAGGTAGGAATAGTTCTCCTAACTCCAGATCGTGATGTGATGAGATTCTTATACTATCTCTCCAATCCCTGCACTAACAACGAAGTCGAGTATGAAGCTTTGATTGTCGGTCTAGAGTTAGCTATTATAGTGTGTATGGAAAGCATCAACATCTACAGGGATTCTTAGCTGGTTATCAACCATATTGATGGATCCTATAAGGTTCTAAAACCTAAGCTTAAGTCACTACCATGAGTATACCATGGTGGCCCAAATCACGAGGTCACCATCTACAAGGTTCCTTGAGGAGAGAAAGCAGTAGCAGATGCTTTGGCCAAACTTCAAGGTGAGATGAGTCTATTTCAATAAGGGTCCAAAATAGACAAGCCATATCCGTTATTAATGCTGAGCTCATCAAGAGACTTTCTCTTGAGGGGGAGGTTGCCATTACTGAAAAGGATGAAGAGCTGGATTGGAGGCAATCGTTCATGGATTACTTGACTAGAGGCAAAGTATCTCACGAGAAATTGCAAGCTCATTAGATGAAGCAGAGAGCCCTCTCCTATGCTCTCGTGGATGGCACCTTATACTGACGGTCTTTCAATAAAATGTGGTTACAATGTTTAGACAAACATGAAGTCCGTAAGATCATGACTGAGGTACATTCAGGTTTATGCAGAGCACATCAATCTGGATTGAAGATGAAAGCAAAGATCAAGAGACTAGGATACTACTCTCTCCTGATTACGACGCATGAACGTAGCTAGGAGATGCCATCGGTGTCGTACATGGTGTGGTCCTAATCACCCAACATTCTACACCCATTGGCCTCATGGCCATTTAAATGTTGGGGTACGACATTTGGGTCCAATCGATCCTCCTTCTTCCAAGGGTCGATTCATCTACTTTATTTTAGCGGGTGGAGGTAATCTCATTTAGAGAGATCACAGCTCAGCATGTGCTCATATTTTTCAGGAACCATATCGTATATAGGTTCATGGTGCCTTGATGAATTATATCCGATAATGGTACTGCATTTAGAAACACCAAGATTAACAGCTTCACCAGAAGATATGGTATAGATTGGAGACACTCCACCATCTACTACCCCAAGGCAAATGGCCTAGCAAAAGCATTCAACAAGACTCTCATCCAAATACAAAAGAAGGCACTCGATGACAACAAGCGATAGTGTCATGAGCAACTAGTTGAAGCCTTGTGGGCATACCACACCACATACTGAACTCCAACTTAATCTACCCTTTTCTCCTTAGTATATGGGTCCAAAGCCATTCTAACATTAAAAGTTCAACTCCCATCACTAAGGATAGCAATGTGTAGTCAAATCACTATTGAGCAAAATGCCAAGTTGTGGTTAGAAGTTCTCAAAGGTTTGGAGGAAAGATGTTTATGGGCGTGCTAGAACCTCGAATTGTACAAGGCCAAGATGAATTCAGCTATCAATAAGCGGGTCTACCCTAGAACTTTTCAAGTAGGAGAACTTGTTCTAATTCTAATGAGACCAATTGTTGCTCGTTGAAAGATGGGAGGAAAGTTTGAACTCACTTGGGAAGGCCCTTTTGTCATAGAGAATGCCTACTAAGGAGGATATTATCATCTTATTGATTGTAAAGGGAAACTCCTGATGTTTCTAATTAATGGGCTCTATTTGAAGAAATATTACCCATAAAATCATGTTTGAAAATAATTTTATCTTCAAAAATTTCATTCCAATTCATTAAAATATTCTCTTCTTTTGAAACATTCTTTGCTTATTTGTGAATCCACCATGACGTATTTAGGTTAGGTGTAAGACAACCCAAGAGGCATCCTATCATTCTTTCATAACACAAACACAAATTAAACATAATTCCTCAGCACTACTAGAATAGGTGTGAGAGAACCCAAGAGGCATCCTATTTTGACTAGCACAACTAAGTTAGGTGTAAGAGAACCCAAGCAGCATCCTTTCTTGGTGGGATCACAACTGCCATTCATGGCTCTAATTCATCAAATTCTCCAACGTGTTTAGGGTAAGTGTAAGAGAACCCAAGAGGAATCATATTCCCTCAAACATAAACACAAACACAATAACAAACACATATCTTTTGTTTCAAGCTATTTCGACGTGGGAGCATGCCCCCTGCGGCACTCACTCATTAGCTGCTCTAGGTCACATGACATGCACCTCGTCTGTCACCCAAGTGGTCACTTGCAGATGTGAGTCCCACACTTTCACACTTGACCACCTTTGACACGCCTGTTAGTTTGGTAGACTTCCTGCGCAGTTTACCTCATGTTGACTTTGTTTAAGATGTAAGCTTACATACTTTCTTGAACTAGCCATCATCATTACGGTTGAGTAATTTGAAGGTTTAGGATAAGTCCCCAGAGGCTCCTTTCCTCTTAACTACTTTGATTTGACATAAGTCCCCCAGTGACATTCACTGAAGTCGTCTGGTCGATTCACCTATCGAGTCAGATATACTATAATGTGTTTGTAGGAGGATATGAGTCCCCAATGCTTTCTTCCTAGGCTGATTGTTGCAAACCAATGGACACTTTAGGTTGGTTGATGTTCTATCGTGACTCAAGTGTACACCACTCTTAGCAGATATGAGTCCCCGAGCTTTCTCCTTGAGTTGGACACCAAGTACCTATAGGAATTATCTTCTCCAGGGTTTTGGATATATCCTTGTGGCCTCCCACATTCTATTTGGATCACATCCTTTATTTAGACACTACGGGTTACTTTTGGATTGGACGATCCCCTTTCCTAGTATGTGGTTGGAGAATTTGTTCTGGATGCACAATTCTCCCTTGATTCAAAAATTTGAGATAGGTATAGTGATATAAGCTCCTTGTGATCCCTGAAACTAATAGGGTCCATGATAAAAAATAAACAAAATAAATAAACAAATTATTTGCTTTTGAATTAGGAATTCAAGCCCCTTTCCCAAGCATGCATCCTATCTTTAGGCGTCGAGAACTCCCCATAGGAATTGCACTACTCTTGAGTAGAGATAAGTCCCAATGGCACTCTCTAGTATTAGGTAGTTCAATCTATTTTGCCACAAAATTACCCGACATCATTTCACTTTGGAAGATGTAAGTACTACTATGCATTCTTTCTAGCATGATTATCAAATGGGGTCAGGTCGGGTTGACATGTTACCTCACTAATACGTCATCCCAGTGGTCTTTTCTAGAAAGATGTGAGTCCCTGTGCTTTCTTCCCTAAATCAGCCATTGTAAACCGATAGGTATCCCTTTGGTTGGATAGTTCTCCCCTCGATCGGGAAACTATTCCCTTTGGATTGGTAAATTTGAACTAAGTCAAGGCCAACGCGGCACCTACTTAGTGCAGTCCATCATAAACCGATGGGATCCATCAAACATAATTAAAAATGAAATTAACTTTAACTATCTTTGAGTTGATTTAAGTCCCCCAGCGGCATTCACTTAGTAGTTAGCCCTAGGTCGGGTTGACATGTTACCTCGTGTAATGTGGTCCCCCTTTGTTGAAGATGTGAGTCCGTGCTTTCTTTCACTTAACCACCCAACTGAAAGGTACCCTTTTGGTTGGATAGTCCTACTATGTGGTTGGTAGACTACCCCTTTGGATTAGTAAATTTGAGTTAGGTCAATCGACATGGACAAATAATCCATCGCAAAATAGGGTCCATCTCAAATTCAAAATTTAAAATCTAAAATAAATCCCTTCTCCCCTAGGAGTCAAACTAAACAAACAAAATAAATCCAATCAACCTCCCTAGTGGAGTCACCAAATTAAATAAATCAAGTAAATTCTCTTCTAGTGAGATGCAAATCTTTCCAATTCCCCTAATGGAATCAACTCAATCCAACCCGAACTTGCTTCCCTAGTGGAGAGTTCACACTTTCATCTCTAGTGAATCCCGAATTCTAATCCCCCAGAGAATTTCACAACCTCTCATCCCCAGTGGATGACTTGAACTTGCTTCCCTAGTGGAGATGTCACATTTTTATCCCCAGTGAAGCACCAAATTATAAATCAATAAATCAAATCAATTTTCTCCCCAATGAGATGCAAATCAAATAGAACCCTCATCCTCAGTGGATGACTTGAACCTCCCTAGTGGAAGATTCACATATTCAATCCCTATTCCTCTTCACTCGTCTTAGGCATAAGTAGAGTTGCATTGTACTAAACTTTTGATTCTTTCTACACATCAGTTTTGGGAGTAGATCATCTCTATTAATGCTTGTGATTGTTTGAATGTTGTTGACCATCTCAGGCAACACCAATACGTGTGGTATGCCATGTTAGTCACACCATACCTATTGGGTGCCATTTGTTAACCTCACTTTTGGAGTGAGTTTTCAACTTCTCCATCTTAGACATAAGACTCTTCTAGACATTAAGAGTTCCTTAGTCTTATGATACTTCTAGTGATTAGATGAACACTTAACCTAACCCTAGAGGCTTAGAAGAGTTAGCCACATGAATAGGTTATGTCTTAGAGGTATTACGAGAACTTGCCAACCTAATAGCTTAGACCCAATCCTTGCTTCCCTCCTTCAATCTCCAAATTCAAATCAAATCTTAAATCAATTTCAACTCAATTAAAATTTTCTCAAATCATAAATCAATTCCAAAATCCAAATCATGAATCAATTCCAAATGATTGAAATTCAAAACTCAATTTCAAATCCCAAAATCTTTCCTAAGCTTTTAATTTCATCATGTGGACTTAGCTCAAATCAAATCCAAATCACCCCAAACTCAAAGATTTTCTCATAACCCATTTATATCCTCAATTATATTCATAAATATAAATGAAATATAAATTCAAATAACCAAAATCAATTCAAAACTCAAATTCAAATCTAACCTAAATCCAACCTAAACTCTTCTAAGTCAAATCCTTGAACTCCTTCAAACAAATCCAAATCATTCCAAATTAAAAAGGTTTTCTCATAACTCATTTATATTCTTATTTATATTCACAAATATAAATGAAATATAAATTTAAATAACAAATCAATTCCTCAAAATCAACTTATATATGCTCTTTAAGTCAAATTCTTGAACTTGGCCAAATCATTCTCAAATCAATGAACCTTTGGATTCTCTCTTCAAACAATCAATCCTTCAATCACATGTCCAAATATAAACATAAACTTCAATCATCAAATCAAAATCAAACTAACCCAAGTCAAACTCATATTCACCCTTTTGACTTGAAATTGTCAAATGAACTAAAACCCATTTGACTCCAAATCACTTGCAATTGGATTTATATTTCAATCATAAGTTCATATATAGTTCAAACTTGAATCAAGCCAATCCATTGACTCACTTAGGCTCAAAAGTGACCTAAGGCACCTTTTGAGCCAAATTCTAATCCTCTAAGTCTCGCATTGTGAGCAATAATCTTCTTAGGATAAACAATCACTCAAATTGGGTCAAACCAAGTCAAACCTAACTTTTGACCAAGTCAACATTTAGCCCAAATGAAACCTAAACTAGCAAAAATCCACTAAGCTAAATTGATTGAAAACATTGATCTAAAAACCAATCATCATGATTGAACATGATCAAGCCATCAATTGAGTAAACCTAAATTGGCCACTTGACCCAAGTTGACCCAAGTTGACCTAAAAAGTAAAAATGGGTCAAATCTTGATCTAAGCCAAGTTGATTGTAACCAATAGGTCAAATTCATTCTAAATCACTTGTTGAACTTGACCAAAGCTTTAATTGGTCAACTAAACCCAACCTAGCCCAATCGACCATGAACCTAACTTGACCTAAAAGGTCAAATCAACTTGAAATCAAAGCAAACAAAAAATTGATTGAAACCAAAGCTTGCAATACATTTCAAAGGATCAACCAAGCCTAAACCAACCCATGACCTAACCCAATTGGGTCAAACGGGTCAAATTGGTCAACTTGACCCATTTGCCCTAAATTAACTCAAATAAACCAAAACCAAATAAAAACCAATGATACCCATAGGCTCCAAATGATCATTTGAACTTGACCATGGTTTGACCCAATTTGACCAATTGGTCAACCTAACCCAAATTGACCCAACTTGACCTAAATAGGTCAAATTGAACCTATTAAAACTAAATGAACTCCAAATAAATTGAAATTTGGCCCAACCCATTTTTGAATCATATCAAATCTACCCCAAAATCAAGGCCAAATAATCATTTTACCCATAGGTCAAAGGGTAACCTATGGACAAATCCACTTAGAATTTAGTCAGTTCCTTCTCATGGCCACTTGACATCCTCCTAGTGGACCACATGGACACCAAGGAGGGTGGTGAACATGACCTAATGGGTTTGGGTGACCATGACAACAAAAGCCACCCCTTGGGATTTCTCCACTTGGATCACCCCATACACTCATTTAGCACATGTGCACTCCCTCTCCTCCACTTCTCTTCCAAAATCAATGCACATGTAATCCCTAGCAACCAAAACAACCCAATCAATCTCCTCAATTGATCAAAAATAGAAGAGCAAGCCTCGCCCATTCGATCTAAGGAGGGGGAGATATACTCCCCCTCATTCCAACTTAATGCACACACTCTGAATTCGATTGAGTCCTAGGAACTATAACTAAACTTCTCCAAGTTTCTTTAAGCATTCCCAAGCTCATTTGAATTTCTCCTTCTCAATTTTATTCAAACTCAAAATAGGGGAGGCCTAAGGAAATTCCAACTTGCTCAATTCTCCACCAAAACCAAATTCACTTTGCAAGCACCATCAGCTGGTGAGCTCACCCAAAGTGTTTCCCAAACCTCCAAGCCATGGGAAGGGGATTTAGATCAAAGCAAAACCATTGAAGGAGCTTGGTCAATTGAGCAATCCATTACAAATCAAGGCTTAAAACTTTTAACAGAGCTTCGTCTCCACTAGATGAAGCTACCACCTTCGTTGGAACTGCCAGTGATAGCCTCCGGTGAGGTATGACTCAAAATCAATCCTCTAATGAAAATTGCTTGGTCTTTGTGGAATTATAATCCCATTAGATCCTAACCATTGGATGTTCTTCCCTACACCTCTTGATGGGGTGGGGTGAATCCTAGCCTAATCTGAGCTTAGGTAAGCTCGGATCAAGCCATGGAGGATGGGGCTAGCTAGGATCAATCATGCACCGTCCATCCTGCATGCTTTGGATGGACGACCCTGATTAAAATGATTAGATCCATTGATTTAAATCCTTTAAAACCACAAGATTAACCCTGGCCATCCGATCCATTTATCGGATGGCCTAAAGGAAAGCACATTGCACCGCTAGTTGACATGATGCGTGATGTGGTAACTTAAATAACCAATACCATCATACCACATGAAAAGCGTGCCAGCGTCCATGGCGCCGACGGGATTAGTTAATTAATTAGGCTATTTAATTATTCAATAATCATAGAAACTTCACAAAATCATAATTAAATGTAGAAAAATCCTAAAAATATAAATGAGGGGTCATTTTAAAGGTAATTCAAAGGGGAATCAAATAAATATATTTCTAATTGATTTTGAACATTGATTTTTCTTAATTAAGGTTTAATTAAAAATTGAATTACTTTAATTACTTCTTAATTAATTCATTAATTAATTTTAAATTTCTCAGACATGTTTAGTGGGATGATTTTTGCCTCCCTTAATTTTCTTGAGATTTATTAATGAGTTAATTAGGGATATTAATTAATGAACCCTTAATCACCCCCTTTATGTAATTAAGAGTAATTAAGCATATGAACAGTGGTTTAATCCCTTAATTGAGATAATTAAATATTGTTTAAGTAAGGGGGAGGTTTATGGAATGGGTTTGGGATATTTTCTCTAAGTTATTCTCTAAACCCCCTTTCTTCCTTAATCCAAACATAATTAAGGGTTAATCCACTAATGATCTACTTAATTAGTCTAATCAAATTTTCAAAATCAATATGGAGTTAATCAATCTCTTGTTGGGTAGATCCTTAGGTGTTCAAAAGCCTAAGAAAAGTTTAAGGAAATCATATCCAACTCACATGTGTGGGATGGTTATGAAAGTACTTAATGAAAACCCTTTAGATTAATTAATCAATAATTGTGAGTCATTTGCTTTAGGCCCCTTTATTTCTTATGCGCATTGCTGATTTAATTCCATGTGATTGCATATCATATGTTGGCTCATAATTGCTTGAATAGTTATGTTAAAGTGGTAAGGTAATGGATTAAATCTCCTTTAAATAAAACATAAAATTAATCTAATTGTTCTAAAAATTAAACTAAACTAATTCACACATGTGAAAAATGGGTTAGGACCAACAAACTTATTTCACATTGCTTAAGTTAAATCAAATTCAAAATTAAAAATCTCTTTAAAGAATTTTGATTCACTTTGAATAATCTTATCTTATAGGATTTTCCTTAGGAATTAATTTGGGAGAATGAAGTCTTACGCTTACATCACTTTACGTCTTTCCAAGCATGTTAAATGTTGTATGTCATATGTAATCATGCATTCATATCTTTTAAAAAATCAAATTCAATAAAATGTTCCCTTTATGTCAAATTGCTTATTTTAGCTAAAATTAAGAATATGTGTGGCTATTATCACTATTAAATCAAAAACTTTTTTCAAAACCTATAAACTAAACATTATAATTGAACTGATGCTCCTTTTAAGTACTTATAAACTTGCATGTGATTATAGCATAAAATGTGTTATGTGATTTTCTTCTCTTCTCTTAACATGAATTTGGATAGGATTTGCAAAGTGTATAGTTCATTTGAAAAGAACATAACATTTGCTTAAATCTATTCCGATGCACTTCTATATTATGACTTAATAAAAATATACATTTATGGAATATCTAAATTTTCTTAAACAACATCTCTTTGCATTCATCATTAAGGTGTGCTAAGATTTTCATTGCATGTATAGATATGCTTAGGATTATTCATATGTATGGTATACATGGTGGAAAGAAATAAAGGGTTGTGTATTATGTGATAGTAATTCACCTTAATTAATCCTAAGATTAATTTCTTATTGAATAAGTTTATTTAGAGCAAATCTAAACATAAGGTTAATTAAAACACATAATAAAACATTCTCTAAATAAAAATCACTAATAAATCTACCTTAGAGATTACTTGGTGAAAGAAAGTTCTCTTCTCTTATCTTTACAACACTTAACTAAATGCAAGTTCATTCAAACCAAATCAAATCATCAAATAAAATTCAAATCTAAATCACTTAAAATGAAACCCTTCTAAATTAAATCTATCTCAACTTCTTTACCACACAAAGCCTTAAATGACACACACATTAGGCTAAGTCACCATTTCTAGTTCTATGTTAGGTGATGCATTATTTAATGCCTAATTTTATTTTTATATAATGTTTTGGGATGTTAGGGTGCATGTCGTGGGGATGGTAGGGCGATTTAATCATGTCTTCTGAGGGGGTTGTGCTTAAGGCGTAATAAAATATAAATGCTTTTGCCGTGCAGGTTGCTTATACCCCCAAACATAATCCAAACTAGGATAAGTGGACTTGGTTACCCATGTGTGGGGTGCTAAGTCCAAATTATTCATATACATGCTTGGGTTGTGTGGTATGTTTAGCTAATCTCTATTTCACATGTTTAGTTAAATTTATCTTTCCTTTTTTCATGTAATTTTATAATTAAGATTTGGAATGAATGTTATGGGGATTAAGATGGTCAAGATCAGATCAAGTCACAATTGAAGCCTTGGAGCAAACTACATCCCAACCAACCAAAAGGAGGAAACAAGTGAAGAAAAGGAAGAAAGAAAGAAATGAAGAAATGAAGAAAGAAGAATGAAGAATGAAGACCCCCATAACATGAATTCATTTTAATTGCAATTATTCATTTGTAATCCAGGTTGTATAAGGGTAGAGCTCGGCTACCCATTTTTCTTTTAGGGTTTGTGCGGTAGAGCCTGACCACATCCGTCTCTTATTCTTTTTATGCTAGCTTTATAAAATTGTTTGATGTTTGTTTAGCTTGTGCATTAAGATGGCTTGTATTCCCTAGTTTCTTCATTGATTGATGAATGGCCTGGATGTGATTAGGCTCTTAAGGAAAAATAAATTTTCTATCCAATTAATCAACCTAAAATTAAAATTAAATAACTCATAACTTCACCTAAAGTCTAGGACATAAATCAAGACAATAAAAGATTTAGCAACCCCTTAACTGGATGTTGTATGTCTCACATCATGCATAAAATCATCTTGCTTCACTCTTGCTTATGGAGGGCTTCCACCTTTGCCAGAGAAAATAGATTGACCTTTGAGAGCCATGGTGGAAACACACCTCATTCTTTTGATTTTGGCCCATAACCAATTTCTTATGCATTAGGCATATGAAGCCCATAGCCTGTGTCAAATAAATTGTCCAAAAAATCAAAATAAAACTTAACAAAATTTGCATTAGATTAAGTCATTACTCATGCCCTTCAAGATCTAGTCTCTTAGAAGTGTGTTTAAGGACTTAGTCTCCTTTATAAATGAACAACAGTCTTACTATCTTGCAAAGCATAAGACTTGCCTACATGTATTTAAAATTATAGGAGGAGTTAGTTGGCACCCTAGGTGGTTATAAGTTCAACAGTCGGGTGATTTATCCTCTTTTGTGGAGGTAAACCATATACCCATTTTTTCCTTAGTTTTAGGTCATATTTTGGCCCTCACCAAATCTCCTTAAATTTAGGATCTAAGATTGTTGTTTTCCTTTGACTACAAGAATAAATCTCACCTCTTAGGCATTTTCATGATCTCGTGTTGGGGAATTATAAGCGCTAGATTTCTAATAAAAATTCAACTCAAACATATAATTCTTATCAAATTTTAAAATCATACATCAAACCATGCACTGCCCTAACATAGAGCTAGAAGTGATGACTTAGCCTAATGTGTGTGTCATTTAAGGCTTGTGTTGCTTGTCCTAGCTAGGCTTTAAGGTTGGAGTTTTTTAAGTGTTAAAGGTTCAATTTAGATGGTCATTTCAGTTTAAGTGATTTAGTTGACTTGTCAATTTTGGTTGGTGATTTGATTTTGTTAGCATGAACTTACACTTAGTAACTAAGTGTTATGAAGAGAAGAAAAGAGAGGAGAACTCTCTTTCACCCCTATCTTAAGTGATTTCTAAGGTAAATTGATTGATGAATTTCATTTTGTGAATGGTTTATTATGTGTTTTAATTAACCCTAAGTTTAGATTTGCTCTAAATAGCCCTATTCAATAAGAAAGGCATCTTAGGATTAGTTAGGGGGGATTACTATCACAAAACACACACCTATTCATTTCTTTCCACCATGTATACCATGCATATGAATAATCCTAAGCATATTTATACATGTAATGCAAATCTTAGCACACTTTGATGATGAAAGAAATATCCATTTAATCCCATGTCTTTGTTATGTAGAAAAGAGGGATTCTTCATCCATTATCTAAATGCACATCCATATGTATAAAAGTTATAAGTGAGTATGATGCCATTATTTTTTACACCGGGGGCGTAAGGTACAAGACCTACTTAAGGCTACTTAAAGTCTTGCAGCCCCGGGATGTTTCCAGACTGATATACCACTTTTCTTAGATACATGTAGATGTATAAAATGAACCAAATGGATAAAAAATCATGCAAGAGATTGTACTTGATTTGATTATATGATTTACATGTGTAATATGAAGGTCTTTAAGTCTAAGTCATAGAGATGCATAAGAATAGATTTAGGCAAGTGTTGTGTTCTTTCCAAATCAACTATACACTTGCAAATCCTATGTGAATCCATGTCAAGAGAAGAAAAGAGAACTTCATTATACACATTTTATGTTATCATCACATGCAAGCTTATAAATATTTATAACTAGCATCACTTCATTTATAATATTTGATTTATAAGTTTTGAAAAGATCATTTTTGATTTAATAGTGATAATAGCCACTCATATTCTTAATTTAAGCCAATACATGCAATTTGACACAAAAGGAAATATTTTATTTAATTAATTTTTAAAAGAAATGAATGCATGATTTCATATGGCAAGCAACATTTAACATGATTAGAAAGAAATAAAGGAATGTAAGCACATGACTTCATTCACCCTAATTAATTCCTAAGGACAATCATATAAAATAAGATCATTTAAAATGAGTCAAAATTTTTTAAGGAGATTTTTATCTTTGAATTTGATTTGACTTAGGCATAAAGGGTTTGCTAGTCCTAATTCCCCCATGTGTGAATTGGTTTGGTTTAATTTAGAATAATTAGGTTGATTTTATATTTTGATTAGGTTAAGGTATGAGTTAATCCATTAATTACCCTTACTTATACCTCTTTAACATAATTATCCAAGTAATTATGAGCCAAATATGCAACCACATGGAAATTAAATCATTAATGCACCTAAGAAATGAAGGGGTCTAATGCAATTGACACAATTATTGGTTAATTAAGCTAAAGTGTTTGATTAAGTACTTTTATAACCCTCCAACACATGTAGTTTGATTATAATTTTCTTTGGAATTCTCTTAGATTATTAAACACCTAAGAATCTACCCAAGAATTGAATGATTGAATTTTGGAATGATTTAGTTTTGAGTTTGATTAATTAAGCTATTTAATGAGGTGATTAAGCCATTAATTAGTTTCAAATTGATCAAGTGTTATCCAAATGAAATAAACTTAGGGAAAATGATTGGAAAAGAGGTCATAATCTCATCCCTTATGTCCATTCACTATTTCATAATAATTAGCAAGTTTAATTAATGAATTCATCAATGTTTAACATGCTAATTAATCATTTAATTAATTAAGAGAGTGATTAAGAATGAAGCAAGTAATTCTCCTAATTAATTAAGAAATAAATTCCAAGAAAATCATGGGAGGTAGAGATCATCCCTAATCAATCTCTAAAAGTTTGAAATTAATTGCTGAAGAAATTAGTGAGTAATTAGCTTAATTAAATTTATAATAAAACTTAAATTGAGTAAAAATCATTATTCAAAATTAATTAATTTTAATTTTCAATTATTATCCTCTAAATTATCTTTACAATGTGTGTTTATTTATATTTTTTAGATTTTTCTACAATTAGTTATAAATTTTAGAAGTTTCGCCATTAAAATTGGATTAATGAAGCTTAATTAAACCCCTAATCCCGTCAGGCCACGTGGCGGGCACGCTTTCCATGTGGCCGATTGGTTATTTAAGTTGTCACATCCGTTGGTTTGGAGTAGATGCATCTTCTGGTTTGATCTAAGATCGGATGACCGAGATTAATCCCGCAATTTATGAAGGAATTATAATAAATCTAGCATGATCTGATCTCAACCGTTCATTCCAATCATGTGGAATGGATGGCGTATGATCCTTCTCCTTCACGAGCGACGAGAAATGAACATTGTTCATCTTTCCTCATTCAATTTGAGCTCACTTGAGCTCATTGGGATCAAAATGATCCCACAGCTTCGGAAGGAGGGGGGATGCACATCCAACGGTCAAGATTGCATGGGATGATAATTCCCTTCAAAAAGGACCAACTAAATTTTCCTGTAGCTACGATTTCAAGCAATTACCTCACCGGAGGCTATCACCGACGCATCCAATGGAGGATGTAGCTTCGTAGTAGAGATGAAGCCCTTTTGAAGAAATCGGTCTTGATTTGAAGTGGTTTGCTCGGCCGACCAAGCTCCTCTTCAATGGTGATCGGCCTTGATTGAAGTCCTACTTTCCATTGCTTGGAGACTTGGGAAATGATTCGATTGAGCTCGATGAGCTCCAAGGATGGTGTGAGCAAGGTTAATTTAATTTTGGTAAATAATTGAATGAGTTGGATTTTGTGTTCACCTCACCTATTTCGGCTTTGAGTAAAATCGTAAATGGGAAATTGAGAATCGAATGGGGGAGGCTTTGATTCAACCTCTCAAGATCGAGGAATGGATTGCTTGTGGTTTGAGTGAGAATGAGGGGGGTATATCTCGATGGGTGAGTGGTGATTTGTCATTTTAGCTCAATGGCTTAGATTGAAGGCACAGTTTGAGCTACAAAACATCCCCCATGGGTCATTTTGGGCAGAGGAGTGAGGGAGAGTGGCTGGCCATTTGAGTGCTGAGTGGATTTGGTGATCCAAGTGTTGATGTGATTGGGAGGTCGTTTGTCCTTGGATCATGACCCAAGCTCATTGGGTCATGTTCACCACCTTGATATGTGGACAATAAGGATGCCAAGTGGCCTTGAGAAAGAAATGGCCAAATTCAAGTAATTTGATCATAAGATACCCCTGAGGCAAAGTGGTCATTTAAAATGAGTTTGATTTGGGTAGATTTGAAATGATTCAAAATGGGTTGGGCCAAATTACAAGTGATTTGGAGTTCATTTGATTTGATTTGGACCCATTTAGGTCAAGTTGGGTCAAATTAGGTTAGTTGACCAATTGGTCAAATTGGTCAAACTATGGATTAGGTCAAGTTCAAATGATCATTTGGAGGCTATGGGTATCATTGGTTTGGTTCAATTTTTCATTTAGGTTCATTTGGGTCAAATTGTTAAATTTGACCCATTTGACCATTTGACCCAATTAGGTTAGGTCATGGGTTGGTTTAGGCTTGGTTGATCATTTGAAATATATTGCAAGCTTTGGTTTCAATCAAATTTGACTTGGTTTGATTTGAAGTTGATATGACCTTTTAGGTCAAGTTGGGTTGATTGGGTCGTCTAATTGGTTATTGAAACTTTGGTAAATTTCAACAATCAATTTGGAATGAATTTGACCCATTAGTTGCAATCAATTTGGCTTAGATCAAGATTTGACTCATTTTAGCTTTTTAGGTCAATTTGAGTCAACTTAGGTCAAGTGACCAATTAGGCTTAGTTTGGCTCAATTGATGGCTTGTTCATGTTCAATCATTGATCATGAATGAGTTTGGGTCAATGATTTCAATCAAGTATGGCATATGATGGATTTTGGCTAGTTTGGTTTCATTTGGGCTAAGTGTTGACTTGGTCAAAGGCTAGGTTTGACTTGGTTTGACCCAATTTAAGTGATTGATCATTTTAGGATGACTGTTGATCACAATGTGAGGCTTAGATAGGCTTAGTTTAATCCAATTTGGGTTGGATTAGAATTTGGCTCAAAAAGTTCCTTTAGGTTACTTTGGGTCAAGTGAGCCTAAATGGGTCAATTGACTTGATCAAGGCTTGATTCAAGTTTGGTTGAACTCACATATGGACTTATGATGGAATTATAAATCCAATTACAAGTGGTTTGAGTCAAATGGGTTTTAGTTCATTTGACAATTTCAAGTCAAAAGATGAACATGGGTTTGACTTTAGTTAGTTTAATTTTGGCTTGGTGATTGTAGTTTATGTTTATATTTGGGCATGTGATTGAAGGAGTGATTGTTTGAAGAGAAAATCCAAGGGTTTGGATTGATTTGAGAATGATTTGGCTAAATCCAAGAAATTGGCTTAAAGGATATATATTGAATTTTGGTATAATTTTGGGTTTAATTTTGGTTATTTGAATTTATACTTCATTTATATTTGTGAATATAAATGAAGATATAAATGGGTTATGAGAAAATCATTTGAGTTTGGAGTGATTTGATTGTGAATTTGACTAAGGTAGATCAAAAAGTTTGAAAAAGGGGTTTTGATTTGGTTTGATTTATATTCATTTGATTTGGATGATTTGGATGCCAATTTCATTCATAGTTGTGACTACAAATGATGGAATAAGTGATTTATAAAGAAATCACTTGGCTTTGGGTTGATTTGAAGGTTTTAGCTAAGCTTATGGATGTGATTCATTAGGCTTAGGAAGGTTTTGGATTATAATTGATCATTTGATTTGAAATTGATTCATGATTTAGATTTTGGAATTTGAATTTGAATTTGGTTTGAAAAATGGAAGCAAGGATTGGGTTTAAGCTATAGGATAGGCAAGTCTCGCTAAATCCCTAAGGCACAACTTATTCCAATGGCTAACTCTTCTAAGTCTCTAGGGTTAGGGTAAATATTCACCTAATCACTATAAGTATCTTAAGACTAAGGAACTCTTCATGTATAGAGGAGTCTTATGTCTATGATGGAGAAGTTGAAAGCTCACTCCAAAAGTGAGGTCAAAAAAGGGCACCCAATTGGTGTGGTGTGACTGACAAGGCTTACCCACGTATTAGTGTTGATCGAGATGGTCAACAATGTTTGGAACATGACACTAATAGAAATGATCTACTCTAAACTAGAAGGAATCAAGATCTTAATGTAAATGCAAAGCATAAGAGAGTGAAAGAGGAATCCACTAGGGATTGAGTATGTGAGCCTTCCACTAAGGGAAAAGGTTCAAGTTATCCACTAGAGATAAGAGGTTGTGAAATCTGATGGGGATTAGAATTTGGAATCCACTAGGAATAAAAGTATGAACCCTCCACTAGGAGAGCAAGTTCGAGTTGGGTTGAATTGACTCCACTAGGGAAATTGAAAAAAATTACATCTCATTGAGGAGAAGCTGATCGATTTGATTATTTAATTTGGGTCCACTGGGGAGGAGAGTTGGTTTTGTTTCAAATTTTTAATTTTGAATTTTGGGATGGACCCTGTCAGTTTGTGATGGACCACACTGAGTAAAGACTATGTTGCCCTTGGCCTACATCAGATTTATAAATCCAAAGGGTAGTCTACCAGCCATATAGTAAGACTATCCAACCAAAGGGGTTATTTTTTGATGTACAGCAGCTGTACTAGGAAGAAAGTGTAGTAGACTTATATCTTCCAAAGTAGGGATCAATCGTTGGGGTGATCATTAGACACAATGAATGGGACCCAAGGCTGACTGAGTGAATGCTACTAGGGACTTAAATCATCAAAGATAGTCAAAATTAATTTCATTTTAATTATATTTGATGGATCCCATAGGTTTACGATGGACTGCACTGAGTAGGGGGTGTTGGCCTTGGCTAACTCAAATTTACTAATCCAAAGGGAGTAGTTTTCGGTGAAGGAGAACTATCAGCCAAAGGGTGCCTTTTTACCAATAAGGAATAAAGGAATATCTCACATCTTCCCAACAAAATTGCTAATTAGCAAGGTAACCCAACCTATAGACCGTTTTATGACAATCATGCTAGAAAGAATGCATAGACTTACATCTTTCAAGTGAAATGACCATCCAACTTTATGGAAATAAATTAGACCTAAGTGGAGTCTTGACAGGGACTTATCTCAACTCAAGTGTAGTCAAACAATTCTTATAGGGAGTTTTGCTGACAATGCCATAAAGATAGGATATTGCTTAGGAAATGGGCCACTGAGGCTTGAATTCCTAATCCATAAGCGAATAAATTTATTTGTTTGTTTATCATGGATGTTGTTGGTTTGTGAGGGATCACACTGAGAAGGAGCTTATATTAGTCTAGACTTATCTCAGATTTATTAGTCCAAGGGAGAATTTGTGCATCCACAGAACAAATTCTCCAACCACAGGGGTGGCTACTAGGAAAGGGGGACTGTCCAATCCAAGAATAGCCAAGGTAGTGTCTAAATGGGGTCGCAAAGGACGTAATCCAAGTTGAGTGCCCACAGGGGAGGGGCCACTAAGGGCTTTATCCAAAACCCTGAAGAAGAAAATGTCTATAGGTATTTGGTGGCCGACTCAAGGAGAAAGCATAGGGACTCATATCCAATAGTGGTGTATCCCCAGTGAGTCTTGTCGACATAGAAACATCAACCAACCTAAGGTCAGGTTTGCGGTCACCTAAGAAGAAAGCATCGGGGACTCACATCCTCCTACGATTGATTTCAGATAGTCTCTCATGGCTCGAGGTGCTATGGACTTGGGGACTCGAGTGAATGCCACTAGGGAACTTATATCAACTCAAAAGTAGTCAAGAGGAAAGAAGCCATTGGGGACTTATCATTAGCCTCCAATATATATTTTCAATGGTAAAGTTAGGAAGAAAGTGTGGGGACTCACATTCGCCAGACAAGTGACCACTGGGGTGACACACTAGCAAGGTAACATGTCAGTCCGACTTAGAGCAGCAAATGAGTGAGTGCCACAGGATTTTCTCCCACATCAAAATAGCCTGAGATAAAAAGATATATGTTTGTGTTTGTGTTTGTGTTAAAGGAGGATAGGATGTTGCTTGGGTTCTCTTACACCTATCCTAAATATGCTTCAGAGTTGATGAAATGGTGCCACGAATGCCAGTTGTGATCCCATGGAGAAAGGATGCCGCTTGGGTTCTCTTACACCTATTCTGCCATACTAATTGAAATAGGATGCCTCTTGGGTTCTCTTACACCTACTCTAGTAGTGTCAGGAAATCATGTTTAATTTATGTTCGTGTTGTGATAGAAGGATAAGATGCCTCTTGGGTTCTCTTATACCTACCCAAGATACATCATGGTGGATTCACAAACAAGGAAACAATGCTTCGAATGAAGAGAATATTTTGATGAATTGGAATGAAATTTTTGCAGATAATTATTTCCAAACATGATTTTATGGATAGTATTTTTTTAAATAGAGCTCATTGATTGGAAGCATCGGGTGTTCCCCTCTACAATTAATAAGTTGATAAGATCCTCCTTGGTAGGCCTTCTCTATGACAAAAGGGTAAGTGGGTTCAAACTTGCCTCCAATCTTTCGATGGGCAACAATCGGTCTCCATAGAACTAAAACAAGCTCTCATACTTGAAAAGCTCTAAGGTGAACCAGCTTGTTGTGAGCTTGAATCATCTTTGTTTTGTATAACTCGAGGTTCTGGCATGCGTAGCATCTCTCCTCCAAACCTTCTAGCTCTTCTAGCAATGCATTCTCCTCTATGATTTTACCCATTGCTATCCTTAGTGATGGGAGCTAAACTCTAATGGTAGAAATGGCTTCAAACCCATACACTAAGGAGAGCGGGGTAGGGTTGGAGTTCGTATATGGTGTATGCCCACAAGGCTTCAACTAGCTACTCATGCCATCATGTATCATCAAGTATTTAGTATATGGATGAGAGTTTTGTTGAATGCTTCTACTTCTCCCTAGAATAGTAGATAGTGGAGTATCTCCAATAATGTGTCTCTAAAGCTTGATCTTGGTGCTCTTAAATGTAGTATGATTATTGAATATAATTCATCAAGGCACCCTATATATCTATGGTTCTGAATTGGAGCACATCTGGTGTAACCTCTCTAAGTGGGATTGCCTCTGCCCACTTGGAAAAGTAGTCGGTGGTAGCTAGAATGAATTGATGACCATTATAAGAAAGAGGATCAATTAGACCCACTATGTCAGTACCCCCAACACTCGAATGGCCATGAGGCCAATGTAGGGTAAAATGTTGGGTGGTTGGTGCAAGACTACATCATGTACCTAACATTGATAGAAACTGCTAGCTACATCTATGCAGTCTATAATCATCGAAGGCTAGCAGTATCCTAGTCTCTTGATCTTTGCTTTCATCTTCGGATTAGATTGACACACTCTGCATAGACCTGAATGTACCGGTCATGATCTTACGGGCTTCATGTTTGTTTAAACAGCATAACCATATTTGATCAAAAGATCGTCGGTACAAGGTGCCATCCATGAGAGCATAGGAGAGAGCTCTTTGTTTCATCTGATGGGCTTGTGATTTCTCTTGAGGTAGTTTGTATGTGTTCAAGTAATCTATGAATGGTTGCCTCCAATCCAGCTCCTCGTATTTTTTGGCAATGACAACCTCCCCTTCAAGAGAGAGCCTCTCGATGAGTTTAGCATCAATAAGGTATAAGACTTGTCTATTTTGGACCCTCATTAGAATGGACTCATCTTCCGGACATGCTAACTCCTTGGCGAGTTTGACCAAAGCATATACTATTGCGTTCTCTCCTCGAGGAATATTGTAGAAGGTGACCTCAGGGATTTGGGCCAATAACTATATGGGGTACTCACAGTAGTGACGAAGCTTAGGTTTTAGAATCTTATAAGACCTATCAATTTAGTTGATGACCAGCTGAGAATCCTTATAGATGTTGATGCTTTTGACACATACTTTAATAGCTAACTCCAGACCGGCAATCAAAGCCTCATACTCAACTTTGTTGTTGGTGCATGGATTGGAGAAATAGTATGAGAATCTCATCACATCGCGGTCTGGAGTTAAAAGATGATTCCTACCCCTGCCTTTCTTGGAAGAGTAGATCATTGTTCTTCACCTTTTTGAAAGGAAGCCGCACCATCGAAATACATCTCCCAATGACGAATGCTAGTGTCCCCTAAGTTCATGATTTGTTCATCGAGGAGGTCATCACTAAGTGTGGAATCAATAAGAAGTTGGTGTGCTGCTAAGAAATTTTAGTGCTATCCTTTTCATGGAGGTACGCATATAATATTATGAGAGAATTATGGACCAATGTAATATTTGTCAGGATAGCATCATGTTGACCTCATTTTTAGAATGAGCTCTCAACCCCTCTATCTTAGACATAGGACTCCTCTTAGAAGTTAAGTGTTCCTTAGTCTTAAGACACTTCTAATGATTAGGTGAACACTTAACCTACAAGACTTAAAGAGTTATGGGGTCATAGGGGGGTGTTAGAAAACTTGCTTATCTTCCTTCCTTCCTTCCTCAAACTCCAAATCCAAACCAACTTCAAACTAAAATTATCATTGATTTCTAAAATCCAAATCAAATTCGAACCAACTTCAAACTCAAATCAAATCCAACTTAATTGATTTTCTCAAATCCAAATCAAATTCAGAATCAACTTCAAATCCAAATCAACTTCAAATTCAAATCAAATTCAATTCCAAATCAAATCTCAAATCAATTCCAACTTAATTGATTTTCTCAAACCTTAAATCAATTCCAATGGATTTTCTCAAATCATGAATTAATTCCAAATGATTGAAACCCATGATTGAATTCCAAATTCTAAAATCTTTCCTAAGTCCCTTTGATCCCATCTTATGGACTTAGCTCAAATCAAATCCGAATCAATTCAAACTCAAGAGATTTTCTCATAACCCATTTATATTCTCATTCATATTCATAAATAGAAATGAAATATAAATTCAAATAACCAAAACTAAATTCAAAACTCAAATCCAAATTCAACCAAAATTCAAACTAAGCCTTTCAAGTCAAATTTTTAACTTAGCCAAATCAGACTCAAATCAAGCCAAACCCTTGATTTTTCTTCATGATTCAATCAATCCTTCAATCATGAAACCAAATATAAACATAAACTTCAATCATCAAACCAAAACTAAATTCAAAAATCAAACCCAAGTCAAACTCATGTTCACCCTTTGAACTTGAAATTATCAAATGAATCAAAACCCATTTGACTCACACTTGCAAATGCATTTATATTTCATAAGTCATAAGTCTGAATCAAGTTCAACTAAACTTGATCAAATCAATTAACTTGAGTGACCTATCTTAATACCCAAATTGGATTGAACTAAGCCCACCTAAGCCTCACATTATGAGTAACAATCATGTTGAGATGATCAATCACTCAAATTTAATCAAACTAAGTCAAACCTAAGGGTTGACCAAGTCAACACTTAATCAAAATGAAACCTAAACTAGCTAAAATCCACCATAGGATAAATTGATTGAAATCATTGATCAAAACCAATTCATGATCAATGTTTGAACTTAGCAAAGTCATCGTATGAGCCTAACCTAGCCCAATTGGCCACTTAACCCAAGTTGGCCCAACTTGACCTAAAAAGTCAAAATGTGTCAAATATTGATCTAAGCCAAATTAATTGTAACCAATGGGTCAAATTCATTCTAAATCACATATTAAACTTGACCAAAGCCTCAATTGGCCAACCCAACCCCAGCCCATTGAACCAATGACTTGATCTAAAGGTCAAATTGAGCCAAAATCAAATCAAACCAAAATTGATTGAAGCTAAAGCTTGCAACATATTTCAAATGATCAACCAAACCTAAACCAACCCATGACCTAACCCAATTAGGTCAACTAGGTCAAATTGGTCAACTTGGCCCAAATGAAATCAAATGAACCAAACCAAATATAAACCAAATTGAACCAAACTAATGAAGCCAACACATTTCAAATAGTCATATGTTTTTGAGGTCTTATGTCGATATGCTTCGGGTACGTATACATCTACTGAACAAAATTATCATATCAATGAAAAGGAACTCCTAGCAATTAAAAAAGCCATCAAAAAATTTGAGTTATTTCTCAATGAACACTTTATCGTTAGAACAGATAATAAAATTGCTATTTCTTTTATAAAAGGAAAAATTATAGATTCTTTACCTAATAAATGATTAATTAGATTGCAAAGTTGGTTTTCTGCTTATAATTTTGATATAGAATATATTGAAGGAAAAGAAATGCTTTTAGATACTTTAACCAGAATTTTGCAGTCAAGAGTTCTCCCGAACAACGACTTGAATTACCGAGATACTCGACGAAATAAACTCTACAACCAAGGAATCAATAAAATCGCGATCACAAAATTACTGGATATATCGAATTATTGGATCAACAACTGTGGAAGCTAGAATGTGAAATAGCATACAACAACCAATTATTGATCGAATTACAGAATGTGAAAAAATATCTCCTTGGAGAAGTTGATGAAGAGCAATTACCATCCATTACAACATTACAACAAAATTCCATAAAAGGAAACTTATGTTATCAATCTTTATTATTTAATTTACATCCAAATTATGCTATCAACATTAACGATAAACATCTAGATCAAACATTAACACTAAAACACAAACTTGATCGAATACAATTACGACAAAGAAGTGTTGTTTATAGTATAACCTACCAAATAGCATATGTGTACAGTAATAACCATAATACAATAATATTTAAACCTCAGAATGAACCAATTCATTTAGATCCTCTATTCTCACAAATAGTACAAACTATCCAACTCGATGAAGTAGATTATGCAACTTTAACACCACCACCAGATAACCTCACTTTAGACTTTGGCGAAAGTAGTTTGCTCAATAAATTTTTTAATCAACCACAGAAATAATGAAGTTTTAATGAGACAAACAAGGATTTAATCATTCAACCTAGACGATCTGTAGATACCTACAAAACACACTTTGCAAATAATCAATTACTATTACACGGCTATTATATACCTCCTGAAAAATGTATCTCAATATTACTAGACACAGGATCCCATCATTCACATATCGATACAACATTAATACCTAATAATCTACAAATACCATGACCTGAACCTTATATCTATAAGGATTATCATGGTACAAATCATGCCTATCCCAATGAAATAAATATTCTATTCAGCTTTTGGGATATACAGAATAATCACATTGACTTTTAACCTACCTTTTTAACAGATGATACAGAAAAAGATAGTCTTAGTAGGTATGGATTTTTTATAACAACATACCATTACATTTAATGACACAACCATTACAATTAATTCAATAGTCTTTCCACGCAATTATGGTTCACTTTCATAGTTATATTCAAATTGAACTTTATGTCCCAACTTATGAACCAATACTTGTACACGTACTACGTGATACTGGCAGTTATATATGTGTTTGTAAACAATAGTTATTGCCATCCCATATACCTCTTCATCATTCAAATCTCCTTCTTGATACATTTAATGGCCTTCATACAATTTCTACATATTGGGCTGATCAATATATTTTTCTCAATAATACCCTTATTAAAATACCCAAACTTTGGTGCCTTAATGAGAATGGTCCCGATTTTATCCTTGGTAATAATTTTTGCAAATCTATGCATTATTTTACCCAATTTACCATCTCGAACTCCTTATGTAACCACCTCCTCTCTTTCCCCTTTATTCCTTCCCCCTCTCACCTGTAGATTCTCCACCCCATTTCTGACATGGTAATTTGGATAAACTTATGCAAACCCTCTCAAACCTTCCACTTTACGCTTCTCCACTCTTGATAAATTAACTACACTTTGACATTTTAACCTTATTTTCAAAATCATTTTCGACAATCCTTTACAATTTTGGACAAAGAGATAACTATCGCATATTGAACCCTTAAACCCTCTTTAATTATTCGTGTTCGATATGAAATATACCATGATAAACTTGAATTTCAAACCCAACTTGAGTTACTATAGTTACAACTCATCTCACATAATTAGTCCAGCTTTTCTTGTATGCGAATCATCTTCGGTATCTCAAAATATGGTCATCATTATAAAAAACTCAATGACAATACTAAATTTTGATTGACTACAAATCGGCTTTTGGCAAATCAAAATGCACCGACGATAGAATTAAGCGCTTTTTCTCAAGGCCACTATCAATGGAATGTCATGCCCTTTGGCCTCAAAAATGCACCACAAATAGTTCAACGGAGAATGGATTATTTATTTTAGAATTTACACTTTTTCACTAGTTTACGTTGATGATATTCTTCTTTTTTGTCCCACTTTAACAGCCCATATGAAACATCTCACCCTCTTTGCAAATAAAGCAAATCAACACGGAATCATTTTAAGCAAAAAGAAAGCTATTTTTGTAACACCTGCCATTGACTTTTTAGGATTAAAAATTGACAACGGCACAGTCGAATTACAAGATCATATTTTACAAAAAATAGATAAATTTATAACTATCACCAATCAGAAAGATTTACAACATTTTTTGGGTTGTATTAACTACGCTGAAGCATGTATTCAAAATTTAGCTAGCCTTAGAGCACCCTTACAAAAGAAACTTTGAAAAAATATAGTTTGGACATGGGATAGCTCTGACCAACATACCTTACAACAAATAAACAACAAGGTAAATCCCTTCCAAAATTAACCCTACCAACCAATGAAAAATTAATCATTGAAACTGATAGCTCGGTCTGGCAGCTATTGTAAAAGCTATATGACAAAATACTTCTTATGCTATGTGGGTAATGATCTAGAACAAAATTATCATATCAATGAAAAGGAACTCCTAGCAATTAAAAAAGCCATCAAAAAATTTGAGTTATTTTCAATAAACACTTTATCGTTAGGCGATAATAAAAAGCTATTTCTTTTATAAAAAGAAAAATTATAAATTTTTTACCTAATAAATGATTAATTAGATGGAAAAGTTAGTTTTCTGCTTATAATTTTGATATAGAATATATTGAAGGAAAAAGAAATGCTTTGATATTTTAACGAGAATTTTGCGAGTTCTCTCGGACAACGACAATTACGGAGATACATGGAAACAAACTCTACAACCAAGGAATCAATAAAATCTAACGATCAAAAAATTACTGGATATATCGAATTATTGGATAAACAACTGTGGAAGCTAGAATGCGAAATAGCATACAACAATCAATTATTGATCGAATTACAAAATGTGAAAAAATATCTCCTCGGAGAAGTTGATGAAGAGAAATTACCATCCATTACGACATTACAACAAAATGCCATAAAAACAAAACCAAACTCATCAAAAAATGATATGAAAATATCAAAAAATACAGAAATAGAGTTATCAACCACTTTTGCCCATATTCTTAAAAAAGAGATTCCAAAGAAGACAATATATGAGATAGCCAATGATTGGCAAAGATAGTCTTTATATCAAGAATGAATTAATCCACAAATATATTTTCATACACATGGCAAATATCATGTTGCATATATCTATGGTATCACTGATGCCAACATTATAAATGAATTATATGAAGCCGGATTAATTTGAATGATATATCTTGAAGACTTTACGCCTCTTACAAAATTACCAAAAGTTCTCTATGAAGCCATCGAAACATTCCAAGCTGTTGTCAAACATTGGAATTTATATATAAAATTATTTCAGACTTATCCAAATATACTAGAAGGACAAATATCTCTGATACAAATCGGCATCAGTAGAGACCCATTCTATCCAAAATATGTGACCGATAAACCATTTTATCAATGACAAAAGGATGAAGATTTATTTCAAATATGGATGGAAACTAGAAAAATAGACATAGCAACTATTTGGGTATATCACCACAGCGATGCATTATTTATCTACAGCTACAGCAAGACTCCAACCAGATGAATCCACGAAGTGTTATACCAAAAATGGCTAAATATGCTTCGCAAAAATATGATCAAAGTCAGTCGTCGTTAAAGAAAAAATTTTGTGCAAGACCCAAAAACATCAATGTAATTATTGCAAGAAAAAACAAACACTTCAGACTTTTCGAGAAGGATTAGAACAACGTCAAACACAAGTGGAACAGTAATTATGACAACACTATAGAAAAATGGCGACAATTATTAAGACTACTGAAAAAGTGGTGACAATTATTAAGACACTCTAAAAAGTAATAGTAATTATTAACAGCACTATCAAAAAGGTGATAGCACTACCAAATTATTGATAGCAGATATAATTAAAGTAAAGCAGAATTGACAAAAGCAGCTCCACTCAAAGGAAAAGAAGAAAGATTCCCACTCAGAAAAATAAAGATGCACTTAAGCTCAATTATTCACTCCACTCCCAAAAAAAGGAAGACAATGACAAAAAAACAAAGGCAAAGTAATTATTTGCAGCACCAACAAGAGTCTATAAATTAGCACGAAAACATACATTCAGGGGGAGCGGAAATGAAGCTGGCCTAGTCCTCTTTTCTTAAGTTCACCTGTGAGTCCTCCTGTGAGTTTCCTAAGTTATATACAGAGAAGTAACATTTATTATAGCCGTCGATAAATAATACTCTCGACTATGTCTGTAAGTTTTTATTTTATGTTTTCATAAGCTTTTGTAAGATCATTTTGTCTGCTTGCAATAATATATACTATGTTATTATGTGTATTTTTGGATTATGCCATGAGTAGGAAATGAACATCTGCTGTGCTCTGTTATTCTGAAGTAATCATAGAGGGTTGTGGTCTTAAGTGTTGCGCCCGAATCTTCCTCAGAAAGCAATGAGTTTTAGAAGACTACGATATGAACCGGAGTAAGGAGGGTCAAATCTCCAAAAATCCACATAATAGAATAGTGTATCACAAGAAGATAAAATACTTAGGGAAGCGTACTGGACCCATAAGAGAGAGCTTACATGCATAGTCAAAGAGAAGATTGTAGTCATCATGATGTCAAGAGAAGAGAAAATAAAACAATTAGAAAAATAATTAGAAGAAACAACAGAACAGTTGCGTATATTAATCATAAAAAAGATAGAAAAATTAAACTCTGCTGATAACAAAGAGAAAAATCAAAGTCAATTAAAGCCACATGACAAAATGGTATCGAGCAAAAAAAAGATCCGGTTGGTCATCGTTCATATTTTTATACATCATCATATACATATGAATCCAATTTCCCTTCTTATGAGACAAAAATAAAAGAAGAACAAAAATTAAAGAAATGACTATTCCTATAAGAATTAGAAGCAGATATTTTCTATGACTAAACTCACTAAAGAATTTCAACGTATACAAGAAAACTTAAAACTTAATATTAAAAATAACCAGTTAGAAGTTTTCCCAGAAGAAAAACTATTTGACATTCAAGCACCTCTCGGTAATTTTAATGAATGGATAATTCTTACTTATATGAACTTAAAACAACAATATAAAATAGAACAGACACTAAAACTCCTCAGATCAGGAGGCGGTTAACGAAATAATTGACATACAAGAACCCTCACAAGAAATAGATGAGTTAATAACTGCTCTCAATAAACATCAATTTATGAATACTCTTCAAACTCCATTTTTAGATAGACCACTTACCACAACTACTACTCAAGCTAGTACTCAAACTCAGAGCAATACGACTAGACAAATATTTATGCCTCCAATAGCAACTAGATGAATTCCAACTCCTTGAAATCAACACACTTCTCAAATACCAAATTGTCCACCCGAACCAATTAGCGGACATGAAATTTATTTAAACATCGACTGCTGTAAAAACATAAACGAAACAATTGATAAATGGATGATTGAAAATAGTCTCGTTGTTTTTAATTACACACTTCAAGGAGAAGATGCATATAGTTTTATAGAAAACACTCTAACAGGAATTTGTAAAAAATGGTTTCTAGGCTTAAGTTCCGATCAAAAACAAAATATTAGATCTACTTGTTTAGCAGAACGAACCCTTCATACCCCTGGTAGATGGCCTGTAATTTATGCAGATTTTATTAAAAGTGAATTTCTTGGATATACTATAAAATATACCCAAGAAGAAAAAGCTAAAAACAATCAGAAATTGTAAAACAAAAATTAACCACTCTAGGTATATGTAACATCTACTATTTACACGAATATAGTTGTGAATATCAGAAATACTTTTATAATATTTTAGCCACTGACCGACTCCTATACTTAGATACCTATTTTTATAAATTACCAGATCCTTACAATATTCTTTGGAGCCAACAATTTCTCCAAACTTATCCCAATGATATAACTCTAGGCAGTCGAATACAATTTGCTGAAGAAAGACTTGTTGATGCTTGTCAACAAATTGACCTACATAAACAAAATAAAAAATATAAGCAATCTTTATGTTGTAACAAAATGGATTTTGTACATCAATGGGGTTGTATAAATTCACATAATACAACATCCTGTAAAGGACAAAATTGTCACAAAAAGAAAAAATTCTTCAGAAAAACTAATAAACAAAATTTTAATAAAAAATGAACTTTCCGAAAACAATTCTGAAAAAACTAAAAATTTGTAAATATTGGTTATGCAAAGAAGAAGGACACTATGCAAACGAATGCCCTAAACGTCAAAAAATAGCAAATATAAAATCTATACAAATAATCGAAGAAAAAGACTTAGAACCCATATTTGATATCTTTGAAATCGAATCTGAAGACGAACTCTATGAATTAACTGACACTGAAGAAAAATTTTATTAATTCAGCATGTTATGACGATACTGATTTAAATGAATACCTATATTCATATTAATCATGTCAGACATAGAACAGATCTCTGAAATAGATACTATTATAGATGACCAATCAGAATATAATAAACACTTAACTCTTTTAGAAACTGAGTATAAAAAGATTAGAAAATGAAAATTATCTTTAGGAATTAAAGATTATTTTGATATGCCAATCTTAACATGGAATAGTACCGTATACTATACAATACGTCAAGGAGAATACCCAATTGAAATAACTGAAACACAAGGTAGTACAAAAATTCCTTTATATAATTTATCTATGAGAAATCAGGATCTACAAAAAATTCCACATCCCGAAAAATACAGACATGTATTTATTGGTGGTATTCAAATACTAATAAAAGCATATTTTAGAAAACGAATTGATAGCCCTATCACATTATGGATTTATGATGACAGAATAATTCACTCGAAAAAAGATGCCTTATTAGGAGTTATTCAAGGAAATTTATGTTATTAATCTTTATTATTTAATTTCCATCCAAATTATGCTATCAACATTAAAGATAGACATTTAGATCGAACATTAACACTAAAACACAAACTTGATCGAATACAATTACGACAAGGAAGTAACTGCTCTCAATAAACATCAATTTATGAATACTCCTCAAACTCCATCTTTAGATAGACCACTTACCACAGCTACTACTCAAACTAGTACGCAAGCTCAATCTAGTACACAAGCCAGTTCTAGTACTCAAACTCAGAGCAATACGACTAGACAAATATTTATGCTTCCAATAGCAACTAGACGAATTCCAACTCCTTGAAATCAATACACTTCTTAAATACCAAATTGTCCACCCGAACCAATTAGCGGACATGGAATTTATTTAAACATTGACTGCTGTAAAAATATAAACGAAACAATTGATAAATGGATGATTGAAAATTGTCTCACTATTTTTAATTACATTCTTCAAGGAGAAGATGCATATAGTTTTATAGAAAATACTCTAACATGTATTTGTAAAAAATGGTTTCTAGGCTTAAGTTCCGATCAAAAACAAAATATTAGATCTACTTGTTTAGCGGAACGAACCCTTCATACCCCTGGTAGATGGCCTGTAATTTATGCAAATTTTATTAAAAGCAAATTTCTTGGATATACTATAAAATATACCACTGAAGAAGAAAAATCTAAAAAACAATCAAAAATTGCAAAACTAAAATTAACCACTCTAGGTATATGTAACATCTACTATTTACACGAATATAGTTGTGAATATCAGAAATACTTTTATAATATTTTAGCCAGTAACTCTATACTTAGATACCTATTTTTATAAATTACCGGATCCTTACAATATTCTTTGCCAACAATTTCTCCAAACTTATCCCAATGATATAACTCTAGGCATTGAATACAATTCTTTGAAGAAAGACTTCGATGCTTGTCAACAAATTGACCTACATAAACAAAATAAAAAATATAAGCAATCTTTATGTTGTAACAAAATGGATTTTATACATCAATGGGGTTGTATAAACTCACATAATACAACATCCTGTAAAGGACAAAATTGTCACAAAAAGAAAAAATTCTTTAGAAAAACTAATAAACAAAATTTTAATAATAAAAAATGAACTTTCCGAAAGAAACAATTTACAAAAAAACCAAAAATTTGTAAATATTGGTTATGCAAAGAAGAAGGACACTATACAAACGAATGCCCTAAATGTCAAAAAATAGCAAATATAAAACCTATACAAATAATCGAAGAAAAAGACTTAGAACCCATATTTGATATCTTTGAAATCGAATCTGAAGACAAACTCTATGAACTAACTGACACTGAAGAAAAATTTTATTAATTCAGCATGTTATGATGATACTGATTTAAATGAATACCTATATTCATTAATCATGTCTCGAGATCTCAAGCAGATACTATTATAGATGACCAATAATAATAACTTAACTCTTTTAGAAACCGAGTATAAAAAGATTAGAAAATGAAAATTATCTTTAGGAACTAAAGATTATTTTGATATGCCAATCTTAATATGGAATAGAACCGTATACTATACAATATGTCAAGGAGAATACCCAATTGAAATAACTGAAACACAAGGTAGTACAAAAATTTCTTTATATAATTTATCTATGAGAAATCAGGATCTACAAAAAATTGTAGGAGGAGTAAGTTGGCGGCTACCCCCACGCAGTTGTAAGTCCAGACAGTTAGGTGGTTTATCCTCTCTTTTGGAGGTAAACCAAATACCCCTTTTTTCTTTAGATTTAGGTCATGCATTGGCCCTCACCAAAGCTCCCTAGATTTAGGTTCTGAGGTTGCTACTTCCCTTTGTGAGCTATGAACAAAAATCCTCACCTCTTAGGCATTTCCATGATCTATTGTCATGGAATTGTAAGCCCTAGATTTCTAATAAAAATTCAACTCAAAATAAATAATTCCCTTCAAACTTCAAAAATATAAAGCCCAACATAGAATAGTTTGGGATGCTTACTAAGCTTCCTAATATCATAAGCATCCCCTGCTTGTCTTTCTTTGGCTTTGAAAATAACTCCCTCCTCTTGATCAATCCCACTTGATCTTTTAAAAATAAACTAATTAATTGATAGTCATATTTTTGAAATCTTTGGAGATAATGATCATTTACCATAATCGAGAGTATTCCTAAGGAATCATGTTCCTTAGGATGTAATTAACTATGTGGGCTTGCCTCCATAAGGAACTTAACGAACCTAGTTTAAAATAAACCTTGTTTTACTTTTCCATGTAAAGAAGGGGAAGAATATCTTGTACATACGAAGACCCATAGTCCTTAGGAGTCCTTATTTAGGTGATTAGGTCCATTGTAGGGTGGTGACGTCTATCTTCCGAGATAATACTCCTTTCCTCAATGTCACACCTGATCACCCTAATAAGAACATCTATGGATCTACATGGTGTCCCAACAAAGGAGTATTATATTTCTATTTTCATTTATCCTCTTTCCAAAAGGGATCGATGAAGGCATGAGATAAAAAATTTCACCACATATTTTTCTGGCGACTCCGCTGGGGATGGTTCCTCTCTCCATCTTTAGTAAATGATCGTTGTCTCCAAGTATCGATAGTGGGTTTGTATTTCATAAAAATCCAAGACTATCCTTCTTTTCTGCTAGAACTTAGTTTATTTCATCCTTAAGCTAAGCTAGCCAACATTCCTAAGGTTTTAGGACCTCACTCCATGTAGGTCTTAAAACTCCTATTGGATTCCCAATAGGTAAAAATAAAAAATTAACAAAAAGAAATAACTAAAGACTTCCTCCTTACCATTTCTATGGTAAGGTAAGGTTCATTCCAAAAATAAAGAAAAATAAATCCTTCATAAAAACAACAATTTCCAAAACGTACTTTTTTCGAAATGCACATAATAAAATGTTTACACAAAAAATTTCATAAATCAACCTCATCTAATAATCTTCATGATTATTATATGTAGGATCTTTTCAAAAATAAATTCAAAACCATATTTTCAAAAAAGTACAAATGAACATCTTCACTCAATTTATTTTGATAAAGATTTCATCTTCGAAATAAATCCAATAATCATATTTTTCAAAAAGCACAAATGAACTTCTTCACTTAATTTATATTGATGCAGATTTCATTTTCAAAAATAAAACCAACGATCATATTTTCAAAAAGCACAAATGAACAGCTTCACTCAATTTATTTTGATGAAGATTTCATTTTCAAAAATAAAACCAACAATTATATTTTCCAAAATCACAAATGGACATCTTCACTCAATTTATTTTGATGAAGATTTCATTTCCAAAAATAAAATCCAACAATCAAATTTTCAAAAGCACAAGTGAACATCCTCATTCAATATACCCAAATTTATTGAATGAAGGTTTCATTTCCAAAATAAAATCAAAGGTCATCTTTTCAAAAAAGCACAAGTGAACATTCTCATTCAATATACCCAAATTTATTGAATGAAGATTTCATTTCCAAAATAAAATTAGAAGTCATCTTTTTAAAAATCACAAGTAAACATCCTCATTCAATATACCCAAATTTATTGAATGAAGATTTCATTTTCCAAAATAAAATCAAAAGTCATATTTTTCAAAAAGCACAAGTAAACATCTTCATTCAATATACCCAGATTTATTGAATGAAGATTTCATTTCCAAAACAAAATCAGAAGTCATCTTTTCTTAAAAAAAGCACAAGTGAACATCCTCGTTCAATAGACTCAAATTTATTGAATGAAGATTTTATTTTTTTTTTTCAAAATAAAATCAAAAATCATCTTTTAAAAAGCACAAATGAACATCCTTATTCAATATACCCAAATTTATTGAATGAAGATTTCATTTTCAAATAAAGTCAAAATCGTCCTTCCAAAAAGCAATAAATCACACACAAAAATTTCATATTTGAAACATACAACAAAATTGATTTCCATTTTTTACATACCCTAATTTGTTAAATGGAATTGTATTTTACAAAAATCACAAAAATCAAACATATTTGGATTCTTTATTTAGCATACCCAAATTTGCTAAGTAAAGATCATCTTTTCAAAAGTCAAAACAAAAACAAAACATAATTGAATTCTTTATTTAGCATACCCAAATTTGCTAAGTAAAGATCCTCTTTTAAAAAAATCAAAAATAAAAATCAAAGACTTAGAATTTATTTAGCATACCGAAATATTCTAATTAAGGATCCACTTTCCAAAAAATCTAAATAAAATCAAACACACATGGACTTTATTTAGCATACCCAAATTTGCTAAGTAAAGATCCTCTTTTTGAAATCAAATTTAGATTTGAACTTTATTTATCATACACAAATTTGCTATGTAAAGATTTCATTTACAAAATCACACATGATTCACATCATAAGCAAACAAACAAAAGAAAAAAAATTATTTTCAAACACCTTACCTAGCATACCCAAATTTGCTAAGTGAGTAAATTTCAAAAATAAAAACCAAACACAAAATCAATTGACCCTTTACTTTAACATACTCAAATTTATTAAATGAAGGATCCTCAAACATAAAATTCAAATTCAAATATGAACTAATGGAAGCATCAAAAGTCTCTCCAAAATATTTAAACCCTATTCAACATACCCAAATTTGTTGAATGTGGGTTCTAAACTTAAATCAAATTTGAGGTCTATCCTCAAGAAATTTAAAATCTCTACAATATTTGGAACCCCATTCAGTATGCCTAAATTTGTTAAATGAGGGTTCCAATCCAACAATCAAATCAAGTTAACAATTCAAATCAATAATATTCGAGCGAAGGCCTATTTGGTTCTCTTTCCAACAACACAAAGATTCCAGTCCTCACATTTGGTGGAGAAGAGGTGGCGAAAGAAGTCACCTGACCAACCTACATTTGATTACATTTCCCTCACCAAAGGAGAAAGGCCATAAAAGTTCCTTCAAGAGCCAAGAATAGGATTAATAAGGATTTTTGAGTATATCTTATCCATTCCAGATAAGTATGACTCAATTAACTTGAATCTTAATTCCCAAATGAAGACAACTCTCAAAATGATAATCACAATAATGATTGTGATCCATAAAATAGTGGTATTGATGGACTTAATGTCTTCAAGGATTCCAACTCGAGTATAAACACTCCCATTCTAAAACTTTTGGGGTGTCACTATCAACAAAGAGTTAGAGCCACCAAATCCAATAGAAGAAATTTTGGACACTATAAAAGAGTAGGTATATATCAATTCTACCTTTCATTGAGAAGATATCACAGAAGCCAATTATTGCAGCGACGGGGTCTTACCACTTTGATCAATACCATAGGAAGAAGTAAACTAGTCATTGGAAATAATTAAATTCTAAATTATTCTTAAAATACACCTTACAATCCAAAATAAGAACACCAAACTGTTCCAGAGGTTACTTTTAAGATCTCAAGCTATTTTGGAAGGTTGCCCACTAATCTAAATAATGAGCGCATCTTCACCTTTTCTAAGAGAGAGAAGTGTTCGTTAGAGAAACCTAATTCTTCTTTGCTTAGTTGGCAACCTCCTCAAGTCATACTCAACATAGAACATCTTAGGGAAAGAAATACAATCAATCTCCTCCAAAGAACACAATATAAACCAAGACTCAAAATAAAAGAAAATTAAATAAAATAAAAAGAAAAAGAAAGAAAAAAAATGAAAGAGAAAGGAAAGAAGAAAGAGAAAAGAAAAGGCATAGCACCAATAATGCACATTGATTTGGTATCCAAAAGATGAATCATGTGTATGAGGTGTAAATAAATAAAAAGAGAGAAAAATAATAACAAAATAAGTTTTTAGTTTACTTTTAAAAAGTCTTTGGAGGAGATAGCAATAAAACAAAAAGGTCTAAAATGATGATCCATGTATGATATGACCAAAAACTTAGTAGGAATGTGTGCACATTAACTCTAATTCTACTATCTCATGATATTATTATAGAATTGAAGCTAAGAATTGCTCCCAACCTCTAACAAAAGAAGAAGAAGACATATGTATATGAGATATCAAATTTCCACTTCATATCTCTTTCTTCAAATTCAAAGGAAGATTCAGTAGTTGTAGACAAACCATCAAATGGAGCAATAAGATCATCTTTTTCCTAGTCTACCTACTTTGTTTAAACAATTTTGAAGACTCTCAAGTAGGGGATGCACTACCTGAAGTTAAGAAGAAAATTAAATCTTCAATTAATGAGTTTTAAGAGATCAACCTTAGAACATGAAGGTAGTCCACCCACCCTCCCAACATCCATATATGATAAATCAGAAAGAAAATACCATTGACTTGGTTAGGTTACTTTTGTAGTTTAAAGACTACTTTACTTAAGATCATAATGAAGTTCCAGATACATCTCCAAAGGTAAGTAGTCTACAAACTCAATTGAACCTATTGCCCTTCCCACTTTGCAAACTTTTGAGGTGAACATTTGCAACAAGAAGAAGAAGAACAAAGTTTGAAGTCAACCTTATTAAAGAAGAAAGATACAATCACTCCCAGTCAAAAATGAAAGATGTTCAAATTCGCACCTACATCGATTCAAAAAATTTCAGTTAAGGCATCCACATTGCCTACTTCAAATTTACAGCGGATATAACCTCTTTGTATGCAGTCTCCTCATTCAAGGATGGGTCGAATGATGTTAAATAATGAGAAGTCATTTGCAATTATCATTTCCATTGGAATTTACCACTATATGGTCATGCCTTTCTCTAATCACCCGGATTAGAGAAAGGAAGACCATCTTTACGATCAGAGTAGTTGTCTTCAATTGGTTATGATGTTACAGTTTGAAGTTGAATCCCTTAGAACACACAACTAGGATGACTTTGGGGGAGTCTCTAAAGCTTGTACTAAAGCATCATGGGATAACAAAGATGGATCCAAAAGAAATTGAAATGACATAAAAGATGTTGTCTCCAAGGTTCAACCCAAGAGAAGAAAGACTTTAATCAACATTGAATATAGATGGTTTAAACTCTTTGAAAATTAGTCTATCTCAAGACTTTTCAAATCAAAATTCTACTCCCGTCCTTTGAAAAGCCTACTTTGGTGCTTCGAAGGATGAAAAGCAGTTTAAACCACTATGGTAGGAAGATGCCTCAGGGAATGCCAAAGCCAAAATGATTCAAGCTCACAACAAGCTGGTCCGCCTAGGTCTTTCCAAGTAGAGAACTTGTAGTCCTAAGGAGACCAATTGTTGCCTCAAAGATGGAGGCAAGTTTGAACCCACTTGGGAAGGCCCCTTTGTTATAGAAGACTACCAAGGAAGATCATTGATTGTAAAGGGGAACACCGATGCTTGCTCTATTTGAAGAAATATTACCCATAAAACATGTTTGAAAATAATTATCAACAAAAGAATAAAATCGATTCCATTTCATCAAAATCTTCTCTTCATTCGAAGCATTGTTTACTTATCTTGGGAATCCGCCATGACGTGTTTAGGATAGGTGTAAGAGAACCCAAGAGGCAACCTATCCCTCTTTCATAACACAAACACAATTAAACATAATTTCCTGGTGCTACTATAATAGGTGTGAAAGAACTCAAGAGGCATCCAATTTCGATTAGCACAACCAAGTTAGGAGTAAGAGAAACCAAGCGACATCCTTTCTTGGTGGGAATTTCAGTTTCCATCCATGGCACCATTTCATTTAATTTTCTAAGTGTGTTTAGGGTAGATGTGAGAGAACCTAGGTGGCATCTTATTCCCTTTAAAATACAAGCACAAAAATAAACACAAATCTTTTATCTCAGGCTATTTTGATGTGGGAGCAAGCCCCTATGGAACTCAATCATTAGCTACTCTAGGTATGGTTTACAAGCTACCTTGCTAGCATGTCACCCCAATGGCTCTTTGTTTTAAGGATGTGAGTCCCCGAGCTTTCTTCTTAACTTGACCATTGCAAACTAACGAGCGCCTTATTAATTTGGTAGTCTTCACTGCCCAACCGGTAAGCTACCTCATGTTGATTTTGTTTAAGAAGATGTGAGTCTCAGCGCTTTCTTCTTGAACTAATCATCATATATTGACTAGGTCGAGTATATTTGAGTTTTATGGTAAGTCCCCCAGAGGCTCCTTCCTTCTTAACTACATTTGAGTTTATACAAGTCCCCCAATGGCATTCACTCGGTAGTCACCCTAGGTCGATGGCGATGGCCGACTATCCTATCAATCTTTATAGGAGGATGTGAGTCCCCGCACTTTCTTCCTAGGATGATTATTACAAATTGATTGACACCTTCGGTTGGTTGATGTTTGCGATGTTGACAGTGACTCAATCGATGAATACACTACTCTTGGCATATATGAGTCCCCGTGCTTTCTCCTTGAGTTGGCCACTGAATACTTATGCATATTATCTTCTCCAGGGTTTTGGATCAAGCCCTTAGTGGCCCCTCTCCCTACAGGCACTCTATTTGGATCACATCCTTTGTGACCCCATTTAGACACTACATGTTACTTTTTTTGAGTCCCCTTTTCCTAGATAGCCACCCCTGGTTGAAGAATTTGTTAGAATGCAGATTCTCCCTTGGTTTAGTAAATCCTAGATAGTTCTAAGCTGATATAAGCTTCTTCTTAATTTGATCCCTTGCAAACCAACAGGGTCTACGATAAATAAACTAAATAAATAAACAAAAATTATTTGCTTGTGGACTAGGAATTCAAGCCTCCAAAGGGCCCCTTTTCTCAAGCAGGCATCCTATCTTTAGTGTCGTGAACTCCCTATAGGAATTTCAGAATTTAAGATAAGTCAGTCACTCTCTCCATAGCCTTAGGTTGGTTCAATCATTTACCACAATAGGTTACCTGATCATTTTGCTTTGCAAGCTGTAAGTCTACTACACATTCTTTCAAGCATGATTATCGCAAATCAATGAGTAGCCTTAGGTCAGGCTCAATTTGTTGCCCAAAGTAACTGATCACCCCAATGGTCTTTTGCAGAAGAAGATGTGAGTCCTCATGCTTTCTTTCCCAAATTGACCATTAGCGAAAGGCACTCCTTTGCTTGGATGGTTCTCCCCTCGGGAGCTACTCCCTTTGGTTCAAGAAATGAGATAAGTCTAGGCTAATATAAGCTCCTTCTCGGTGTGATCCATCAAACCAATGGAATCCATCAAAATAATTAAAAAATAAATTAATCTTGACTATCTTTGAGCGATTTAAGTCCTCAACGAATTCAATAGCCACTATGCCGGGTTTGATTTGTTGCCCAAAAGATCACCCGGTGGTTCCTTATTTTGGAAGATGTGAGTCCCCGCACTTTCTTCCTGACTTAACCATTGCAAACCGAAAGATGCCCCTTTGGTTGGATAGTTCAACTATATGGTGGATATACTACGCCCTTTGGATTGGTAAATCTGAGTTAGCCCAAGGTCCCCATGGCCCTACTCAGTGCAGTCCATCATAAACTGATAGGATTCATCAAAACTAACTAAAAATGAAATTAATCTTGACTATTTTTGAGCTAATTTAAGTCCCCCATTGGCATTCACTCAATAGTTAGCCCTAGGTTGGATTCAATCTGTTGCCTTGCCAATGGATCACCCTAGCAACTAGTCTCTTCTTTAGAGGATGTGAGTCTACTACGCTTTCTTTTTAGTACAACTACTGCACACTAAATGAAAATCCCTTTGGTTGGCTAGTCCTACTATGTGTTTGGTAGACTACCCCTTTGGATTGGTAAATTTGAATTAGTTCTAAGACTCCATGGCTCTTATTCAGTGCGATCCATCGCAAACCAATAGGGTCCATCTCAAAATCTAGAATTTAAAATAACAAACAAAATAAATCAATCCTAATAAATCAAAAAAAAATAACTAAATAATCAAACAAATCAAATCAAACCTCTAATCCTCTTATGGATGAATTGAATCTCTTTCCCTAGTAGAAGGTTCACATACTCTATCCCTGGTGGATTCCTCCTTCACTTGCTTATGTCTTTGACATGAGTGGAGTCACATTGCACTATGCTCTTGATTCTTTCTACACCTTGGGTTGGGAGTAGATCACTTTTATTAGTGCTTGTGATCATTCGGTGTTGTTGATCATTTCGGTCAACACTAATACGTGCGGTATGCCTTTTTTGACACACCACACCTATTGGGCACCCTTTGTTAACCTCAGTTTTAGAATGAGCTCTTAACCCCTCTATCTTAGACATAGGACTCCTCTTAGACATTAAGTGTTCCTTAGTCTTAAGACACTTATAGTGAATAGGTGAACACTTAACCTAACCCTAGAGACTTAGAAAATTTATCCATATGAATGGGCCATGCCTTAGGGGCATTAGAAAAACTTGCCTACCCTATAGCTTGAACCAAATCCTCACTTCCTTCCTTCAAGTCAAAATCCAAATCCAAACCAACTTCAAACTAAAATCAATTCTAACTTAATTGATCTTCTCAAATCCAAATCAAATTCAAACCAACTTCAAACTCAAATCAATTCCAACTTAATTGATTTTCTCAAATCCAAATCAAATCCAGAATCAACTTTAAATCCAAATCAACTTCAATTCCAAATCAAATCTCAAATCAATTCTAACTTAATTGATTTTCTTAAATCTTAAATCAATTCCAATGGATTTTCTCAAATCATGAATTAATTCCAAATGATTGAAACCCATGATTGAATTCTAAATTCTAAAATCTTTCTTAAGTCCTTTTGATCCCATCTTATGGACTTAGCTCAAATCAAATCCAAATCACTCAAGAGATTTTCTCATAACCCAATTATATTCTCTTTTATATTCACAAATATAAAATGAAATATAAATTCAAATAACCAAAACTAAATTCAAAACTCAAATCAAAATTCAACTTAAGCTTTTCAAGTCAAATTCTTGAACTTAGCCAAACCAAACTCAAATCAAACCAAACCCTTAATTTTTCTTCATGATTAAATCAATCCTCCAATCATGAAACCAAATAGAAACATAAACTTCAATCATCAAACCAAAACTAAATTCAAAAATCAAACCCAAGTCAAACTCATGTTCACCCTTTGAACTTGAAAATTATCTAATGAATCAAAACCCATTTGACTACAAATCACTTGTAATTTTCATCTCATTCAAGTCCTGATTTCAACTCCTGAAGCACCTTGATCACAATTGAGCTCACCCAAGTCTTCATCCAAGTTCTCAAGGCAAAGGAGAGTTTGATCAAATTGAATCCCTACCAAATTAGAAAGATCCACTCAACCTCACTTTGAGCCTTCAGAGCTTCATCTCCACTAGATGAAGCTACCTCAATGATTGGGAGCACTAGTGATAGCCTTCGGTGAGGTATGGATCAAAACCGAGCTTAAGTATAGGAGTTTTTGGTCCTTTGTGAAAGAAACTTTCACCCCATTGCATTTTGACCATTGGATGTCTTGATCCTTGCATGATGATGGTGTGGGTTAAGTTTAAGCTCAATTCGAGCTCAATCGAGCTTGGATCAAGCCAAAAGTGGGCGGTTCTCCCATGGGCCAATGGATCATGGATCACCCATCGCATATTTTGGATGGGCGGTCAGATTAATAGATCCTTCAATTTATCCCAGAACCATGAGAATCGACCATCGATCTTTGATACAGAAAGCATATAGCACCATCAGCTGACACGGCATTGGATGTGACAACTTAAATAACCAATCCCATCATGCCACATGGAAAGCGCATGCCATGTCTGCGGCCCACGTGGCGCCGATGGGATTAGTTATATAATTAACATTTTAATTAATCTTTAATGATAGAAACTTCAAAATTACATAACTAAATGTAGAAAAATCAAAAAATACAAAATAAAATGCATTTTGAAGATAATTCAGAGGGGAATTCATTAAATTTGTTTCCAATTAATTTCAAAAATTGAATTTTTCTTAATGGGGTTTTATTTGAAATAACATCAATTACTCCAAATTCTTAGATTTGGGATGACCACTCCCAGTTTTCTTGGAATTTGGTGATGAGTTAATTATAGAAATCAATTAGTGAATCTTTAATCACTCTCTAAAATGTAATTAAGCTTAATTAAGCATTTGGGCAGTGGTTTAATCCCTTGATTAATTAAACTTATTTAAGTGAAGAGGAGGTTTATGGAATGGGTTTGGGGTATTTTCCCTAAGTCATTCCCTAAACCCTTTTCCTTCCTTAATCTAAATTTAATTAAGGGCTAATCCAATAATGACCTACTTAATTAACTTGATAAAATTTTCAACACATTCTATAACTCAATCATTGCCTTCTTGGGTAGATTCTTAGGTGTTCAATAACCTAAGTAGCTTAAGGAAATCATATCTAGCCCATATGTGTGGGAAGAGTTATGAAAGTACTTAATTTAAACCCTTTTAGCTTAATTAATCATTAATTGTGAGTCAAATGCATTAGGCCCCTTTTTTCTTAGGTACATTGCTAATTTAAATTCCTTGTGATTTTATGTCATACAATGGCTCATAATTATTTGGTTAAATATGTTAAAGTGGTGTGTAAGTAATTAATGAACCTAATGAACACCTTCAAGTAAACATAAAATCCTTAAGGGTTCTAAAATTAAACTAAAATAACACATGTGGAGATGGGTTAGGACCAGCAAACCTTCTCACATTTCTTAAAATTCAAATAAAACTCAAAACCAAATCAAAATTTCCTTAAAACAACTTTGATTCACTTTAAATAATCTTATTCTATAAGATTGTCTTTAGGAATTAATTAGGGTGAATGAATTTACATGTTTTCATCACTTTATTTCTTTCCTAGCATGCTAAGTGTGTATGTCATATGAAAATTATGCATTCACGTCTTTTGAAAAATCAAATTAAAATGAAATGTTTCCTTTATGTCAAATTGCATGTTTTAGCTAAAGTAAGAATATGAATGGCTATTATCACTACTAAATCAAAATATTTTAAAACTTAGAAATAAAATATTACAAATAAAAGTGTGCTATTTATAAGTACTTTTATATGAATAGCATGAAATGTGTTATGTGATTTTCCTTCTCTTTTCTTAATATAGGTTTGTATAGGATTTGCAAGGTGTATAGTTCATTTGAGCAGAACATAACAATTGCTTAAATCCATTCCTATGCACTCCTATGTCATGGCTTAAGAAGGAATTCTACATCACACATGAAACTAAATAATCAAACCAAAATCAAACAAACATAAACTTTTTACATGATTCTCTTTTCATGCATTTCTTTTTTTGTACATGCACATGTATTTAAGAAAAGTGGTATATTTGTCTGAACACCTGGGGTTGAGGAGTAGTAAGTCTTGTACCTTACACCCATACTGATGGTGTCATACTCACTTATGTCTTTCATACATATAAATGTTCATATGAAAATGGATAAGAGAATCTCTCTTTTTCTACTTAACCAAATCATGCATCATGAAGCATCCAAATTTTATTAAGTAACATCCCTTAGCATTTATCATTAAGGTATGCTAAACATTTTCATTTGCATGTATAGATATGCTTAGGGTCCATCCATATGCATGTTACACATGTTGGGAAAGAAATAAAGTGTTGTGCATTTTGTGATAGTAATTCACTTTACTTAATCTTAAAATGCCTTTCTCTTTGAATAGGTTTGTTTAGAGTTGTTATAAACTTAGGATTAATTAAAATAGATAATAAAGCATTCACTAAATAAAGATTCATGAATCACCTTAGGTAAGGAGGAAAGAGTTCTCTTCTCTTTCCTCTCTTTACAACATAATAATTAAGTGTAGGTTCATTAAAACTAAATAAAAATCATGAAATAAAACTTAACCAAATCAACTAAACCACTTAAATGAAATCACCCTCTAAGTTGAACATTTTCATACTTAGAAAATCTAAACATTAAAGCCTAACTAGACATACCAAACAAACCTTATAAAGAACACACATTAGGCTAAGTCACCACTTCTAGCTCTATGTTAGGGTGGTGCATGGTTTGAAATTTTCTTATATTTTATGATGTGGTGTTTTAGTCTAGATTTTAGGGTGTATGTGTGTAGACTAAATGGTATGATGATCTTAATCTAATCATTATGTTCTGCAGGGTATTGTGCTTAAGGGGAATTGTAATAAAAATATAACTACTTTTGCTGTGAAGGTTGGTTATACCCCTAAGCATAATCCAAAATAGGCCAGGTGGACTTAGTTACCCATATGTGGGGTGCTAAGTCTAATACGTGCTTGGGATGTATGGATTGTTTAGCTAATCTCTATTTTGCAGGCTTTAGTTAGATTTACTTTTCTCATTTTCATGTAATTTTGCAATTAGGATTTGAAATAATTATTATGGGAGATTAGGATGAACATTAGTCATAAGATCATGTCTTATGTACCATGTGAAGACATGGAGCAAACTATATTCCAACCAATTCAAAAGGAAGAAAGAACCAAATGAAGAATGATGACCCTCCATAACATGAATTCATTTTTGTAATTAATTCATTTGTAATCTGGGTTGTATAAGGGTAGAGCTCGGCTACCCAATTTATTTTCAGGTTTATGCAATGGAGCCAAACCAAAAAAGGCCTTTATTCTTTTATGCTAATTTTATAAATTGATTGATGTTTGTTTAGCTTGTGCATTAAGATGGCATATTTTCTTAGTTTCTTCTTTGTTTTGATGTATGGCTTAGATGGAGATTAGGCTCTTAAGAAAATAAATTTTCTATCCAACTAATCAACTTAAAAAAAATTAAACAACTCATAACCTCTGTAGCTATAAAGCAAGATAAAATATTTAGCAACCCCTTAGCTGGATGTTGTATTTTCTTTCTCACATCATGCATAAAAAGCATATTATTTTACTCTTGATTTTGAGGGCTTCCACTTTTTCCAGAGAACTTGGCTTGACCTTTGAGAGCCATGGGGAAACACACATCCTTTCTTGTTGATTTTGGCCCATAATCTAATTTCTCATGCATTAGTCATATGAATCCTAAATCTTGTGTCAAATTGATTGTCAAAAATAAAAATAAAATATAACAAAAAAATTGCATTAGATTTAAGTCATTATCCTACATAATCTAGTCTCTGAGTATTTTTAAGGACTTAGTCTCTTTCTAAATAAACTATAGCTATCTTTAAAAGCATATGATTTACATGTATTTAAAATCGCAGGAGGAGTTAGTTGGCTGCCACCCCCAGGCAATTGTAAGTCCAAATAGTCGGGTGGTTAATCATCTCTTATGGAGGTAAACCAAATACTCATTTTTACTTTAGATTTAGGTCGTGCTTTGGTGCTCGCCAAGGCTCCCTAGATTTAGGTTCCGAGGTTGCTACTTCCCTTTGCGCGCTACGAGCATAAATCCTCACCTCTTAGGCATTTCCAGATCTTATGTCATGGAATTATAAGCCCTATATTTCTAATAAAAATTCAACTCAAAATAAATAATTCTCTTCAAACATCAAAAATATAAAGCCCAACCATAGGATAGTTTAGGATGCTTACTAGGCCTAGTATGAGCATCCCTACTTGTCATCCTTTGGCTGATATTAACTCCTCTTGATCAATCCCACTTGATCTTTTAAAAATAAATCAATTGATTAATAGTCCTATCTTTGAAATCTTTGGAAACTATGATCATTTACCTTAATCGAGTATATTCCTAAGGAATCCTATTCCTTATGATCTAATTAACTATGGGGGCTTGCCTCTATAGGAAACTTAATGAACTTGATTTAAAATAAACTCTGATTTACTTTTCTATGTAAAGTAAGGGAAGAATCTCTAGTACATACAAAGATCCATAGTCCTTAGGAGTCCTTATTCACGTGATTAGGTCCATTGTAGGGTGGTGACTTCTAACTTTTGAGATAGTACATTTCCTCAATCACCGATCACTAATAAGAACATCTATAGATTTATGTGGTGTCCTAACAAAGGTGTATTATATTTTTATTTTCATTTATCCACTTTCCAAGGGATAGATGAAAGAATGAGATATAAAAATTTCACCACAGTCGTGTCATTAGAAACTACAGTGGATTAATTCTTGAAATTAAGTTTACCTAATCATGTAGTGTCATAGCTTTTATCAAGATGAGCTAAGCAATGTTTCTCAATAGGTGGGTTGTTTTCTTCAATCTGAGGTAGTAGAGAGTGTTCTCCTTCATCATCTTGGTTTGGGCCAACAAAGCTAGGAGTATCCACATCGATGTAGAGGATAAGTCTTGAGATCTATCGGTAGCTTACCAATACTATTTGATGTCTTCAAAAGCATGCTGGCACTTGTCATCCCACTTGAACTTGCCGTCCTTTTTAACAAGTGCTAAAAATGGCTTGCATCTCCCCGATAGATTGGAGATAAAGTGCCTTAGATCATAGTCTTGGAATGATCAGTTGAGTTAGACTTTTAGGGCTGAATTTCTAAGATAGCTTTGATCTTTTGGTTTATATCTATTCCCATGTCAACAATAAACCAAGGAACTTCACCGACTTCAATACACCTCATTTGAGATTGAATTGTCTTAACCATTTGAAAACTACTCTTAAGCTAAAGAGATGGTCTCTTTCTTTTGACAACTAGATCATCGGCGTAGCATTACTTGATGATGAATGAGTTCATCAAAATTTGATTCATGGCTCATTTCTAGTCTAGCATTTTAAGGTCGAAGGGCATGATCTTATAAATTAGATCAGGTTGCGTATTTCTCTCATCCTCAGGAGCCATCTTAATTTAGTTGTAGTCAGATGATCCATCCATGAAGGAGAATATTGCTTGAGATGAGGAAATGTCCACCATTAACTCTAGTATAGGAAGTAGAAATTTATCCTTAGGACATGCCTTATTTGGGTCCCTGAAATTGATGCATATGTGAATTTGGCCATTCTTCTTCTTAACTAGGATGACACTAACTAACCATGCGGGGTATTTTTTTTCCTTGATAAAGCCAGCATCGATCAGTTTCTTGACTTCAAAAATAACCTGTTGTTCGATTTCTAATCGCATGAGTCTAGAAGCTTGCTTGATAGGGCTAGAGTTTGGGTCTATTACTAGTTTATGGATTGCTATGTCAGGAGATAATCTAGGCATCTTTACATAGTTCCATGTAATGTAGTGCTTGTTGACCTCATTTTTAGAATGAGCTCTCAAAACCTCCATCTTAGACATAGGACTCCTCTTAGACTTTAAAATTTCCTTAGTCTTAAGACACATCAAGTGATTAGGTGGACACTCCAACCTAGCCCTAGAAGACTTAAAAGGTTTAGCCATAGGAATAGGTCATGCCCTAGGGGTGTTAGGAAACTTATCTACCCTTAGCTTGAACCATTCCTCTTCTTTCAATTCAAACTCCAAATCAATTCTATTTGATTTTCTCAAACTCAAATCAATTCCATGATTTAATTCCATGATTGAAACCCATGATCAAAATCCATCAAAAATTCCTAAGTCCATATTGCTAAGTCCTTAATTCTTCCCTAAGGACTTGTAAAATATGATTTCTAATCAAATCTTTAATATTTCCTCATAACTCATTTATATTCTCATTTATATTCACATATATAAACGAAATATAAATTCAAACCAACCAAAATCAACTCAAAATTCAAAATTAATTCATGAAATTTTCTTAAGTCCCTTTAATTTTCCATTAAAGGAGTTAGCCAAAATCAATCCTAAACCTTGATCAAACCTATTCAAACCCTTGGCATTTTCTCATAACTTATTTTTATTCTCATTTATAATGAAAAATAAATATAAATCAATCAAATAAAAAGCAAAAATTAAATTTTAAATTAAAATTTTTCTTAAATCCTTTAAATTCCCTTTTAATGGATTTAGCCTAAATCATGATTAAACACTTCAAATCCTTAAAATTTTCTCATGATCAATTTATATTCTCATTTATATTCACATATATAAATTAAATATAAATTCAAACAATCAAACCAAATCCAAAAATCAAACTCAAATCCATTCAAAATCAAATCTAAGCCTTTCAAGCCAAAATCTTGAACTTAGTCAAAACACTTTCAAATCAAGCCAAACCCTTGATTTTCTTTCATGGTTCAATCAAACCTACAATCATGAGCTCATATATAAATCCAAACCTCAATATCTCAATCAAAACCCAAATCAAAAATCAAACCCATAACCTCTTCAAATTCTACCTTTGAATATGAAATTTTCAAATGGATCTAAACTCATTTGACTTCAAACCACTTGTAAATGGATTTATATTTCAATCATAAGTCCATATACAAGATCAATCAACTTCAAATCAAACTTTGATCAACCCATTTGACCCATGGACCAAACCCGACCTATGGCTTGAAATTCAATTTTCAAACTCCTCTAGCTCAATTTCAGCACATGGGAGTTGGCATTCCACTCCTCTCGACCATGTGCAATGATCTAATAGCCTAAAAACTCTCTTAATATGGTCAATTGGATCAAAATAGCAACTAATGGGTGGGTCATCTGATCATAGGAGATACTCCCCAATTGAATGAAATTTCACTTCTCATACCGATTAAGGCCTAAAGAGTTTGATCATCAGAGAATCCTAAGCCTTCTAAGGAAGATTAGAATTGTTTATTCTTGATTTTTCACTGTGCAAAAATAAGGGAGGTGGAGTGATTAGCAAATTTCTTCTACAATTGATCCCATCCAAATTCCTTCTACCCACTTCATCTAAGGACCAATTCAAGCCTACCCAAGCATCCATTTGAGTTCCCACAGTAAGGAGAGCTTCAATTCAATCAAAGCTGCAAGGATCTTGAAGAGGAGTTGGTCTACCCATCAATCCACTTAACTCCAAGGCCTAAGAACTTCAATAGGGCTTCATCTCCACTAGACGAAGCTACCTCATCGATCTCAAGCATTGGTGATCACCTCCAAGGTATGTGTTTTTTCGACCACTTAGATTAGGAGGTGTTGGTCCTTTGTGAAAGGAATTTTCATTGCATGTGAAATCCATTGTTGGATTGGCTGCTCTACTCCTTTAGGTGGTGTGGGTTGAGTCTTGAATGATTTTATGCTAGATCAGGCTCGGATCTCCCCTTGGATCATGGACGGTTCACATTAATCCTCAGAAAAGAAATTGGCTCATCTCAGCCATCCATCCACGCATTTTAGATGGACGACTAAGATTATTAGGCATGCTTTATAAAACCTTTATCGATTTAAATCATGTATGTCACTGATCCGATAAGGATATTAGCGTGCCGTGCCTTGATGTGATGTTTAAGTGGGTGGCTCATGGCTCAATGCGTGTAAAGCACGTTGATCATCGGCCATCGTCTGAGGTAAGCGAGGGATGAGTTAGGGATTTTAATTCTTAATTAAAAAATCTTTAAAAATTCATAACTCCTTCAATAAAAATCAGAAAAAAATAAAAAAATACCTTCGATAGATAATTTCATCTATAATATTTTTAAAATATTTTCAATGGATTTTAAACTCTCCTTTTCTCTAAATTTGGGTTTCTTTGGGAATTTTAATTAGCTAATTATTATGTAATTAAGTCACCAATTGATCTCAAATTTTTAGGGTTTATTTTAGAGGATGACCTCTGCCTCCTAATTTTCTTGAGATTTATTGAGGGCTTAATTGAGAAAATTGTTAGCTCATTCCCTAATTACCCCTTCATATAATTAAGGGTAATTAAAGTGTGATTAGTGGATTTACCCTATAATTAGGTTTGATTAAGGTCAGATCCAATAAGTAAGAGGTTTATGGAATAATTTTGAGCATTTCCCCTAAGCTATTCCCTAAATTCCCTTTTCTCTCCTTAATCCCCTCTTAGTTAAGGGTTAACTCATTATTTATTACTTTAATCAATTTTCAAAAATTCTAATATATTCTAGAACTTAATTAATCTACCTTGGGTAGATGCTCAGGTGTTTAACACTCAAAGTTCAATTAAGAAAATTAAAACCCCTTCCATAAGTATGAAGGGGTATTTTTAAAGTACTTAAGCTAAACCTCTTAGCTTAATTAAGTTTTAATTGTGAGCCAAATTGCATTAGACCTTTTCATTATTAGGTACATTGCAAATTTAAATACCTTGTGGGTTTTATGTCATCTCATTGGCTCATAATTACTTAGTTAATTTTTCTAAGGTGGTGTAGGTAAGAGTTAATTACGCAACTTAATTCATACATTAACCTAATCAATGCTTAAAAATGGATTTAATTATCTAAAAATTAAACAAAAATACAAAACACATGTGGGAATGGGTTACGAACAGCAAACTTATCTCACCATTTCAAAATTAAATCAAACTCAAACTTAAACAAAAAATCATTTTTCAAATTCACTTTGATTTATTCTAAATCTTCTTATTCCTTGAGAATGTCTTTAGGATTTAAGTAATGCGAGTTTTTTTACATGCTTTCATTACTTTGAGTCTTTCCTAACATGTTAAGTTGTATCTCATGTGATTCATGCATTCATAATTTCATGTTTCAAATTTTAAAATGAAATTGTTTACTTTATGTCAAATGTGCATGTGTTGGCTAAAGTAAAATATGAGTGTCTATTATCACTACTAAATCCAAAATATTTTCAAAACTTATAAATCAAATGTCAAATTTGAAAGTGTGATATTCATATCTTAATTAAAAGCTTGCATGTGATAGATTATAAAGTCATGCTTAGTGTAGCCTTTCTTTCTTTCTTATGTTAGCATAATTTTGAATAGGAGTTATAAGATGTAGGGTTCATTTGAAAGAACCTTACTTGATTCTATACCTTATTCATCCCTATGCTATCATCTAAGAAGGATTACCTACTTGCATGAATAAATTGCATAAAGAAAATGTATTAAACATTTTTGCATCTTCCTTTTCCATTTCATTTCTTTTACATATATGTTTGTACTTAAGGAAAGTGGTATATTAGTCGGACAACCCAGTTGTGACTTTAAGTAGCCCTAAGTAGGTTTTATACCTTACACCTATGGTTAACAATGGCGTTGTACTCACTTATGCCTTTCTTACTTTCATGTATGTATGTGAAATTTTGGATAAAGAAAACCTTCTCTACTTATGAAAATCATACATGTTTAACTTCTAAATTTTCTTAAATGGATTACTTAGCATGCATCATAAAGTGTGTTAACTACTCTCTTTTGCATGTATAGATATGCTTAGGGTCCATCCATATGCATGTTATATATATGTTGGGAAAGAAATGAAGTAATGTGTATTATGTGAATTTTGATTCATTTTATTTAATCTAAAAATGTCTTTCTTTTTGAATAGGGGCGCTATCATAAATAAAAATATAAATGCTTCTTGCTTGCAGGTGCTTATATCCCTAAGCATAATCTATAGGCCAGGTGGACTTAGTCACCCATGTGTTGGGTGATAAGTCCAATATACATGTGAGGCTATGGTGTGGATTAACCTTTATTTTGCAGGAGTTAGTTAGATTTACTCTTTCCCTTTTCATGTACAAATTTTTATAATTAGGAGTTTGGAATGATTGTTATGGGTATTAGGATGAGAATTAGTTATAAGATCTTATCTTATGCACCATGTGAAGCCTTATAGCATCCACCTTCCAACCATCCAAAAGGAAGAACTAAAAGAAGAAAGAAGAAAAGAAGAAAGAAGAAAAGAAAAAAGAAAGAAGAAAGAAAGCTTGAAGACCTCCATAACAATGAATTCCTTTGGTTAAATTATAATTCAATTCATTTGTAATCCAGATTATATAAGGGTAGAGCTCGGCTACCCACATTTGATATATTTTTAGGTTTGTATGGTGGTACCCGACCACAATGACATTTTATTCTTTTTGTGCTAGTTTTATAAATTGATTGATGTTTGTTTAGCTTACGCATTAAGTAGCATGATTTTCCTAGTTTCTTCCTTGCTTTATATATGGCCTGGATGAGGATTAGGCTCTTTAGAGAAAAATAAATCTTTTACCCTACCTAACAACTCATAACCTCACCTAAAGCTTATGTTTAAATCAAGGTAAAAGAATTAGCAACCCCTTAGTTGGATGAGCTTTTCTTTATAATATCATGCACAAATGCATCTTATTTCACTCTTGATTGGAGGGCTTCCACCTTTGCCAGAGAACCCGACTTCACCTTTGAGGGCTATGGTGAAAACTTGCCTCCTACCTTCTTGCTAATTTTGGCCAATAATCTGATTTCTCATGCAATGGTCATAAAAATCCTATTAGCCTAAGTCAAAATAATTATCCAAAATGAAAATAAAATGAAATTTGAATTGCATTAGATTTAGGTCATTTGAAGCATACCTTTACATGATCTAGTCTCTTTAGAGAGTGAGTTTAAGGACTTAGTCTCTTTTTAAATAAAAATAGCCTATCTATCTTGCATTAAGCATAAAACTTACCTACATGAATTTAAAATTGTAGGAGGAGTTAGTTGGCAACCCGGTGGTTGTAAGTCCAAGCTATTGGGTGGTTTGTCCTCTCTTGTAGAGGTAAACCAATTACCCATTTTTTGTCTTAGATTTAGGTTGTGCTTTTGGCTCTCATCGAAGCTCACTAGATTTAGCTTCTGAGGTTATTTCTCCCCTTTGTGGGCCATAAGCATAATTCCTCACCTCTTAGGTATTCCCTTAATCTTGTGTTAAGGAATCATAAGTCCTAAATTTCTAATGAAAATGCAACTCAAACAAACTAAATCAATTTCTAAATTGTAAAGCCCAATCATAGGATAGTTTGAGATGCTCACTAGGTTTCCTGGCATCATGAGCATCTCCTACTTATTCTTTGGCTTTGATAATAAATCTCACTTGATCGATCATTTAATCTTCAAAAACAACCAATCATTGATAGTCCTTCTATTGAAATCTTCAGACAACGATCATTTCCTTAATCGAGAGTTTTCCTAAGGATTCCCATTCTTAGGATGTAATTAACTATAGGGCTTGCCCCTAGGGAACTTAATGAACTGGTTTAAAATAAACCATGCTTTACTTTTCATGTATGTAAAAGTAAATATCTCGGTACATATGCAGACTCATCGTCCTCAGGAGTCCTTATTGAGGTGATTGGTTCCATTAAAGGGTAGTGACTTCTGTCTTTTGAGATAGTATAATATTTCCTTGATGACATATCCGATCACCTGAATAAGTACATCTGCGGATCTGCATGGCATCTTACCAAGATGAATTTCTACATATATAGTTTTGCCTCTCCTTTCTCCACAGATTTGAAGGTGACTCTAATATATGTGTGTGAAAATTTTGTACCATAGTCCTTAAACTCAATCAATAGCCTAACTAAGTCATTGGTTTCTTCTTCATTCAATAGAGAACCAATGTATATGGGGCGTGGATTTTCTTATGTCTCGAGATTAATTTCTTTGAGCTTATCGATGGTTAAATTGATTTCTTCTTCAAATTCTGGAGGTGTATCTTTGATTTGAAGATCATCAGGATCATCTGAAGTTTCTAAACACACCTCCTCATAAGAGTTAGTGTGATTTGAGAAGATCCTATCAGACTCTAGATGATTGGTGACAACTAAGTAGTAATCATTGTCATGACTAGACCCACTGCATCAATTGTCCCCCGATCTTGATTGTGCATCCCTACCTTTGTTATCCTACAGCTTCTCAAAAAACTTTGACCTGTGCCTGGATATGTGTAAGGAATCAAACCTTTCTCTGCAAGATTATGAACACAAGGTGAGTTCCAATCAAAAGGTAATTCTATTAAATCTTTATATGAATCATTCTCAAGTTCTGTTTCTTCACTTGAGGATGATGATCCCAATAGGTATCTCTTCGGCTTGACATCCATGGAAGATCTAAGAGCTTCCTTAACTACCAAACCCTCAACTTTTTGAGAAGAAAGTATGGTTAGAGGTAAGGTTCCCAACTACTGCCTAATAGTTTTACATAATTCTGATGCAAATACATTTATGCTTTGCTTGGAGGCTTAATCTTCATCACTATCTGGCTCGAGTGTCACCTCCAATGAAACCCGCTGAGAGGGGTTAGCTGGTGTGTTGATCACATGAGACTCATCCTCTAAGCTGGATTCTAAGTTTATGTGAATAGTAGAGTACTCGTGAGGTTAACCCCTGTTAGCCAACTAGGTCTTCCATCTGGAACTCTATATCTACCTCCTACCCACCCGGTAGAGATCAAGTCATCCTCCCATATGTTCGTATGGTGGAACAAACTGTAGGTGAAATGTGACATGCAGCTTTACCTCTTTCTCGGTGTCTCTTTCTCGTGCACTTGTACTTTCCTTTTTTTTCTTTTCTTTTTCTTCTTTTTCTTCTTTTTCTTTTACTTTTGTATTTGAATTTTGGCCAAGTTTGGGAGAATAGATATTTTGATTTTGAGGAAGATAGTAGGTTACATCCTCATATATCTTGGCCTCTCTAACTGAGAATGGCATTTCATCTCCTTTGACATAGTATTTGATTCTATCTATTTAAAAATTGATGCACTAATGAAGAGAAGATTGAAACATCTTATTATAGTGTATCCAAGGCCTACCAAGCAAAGCAGTGAATGGTGTATTCGAATCAATTATATAGAACTTGGCTTTAGTCTTCTTGTCACCTATTTCCAAAGGTAACACTATGGAGCATAAAGCCCTTTCATCCTATTCATTGAATCCTCTCAACATCACTTGATCTCCTTGGAGTTTAGAGATGTCAATCCTTAAATAGACAAGGGTTTTTAGGCTCATAATGTTCATTGATGCACCTGGATCAACCAACACCCTAAAAAGTCTAAATATATATGATGTATGGGGTGCTCCATATCCCCCCAAGAAGGTCTTCATCATGAATGTGACTCCCTGGCTTCTCTTGAATAATGTGCCTCTCCATGGTCAACTAAGCTAAGCATATTCTAGATCAAGAAGTACCTTGATTAATGATTCTCTCTCTTTGATAAGGCAAGGCATCATATATGCTTAGTTTAGCTGACAACTTTCTTAGGTGAGCGAGGACATTGTAGTTAACTCTGGGTTGGTCCTCCACAAACATATCCATACGTGGACCATCCCATGTAGGGGCTTCTTGATCACTAGAACCAATGACTTGCTTACCCTTATCTTGAGGTACTACCCTAGGAGGTAGAACTTTGTCACTATGAAGGTTGACTTTGGTGGCTTCATGAGATGGTTTAATGGAAAGTCTCGCCCACCACTTTTCTCCTATAGGTCCCTTGAAATCAGATGATTCCAAGCTTATCTTAAGAGGCGAACATATAGTATTCTAAAAAGGAAAGTTCATCTCTGAATCAGAAAGAGGATGATGAGTTGTTATAATTATTAAGACTTGAAGAGTTTTCTAAAGGAGTAAAATTAGATAACCCATCAGAAGTGGTACAGATGTAATTCAAACTAGCTTTCTTCCTTAATTTAGATTTAAAAGGAGGTACATGGTACAAATCTAGTAAAGTAAGTGGGGTGAGGGATTTGATGCCCTCATCCATTGATACAAGATGTCTACTAGAAGAAGAACTCACTGGAGTAGGAATGTCGGTTGAAGTAGTAACTGCAATGGTGGAATGGAGGATAGACTCGGTTGGTGGTTATGTTATTTGGCTATCCCGGGCAAGTATGGGCTACTATTGCTGCTGTTGAGCTCCTACTTTCCTTAAGTTATGTTTAGAAACTTGCAAACCTTCCTTGATGTTGGAGGTTTGAGCTGCCTCAAGCACCTGTAAGGAATGTTTATTGATTTTAGAAACTATCTTTTTAGAGGTTTAGGAGAAAGAGATATCCCAACCTTCTTTTGTTTAGAGAGGATCACATGTATCTCCAAGGATTACCTCAACAGAATTGGATGGTTGTTCTATTAGATATTCCTTAGGGATAACTATAGCCCCCGACTTGTAGCTATGTTCAAGCTAGTCCTTAAATGTAAAACAATCCTCCAAAACATGGCCTAGCATGCGGTGGTAGGATAAAAAGTTAGGATCATTGCTCTTGCCCACTTCCTCCGCTTTAGGCTAGTAGCTGAAAAATTGGGTTTAAGAGGTTCTTAAAGATTTTCCTAACTACCTCTTAAAGGTTTGTTTAATTTATCCAAAAGTGTAGGTGGTGACAGCTACTGGTAGTATGTATACCTGAGAGTATGGTCGAGAAGGTGGCAAAGGCATGTACCCAAAAAGAGATTGAGGTAAGGAAGCAAGGTTATGAGGTCTCTGAGTGATCTCCGGCTTCCCATTATCCAATGTTGCTACTACCCCTGGCTTCTTTTCGTAGGCTTTTTGTGGCTTTGGTTTTAATGATAGATCTTGAAAAGGCAACTGTTATTCCTCTCCTTGTAGACTAGCCCACTTGTTGATTAACTTCTTAAATATCTTAATGGTGAAACCTTTGAGCATGAAGGTGAAAGGGTCATGAATATTCTTCAATAGAATTTCAATAGCATGTTTTTCAGATAGATGTGGTTCTCATTTCATGTTTAAATTGTGCCATCTAAGAATGTAATCAACAAGGGACTCACTGGGGTGTTGTTGAGCTACAACGAGATTGCCCATAATTACCTTTTGCTGAGCTCCAACAAATCTCTAACAAAGAGTTGCTCCAACTCAGCAAAAGTCTTCAGTGAATTGTTGGGAAGTTTAGCGTACCAATCAAAAGCTATGCCCATTAAACTATTGATAAAGAGATGGAACAATAATGCATGCTGAGATTGCAATAGCTAGCCTAAGTCACATGGCGAGGGTTCACGCCATCAAAACTTTTGAAAGAATGAGGCACAAAATCCTTAGGATATTGGATAGCATCAAATTCCTCTAGGTAGGGTATACCCTTTGGAACTGATGAACCACCTCGAGCTTAAGCCAGTGCTTCCTTCATTTGTTGTTCAACCATAAGTTTAATGTCTTTTTTTTATATGGAGGTATTGTACACTACCTTCCTATACAAGCTAGTACTATCCTGCTCTATTAGAGGTCAACTTTTGGGTTGATCCAGGACATGCAATAACTCAGGCTGACTAGTTTCCACAATGGTATGGTACAAAGCTTGATTCTAGAACCGCCACTAATCTTTAACTCTCCTTCCCATCCCATATCAATATGCTCATTTTTTGTGTGAGTTGTTGAAGGAGGTGTTGGGTCAATAGTATCGTCATTCACCAACACCTCTGTGACCAAAGAAAGAGAACCTCTAGTATCAACCATATGTACCTCTACCAAGTCTTCCAACAAATCATCTTCATTGGGATCAAAGCTAATCTTCTCCTCTTCGAGGTCAGACCAATCATACCCTAGGATTTCTTTCTTTTTAGTAAAATAATATGCCAAGATATCATCCAAGGAGCGGTCTAACTATGCAGGCACAAATGATCATGGCTGACTGGTGGTGGGATCATGCTCATGAATGAAGATACACCTGACCTCCCCTGCTACTACAGTGCTAACCCTATGAGGACTACGCTCATAGGAAGATAGATGCTCATGACTGTCAACTACTATGGGTGGAGTGCTGCCCCTGAGAGGATCTACCACCATGGGGATAATGGAACTATCTCCTTCCCCTTCTATTGCTATATCCATGATCGGTTGAGGTGATGGTGGTGCTATCAATGAATGGGGTCACCACTCCCTCTTCGCCGTAATTGAAGTAGGAGTTTGAGTGGAGTCGCCTCACCCCACTGATGGAGAAGTGGGATCCCTTGGCCATAGATCACCAAGGATTTATTCTCCCGATGCTTCATGGCTTTGGGTGGAACTATAGAAGATTGAACGAATCATAGTGGATGTGAAGTGCGTGGAGACAACACATTGCTATATGGGGGGCTCCCTCTTATGATGGGTGGTACCAGTCAGTACAATGCTATCAATGTGATCGATGCGGGTAGTGCGCCAATCGTGTCTACAGGGGAGGCACAAATCGGCATCTTCTTTCTCTCGCTAGTAATGTGAACTGACCGCCTCTCTCTCACTCCTGCATACACTACGCGAGGAATAACGATCATAAATCAAACTAAGCACCGACTATGACCATCCATAAGCCAACTTGGCTTAAGCATCCTAAGGCCGATATGACCTTCTCCTATCTCACAGTGTGTCTCATAATGAAAGAGGTGGAGGTGATATTGACATCTTCCTCTGAGCATAAGAGAAACTGACCCTCTTTACAATGTGAGATAATGTCTCTATCTCCTTGGCAATGTGCATGTGGTGCGCTTGATCTTGCTACTCATTAGATTGGGTTTAGGTGGAGCAAGATATGAGCTAGACCGCCTTAGAGGAGACTATCCCCAAGGGTAGCCTTCCCCTTAGAGGAAGCCAATGAGTGGGTACTAGCCCTGGGATGGAACAACTAACCTGTAGGCATTGGAACTACAACCGCCTTTTTTCTTTAGCAAGGGAAATTCAAAATCTGAGGGCATCTCAATACGGATGACTGGCTTTTGCCCAGTCACCCCATCCTTCCTGACAATGGTGAGGGTTTCCCACTCACAAGTAATCCTGGTCCCCTCAAATACTCAATCAAAATGTATTTAATGAGCTAAATCAATTTGGGGGAGGCTCGCCCCATCCAAGGCCAAATCCATCCCAAAGAGGAAGATGATCACATACTTCTTTGAATCCATCCAGCACTTGAGAAAACTACGAGTTGAAACTGAACTAAAACTCTGCAATTTTTGAAAAAAAAAACTCAAATCAGATTTTATGTCTTGATATTCTGTTGACTTTTTAAATTTGAGTTAGAGTTTAAACCCACACTCAACAATTTGAATATGTCAAGTGGGGTTCATTGAATTTAAGAGAGATTTTGAATAACTTGGAGGAGAGATTTTGAATTCATTTGAGTTTAGAACCCCCATTCAATAAATTTGTGTATGTTGAATGGGTTCCAATATTTTGGTGAGACACTTAATGCTTCCATTGGTTCATATTTGAATTTAATTTTATATTTGGGGACCCTTTATTTAACAAATTTATGTATGTTAAATAGAGGGTTAATTAATTTTTTTTTTAGATTTGATTTTGGGATTACTCATTTAGCAAATTTGGGTATGCTAAATGAGATGTTTGAAAATAATTTTCTTTTGTTTCCCATGATGTATATCATGTGTGAATTTAGAAATGGAAATTTACTTAGCAAATTTCTGTATGCTACAAAAAGCCCAAATGTGTTTGATTTTTTTTTTTGATTTTGAAAATGGGTTCTTTACTTAGCAAATTTGTGTATACTAAATAAAGCCAAAAGTAAACGATTTTATTTTGGGTTTTAAAAATGGGAGTTTTACTTAGCAAATTGGGGTATGCTAAATAAAGTTCAAATGTGTTTGATTTTGTTTTGATTTTGAAAATGGGATCTTTACTTAGCAAATTTGGGTATGCTAAATAAAGCCAAATGTGTTTGATTTTTATTTTGATTTGTGTTATTTTTGAAAGGATGGATTTTTGTTTAACAAATATGTGTGTTAAATAGAATTCAATTTATTTTCAATTTTCTTTTTGAAAAATAAAACTCATTTGACAAATTTGGGTATGTCAAATGGAATTCCAATGTATTTTGATTTTCATGGTTTTTTTTTGCAAAGGAGATTTCCATTTAACAAATTTGGGTATGTAAAATGGAAGTCAAACATATTTTATTTTTCAAAGATGAAATTTTTGTGTTTGATTATTGCTTTTTTGAAAAGAAGGAAATTCCAAGTTAACACCTGTGGAATGTATTGAGTGGAGTTTCAAATGGTGTGATTTTATTTGAAAATGAAACCTCCATTCAATAAATTTGGATATATTGATTGAAGAGACTTATTTTCAAATTTTTTGAAAAGGAAAGAAACTCAACTCTAATATATATGGAATATATTGGGTAGTTTCAATTTTATGATATGATTTTATTTGAGAATGAGATTTTCATTCAATAAATTTAGGGTATATTGAATGAGGATGCTCATTTTCAAATATATGCTTTTGAAAAGGAAGAAACTCCAACTTCAACATATGTGAGACATATTGAGTGGAGTTTTTCAATTTTATGAAATGATTTTATTTGGAAATGAAACCTTCATTCAATAAATTTGGGTATGTTGAATGAAGATGTTCATTTTTTAAATATGGTTTTTTTGAAAGGAAGAAACTCAACATATGTGAGACATATTGAGTGGAGTTTCAATTTTATGAAATGATTTTATTTGGTAATGAAACCTTAATTCAATAAATTTGGGTATGTTGAATGAAGATGTTCATTTTTTAAAATATGTTCTTTTGAAAGGAAGAAACTTCAACATATGACATATTGAGTGGGGAGTTTCAATTTTATGAAATTTTATTTGGAAATGAAACCATCATTCAATAAATTTGGGTATGTTTAATGAAGATGTTCATTTTCACATATGTGCTTTTTGAAAGTTGATTTTTTATTTTGGTTTTGGAAAGAACTTACATGTAATAATCCTGAGGATTGTTAGATGGGGTTGAATTATATATAGTTTTTGAAAATTTTTTTATGCAAGTGTTTTATTATGTAAACTTTAGGAAAGTGCTTTTTGAAAAGTGATATTTTTTATAAATGATTTATATTTCTCATTTGTAGAAAGAACCTTACCTTACCATAGAGATGGTAAGGAAGTTCAAAAAGATCTTTAGTCATCTCTTTTGATTAAATTTTATTTTCACCTATTGGGGGAACCCAACACGGGTTTAAGACCTACATGGAGTGAGGTCCTAAAACCTAAAGGATGTTGGCTAGCTTAGCTTAAGAATGAAATGAGCTAAGTTCCAATGGAAAAGAAGGATAGTCTCAGACTCATATGAAATACAAATCCACTATCGATACTTGGAGACAACAATCATTTAGCAAAGATGGAGAGAGGAACTATCTCTAGCAGTGTCACCAGAAAAATTTGTGATGTTTATCTTTTAAAGATGTGGGGGGGAGGGGATTGTTGATGTTTGTGTTTTGTGTGAGGGGACACCACACATATCCATAAATGTACTTATTAGGTGATCGGGTATGATATTAAGGAATATTGTACTATCTTGATAGATAGAAGTCACTACCCTATAATGGACATAATCACCTAATAAGGACTCCTAAGGCATGATGGGTCTTCGAATGTACCAGAGATCTTTCTCTTACTTTACATGAATAAGTAAAGAAGGGTTTATTTTAAGCCAAGTTCATTAAGTTTTATATGGAGGCAAGCCCCCATAGCTAATTACATCCTAAGGAATGAGATTCCATAGGAATACTCACGATTAAGGTAAATGATCATTGTCTCCAAAGATTTTAAAGATAGAATTATATCAATTATTTTTAAAAAATTGGGATTGATTGAAAGGGAAAGTTATTAAACCAACAAAGAGTAGGGGATGCCCATGATACTAGAAACCTAGTGAGCATCCCAAACTATCCTATGATTGGGCTTTATATTTTTAAAATTGAGGAGAATTATATGTTTGAGTTAAATTTTTAATTAGAAATCTAGGGCTTACAATTCTACAATTCAAGATTGTAGAAATGCCTAAGAGGTGAGGATTTATGCTTGTATCCCACTAAGGATAACAACAACCTCAAATCTTAAATCTAGGAAGCTTTGGCGAGTGCTAAAGCATGACTTAAATCTAATGCGAAAATGGGTATATAGTTTTCCTCCACAATAGAGAGTAAACCACCCGACTGTTAAACTTACAACTGCTTGGGGTGGCCGCCAACTAACTCCTCCTATGATTTTAAATACATGTATGCAAGTCATATGCTTAACAAGATATATATGGTATTGTTTATTTAGAAAAAAAAGACAAAGTCCTTAAACTCACTCCCTGAGACTAGATCATGAAGGGTATGAATTCATTACTTAATCTAATGCAAATTTTATCAAGTTTTATTTTAATTTTGACATTTTTATTTGACACAGGCTATGAGATTTTATATGCCTAATGCATGAGAAAATTAGTTATGGGCTAAAATCATAAAGAAAGAGGTGTATTTCCATCATGACTTTCAAAGGTCAAATCATTTTCTCTCTGGCAAAGGTGGAAGCCCTGCATTGGCAAGAGTGAGACATACAACATCCGCCTAAAGCTAAATCTTTTATTATCTTGATTTATGTCCAAGGCTTTATTATGATTATGAATTATTTAGTTTAATATTAATTAATTGGATAGAAAATTTATTTTTCCTAGAGCCTAATCGCATCCAAGCCATTCAACAATCATACAATTAAGAAACTAAAAAAATCATGCCATCCTAATTGTGCAATCATAAACATAACATCAATCAATTTATAAAATTAATGTAATAAATGATGTGGTGGTTCCACCACACAACTCGAAAAGAAAAAATGTGGGTAGTCGAGTTCTACCCTTATACATCCCGGTATAATGAAAGAATAAATTATAATTATGAAATGACAAGTGTTATGGGACCTTCATTCTTCATCCTCTATTCTTCACTCCTTGTCCTTCATTCCTTCATCTTGGTTTGCTCCTTTTCTTTCTTTTCTTTTGGTTTGACTTGGGATGTAGGTTGCTCTAAGGCTTCACATGGTACATAAGACATGGTCTTATAACCAATGTTCACCTTAGTCCCCATAACACTTATCCTAATCCTAATGCAAAAAATTACATTAAAAGTAAGGAAAGTAAATTTAGCTATACCGAAAAAACAGCTAAAACATACCATACAACCCAAACAAGAGAATAATTTGGACTTAGTACCCACACATGGGTAACCAAGCCCACTGTCTAATTTAAGTTATGCTTAGGGGTATAAGCAATGTAAAAAAAAATATTTATATTTTATTACGCCCTTAAGCATAACCACTAAGACATGATTAGGCTAGCCCTATCATCTACACACACATACACCCTAACATTCAGTCCAAAACATTACACAAAAAAATAAAATCATACATCAAACCATGCACCGCCCTAACATAAAGCTAAAAGTGATGACTTAGCCTAATATGTGTGCCATTTAAGGCTTGTGTGGCTTGCCCTACTTAAGCTTTAAGGTTGGAGTTTTCTAAGTGTGAAAGATTCAATTTAAATGATAGTTTCAGTTTCACTAATTTAGTTGACTTGTCAATTTTGGTTGGTGATTTGATTTCGTTTGCATGAACTTACACTTAGTAACTAAGTGTTATGAAGAGAAACAAAGAGAGGAGAAGTCTCTTTCACCCCTACCTTAAGTGATTTCTAAGGTAAATTGATTGATGAATTTTCTTTAGTGAATGGTTTATTATGTGTTTTAATTAACCCTAAGTTTATATTTGCTCTACATAGCCCTATTCAATAAGAAAGGCATCTTAGGATTAGTTAGGGTGGATTACTATCACATAACACACACCCATTCATTTCTTTTCACCATGTATACCATGCATATGAATAATCCACTTTTCTTAGATACATGTAGATGTACAAAAAGAACCAAATGGATAAAGAATCATGCAAGAGATTGTACTTGATTTGATTGTTTGATTTACATGTGTAATATGAAGATCTTTCCTAAGTCTTAACATAGAGATGCATAGAAATAGTTTTAGGTGAGTGTTGTGTTATTTTCAAATGAACTATGCGCTTGCAAATCCTATGTGAATCCATGTTAAGAGAAGGAAAGAGAACTTAATAATACACATCTTATGCTATCATCGCATGCAAGCTTATAAATATTTATAACTAGCATCACTTCATTTATAATATTTGATTTATAAGTTTTAAAAAGAAAATTTTTAATTTAATAATGATAATAGTCATTCATATTCTTAATTTTAGCCAACATGCAATTTGACACAAAAGAAAATATTTTATTTAATTAATTTTTAAAATAAATGAATGCATGATTTCATATTGTAAGCAATATTTAATATGATTGGAGAGAAATAAAGAAATATAAGCACATGACTTCATTCACCCTAATTAATTCCTAAGGACAATCATATAAAATAAGATCATTTAAAATGAGCCAAAAAATTTTAAGGAGATTTTTATCTTTGAATTTGATTTGACTTAGGAAATATGAAAAGGGTTTTCTAGTCCTAACCCATTCCCCCATGTGTGAATTGATTTGGTTTAATTTAGAACAATTAGGTTGATTTTATATTTTGATTAGGTTAAGGTATGAGTTAATTCATTAATTACCCTTACCTATACCACTTTAACATAATTATCCAAGTAATTATGAGCCAACATATGATATGCAACCACATGAAAATTAAATTGGTAATGCACCTAAGAAATGAAGGGGTCTAATACAATTGACTCTCAATTATTGGTTAATTACGCTAAAGTGTTTGATTAAGTACTTTTATAACCCTCCAACACATGTAGTTTGATTATAATTTCTTTTGGAATTCTCTTAGATTGTTAAAAACCTAAAAATCCACCCAAGAATTGACTGATTGAGTTCTGGAATGATTATGTTTTGAGTTTGATTAATTAAGCTATTTAATGATGTGATTAAGCCATTAATTAGTTGCAAATTGATTAAGTGTTATCCAAATGAAATAAACTTATGAGAAAAGATTAGAAAAAAGGTTTTAATCTCATCCTTATGTCCATTCACTATTTCATAATAATTTGCAAGTTTAATTAATGAATTCATCATTATTTAACATGCTAATTAATCATTTAATTAATTAAGAGAGTGATTAAAAATGAAATAAGCAATTCCCCTAATTAATTAAGCAATAAATTCCAAAAAAATCATGGAGAAGATAGAGATCATCCCACTAATAAATCTATGGAAGTTTGAAATTAATTACTAAAAAAATTAGTGAGTAATTAGCTTAATCAAATTTCCAATAAAACCTAAATTGAGTCAAAATCATTATTCAAAATTACTTAATTTTAATTTTCAATTATTTTCCTCTAAATTATCTTTAAAATTAGTGTTTATTTGTATTTTTGGATTTTTCTACAATTAGTTATAAATTTTAGAAGTTTCACCATTAAAATCAATTAATTAAATTAAACCCTAATCCCATCAGCATTGGCGGTGCACGGCTTTTCCGCATGATGATTTATTTAAGATCACATTCATCGGTGAGTCGGTGGCGACGCATCTTTCTCTTTTAGATCCCAGATTGGATGGTCGAGATTAATCCTGCAATTTAGGAAGGAATTACAGTGGATCTAGCATGATCTGATCACAGCCATCCATTCCAATCATGTGAAACAGATGGCGTATGATCCTTTTCCTTCATAAGAGATGAGAGGCGAACATTGTTCATCTTTCCTTGTTCAATTCGAGCTCACTCGAGCTCGGATTGGGATCAAAATGACCCCAACACCTTTGGAAGGAGATGCACATCCAGATTGCATGGGATGATAATTCCCAAAGGACCAAGAATTTTCTAGCTATGTTTCAAGCAATTACCTCACGGAGGCTATCATGGTGCTTCCAATGAGGTAGCTTCATTTAGTAGAGATAAGCCTGTTGAAGAAATGTCTTGATTTGAAGTAGTTTGCTCGGTCGACCAAGCTCTTCTTAAATGGTGATCGACCTTGATCAAAGTCTTACTTCCTGTTGCTTGGAGACTTGGGAAATGATTCAAGCTTCGAGAGGTCCAAGGATGGTGTGTGCAAGGTTAATTTGATTTTGGTTGAGAATTGAATGAGTTGGATTTGGAGTTCACCTCCCCTATTTCAACTTTGAGTAAAACTGAAAATGGGAAATGAGGGAGCTCGAGAATGGCTTGGAAAAGCTTGGGGAGGCTTCGATTCAACCTCTTAAGCTCTAAGGAATGGATTGCTTGTGGTTTGAGTGAGAATGAGGGGAGAGGATATCTCCCTCTGGATCATGGTGAGTGGTGATTTTTTTTTGGCTCAATGGCTTGGATTGGAGGCACGGTTTGAGCTACAAAACATCCCATATGGGTCATTTTTAGGCAGAGGAGTGAGGCATAGTGGCTACCCATGTGAGTGGTGAGTGGATTTGGTGATCCAAGTGTTCAAATGTGATTAGGGAGGTCAGTTTAGCCTTGCCTTGGGTCATGGCTGACCCAAGCTCATTGGGTCATGTTCACCACCTTCCGTGCCCATGTGGACCAATAGAAGGATGTCAAGTGGCCTTGAAGAAATGACCAAATTCTAAGTGAAAAGGGTCATAGGATACCATTTGACCTAAGGGCAAAATGGTCATTTGGATATGAGTTTGATTTGGACAGATTTGAAATGATTCAAAAATGGGTTGGGCCAAATTTCAATTGATTTGGAGTTCATTTGATTTGATTTGGTTCAATTTGATCCATTTAGGTCAAGTTGGGTCAATTGGGTTAGGTTGATTAATTGGTTAAATTGAGTCAAACCATGAAATAGGTCAAGTTCAGATGATCATTTGGAGCCTATTGGTATCATTGGTTTGGTTCAATTTGGTTCAGATTTAGTTTTAGTTCATTTAGGTTCATTTGGGTCAAATGGGTCAAGTTGACCAATTTGACCCATTTTATCTAATTGGGTTAGGTCATGGGTTGGTTTAGGCTTGGTTGATCATTTGAAATGTATTGCAAGCTTTGGTTTCAATCAATTTTGATTTGGTTTGATTTCAAGTTGATTTGACCTTTTAGGTCAAAGTTGGGTTCATGGTCAATTGGGCTAGGTTGGGTCTAATTAACCGATTGAAGCTTTGGTCAAGTTCAACAATCAATTTGGAATAAATTTGACTCATTAGTTGCAATTAATTTGTCTTATATCAAGATTTGACTCATTTTGGCTTTTTAGGTCAATTTGGTCAACTTACGTCAAGTGGTCAATTAAACTTGGTTATGTTCAATCATTGATCATGAATTGGTTTGGGTAAATGGTTTCAATCAATTTGGCATATTATGGATTTTGGCTAGTTTGGGTTTCATTTGTAGTGTTGACTTGATCAAAGGCTAAATTTGACGAAAGCAATTAATTTAAGTGGTTATAGTTAGATGAATGATTTGGTCATTTCAAGGTCTAGGTCAAGTCATAAATCAAAAATGATCAATTCAAGTTTGGTTGAACTCACATATAGACTTATGATGGAAATATAAATCCAATTGCAAGTGGTTTGGAGTCAAATGGGTTTTGGTTCATTTGATAATTTTAACTCAAAAGGATGAACATTGGTTTGACTTGGGTTAGTTTGATTTTGGCATGGTGATTATAGTTTTTATTTATATTTGGGCATGTGATTTAAGGAGTGATTATTTGAAGAGAAAATCCAAGGGTTTGGATTGATTTGAGAATGATTTAGCTAAATCCAAGAAATTGGCTTAAAGGATATAAGTTGAATTTTGGTATAATTTTGGGTTTAGTTTTGGTTATTTGAATTTATACTTCATTTATATTTGTGAATAAAAATGAAGATATAAATGAGTTATGAGAAAATCATTTGAGTTTGGAGTGATTTGATTGTGAATTTGGCTAAGGTAGGTCAAAAGTTTGAAAAAGGGGTTTTGATTTGGTTAGATTTATATTCATTTGATTTGGATGATTTGGATGCCAATTTCCTTCATAGTTGTGACTACAAATGATGGAATAAGTGATTTATAAAAAATCACTTGGCTTTGGGTTGATTTGAATGGTTTGGCTAGGATGTGATTCATAAGGCTTAGGAAGATTTTGAATTTGGAATTGATCATTTGATTTGGAATTGATTCATGATTTTGATTTTGGAATTTGAATTTGAGGTTTTGTTTAAAAGAAGGAAGCAAGGATTGGGTTCAAGCTATAGGGTAGGCAAGTCTCCCTAAATCCCTAAAGCATAACTTATTCCTATGGCTAACTCTTCTAAGTCTCTAAGGTTAGGTTAAATTTCACCTAATCACTAGAAGTGTCTTAAGACTAAGGAACTCTTAGTGTCTAGAGGAGTTTTATGTCTAAGATGGAGAAGTTGAAAGCTCACTCCAAAAGTGATGTCAACATTGTTCTGATTGATGTATGTATTTTATCTTCAGGTGCCATCTTGATCTGATTATATCCTGATGATCCATCCATAAAACAAAATATATCATAGTTGGATGTATTATCAACTAACAATTCTGATATAGGAAGTGGGAAGTCATCTTTCGAGCAAGCTTTATTAAGAACTCGAAAGTCGAAACAGATGCAAATCTGACCATTTTTTTTCTTCACGGACACTATATTAGCTATCCAATCAGGATACTTTTTTCTCGTATGAATCTTGCTTCAATTATCCTTTTAGTTTCAATGATCACCTATTCTTTGATTTCTAATCTCATTCACCTCGAAGCTTGTTTAACAGGTGTTGTCTCTAGCTTGATTGCCAATTTATGAATTACTACATTATGGGATAAGCCTGGCATTTCAACATATGTATCCAATTCAAAATAGCACTTTTAGCTCTTCAACTTTCTCATTAGTAGGGGCACTAACAAAGTTGGGGGATCATCCTCAACTCTAGTTGATTTCTATGAGTTCATCCATAGTAGTTGTTTGTCCACCATCTTCAAGTTCTTTAGTGCTTGGCTTCACTTCTTGTAAGAAGAATTTATAGAGATCATCTTCTTCATCTATTAGTTTTGATCACTTCTATTATATTATAACAAACTTTATTTTGATAAGATTTGTGGATGAACCCAAAACCTTTAGTGATAAAATTATCACTTCTTGATGCTTGAGGACTTCTTTGGCTCCACATCCTATTAAAGATTTGAGTTCTATGTTTAGTAGTTCCAATATGAATTCCAAGCTTATGCATTATTCTACGCAATTTTGGTGGATAGTATATTGGTATTCTTATTGGAACCATCTCATCAGAATCTTCATGTTGAGTAGGCTGATCAAAATTGCGAGGCTAAGGCTCTTTAGATTTATAAAATAAAGTTTTTGTTTCGCCACTCTCACTCAATGGCAACACATAGAATGTTATCAATTATTTAATATTATGGACCTCCAGTTGAGTGATTTCCTTGATGTACTACTGAGGGATGGGTATAACTTTGAAGGAGTCATCTAACATTACCAAATGAGCTATCCTTCTTGATATGACCCTCTGAATCCTATTTTCATAATTAGATTGAAAGTCATAGTCTAAATCAGAATCACTTATTATATACATTGCCTTTCTTGAAAGCTTATAAGTTCTCTTAGGTTTGACAAGAATATTTTCTTCTTCTTGTGTGTCATTTCTCAAAGGAGGAATTGATATTCTTAATTTAGTTGTAAAATTAAGTGCTTTAGGGAGAGTCAACATTGTCTTTTTTTTTCTTTTTTTTTACTTCTGCTCTTTCACCTTCTGAAGTTACTTTTTAATTCCTAAAGTAGATACTATCGCCTCAAGAGGCTCTATTGGCTTAGGCTCTTTAGGGATGAAATATTTTGCATCTTCATAAATCTTTGCTTCATGGATGAAGAATGATTATAGGTTGTCAAGAATTTGAACTCTTCTCCATCTTTTAAGTACTTCAGACACTGATGCATAGTTGATGGGACAATGTCATACTCATGCAGCCATGGATGACCCAAGAGAAACTCTGTATCGGTGTCAATTACATGAAACTTATACAAATCCGAAACTTTGGTGGGAATAAAAGAACCCATGTTTTTTCGCCCTTTCTCATTGAAATCATGAACCATCAATTTATCCCTCCCAAGATGTTGGATATCAAGTGATAATCCTCTTAATGCTTTTAGACTTATAAGATTGATAGAACTTGGATCAATCTATTCGTTGATCAAGATACCATCACTCTCTGTAATATATAGAGGGCGATTTGATGATCCGTTCAACATAAGATCATTTTCAAAATGTGATTCTTAGAGATCTTGAGTTTGCAATGATTTAGTTATACATTTTTGAAAAAAGTAAACTTCTCTCTCGGATCTTTGATAGCGTATCAAAGTTTCTCAAAGATATTTTAACATTAAGAGAGCCTCATATACACTTAATTATGCAAATCTTTCTTAGATGTGATAAAATATTATAATCTATCTTTTGCTTGATTTAGGCTTTATTTTAGGATTTTTTGGGAATGATATTCTCATTGACTTCAATTTATTTGCCTTTATCTTTATTTGAATTCCCCTTCTTTGATGTGGTAAGACTTTACCACTTCTCAACGAACTTGAACCACCTCTTGCTTTCCTCCGAAGAAGTAGTTTCTTCAAATTCACTTTTTTATTCGGTATTGACCAAAAGTTAAACTCACTTTTCAACTTCATACATTTCATATGTGATGTTGTTGATGAGTCGACTCTTCTCCATCCGAAAACATAAATCTTCATCTGAACTATTACCTTTTTATTGAGTCTTTAGGCAAAATTCAAATGTTAACTCCCCGGGCTCTTCTTTCTTTTATGAGGAGAATTTTAATGGGTTGGTCAAGTCTATATGACTACCATTGTCATTTTGGAGTAGATCTTGGAACATCGATATCACATAAATGATTTGGCATGTCTACTCTTGGGAAAAATTCACCATTATCTTCTTCGTCCAACTCAATAATATAGAGTTTAGACATGAAGTCTACAAGCCTAAATGGTTGTCTTGTTCACTGGTGATACTCCTCTAAGTTATTAATAATCTTTTGAGTTGTAGTCTTCTTCTTCTTTTTCTTTATTTTATTTAGTTTGATTAGAGATGTAAAATTTGCCTTGTGCATTCTTTCTCTTTGGGATGAGTTGGCGGTGTTGTGGTGCCCGATGATGAGGTTGGATATAATCTAATCTTGGCACCATTTTCAAATCAATCACTGGTTCAAGAGGTGATTTCTAGCTGACACCAGGAATTCCTTCAAGTTGCTTCAGTATCTTTATAGTCTTTTAGAAACTGTAGTTTCCCTTTCTTCGATTGATTTTTCTTTCTTTTTCTCTTTAATGGATGATACGGAAGAGGACATAATCATCATTGTAGACTCTTTTTTTGGGTTGACTAGAACACTGTCAGATAATGTAAATTCACCTCATCGATACTTCTTTTCTAGCCAATCTTTGAAGACATAACAATCATCAATAGGATGGCTGATCACCTGATGATACTGATAATAATTTGGATTATTCACTTTACTGACTTCTTCAGGCCTTTACTTTCTAGTAATTGTAGACCAGCTTTGACTGCTTGTTGAAATAATTTAATCACAATGTCCCTTCTAAAGGAATATTCTTTATTCATCTTTTCCTAAGAGATGGTTGCATTCGCTCAACATCTCTTGTTGTTTATTTTGGACACTCTCTGCCACCTAGAAAAGTCTAGGGTTTATCATTGCCTCCCAATACCAAATTTGGCTATGAATTAGGATGAAGAAGCTTCTTTTCTTATCATCATTGTATATTGGCTATTTTATTTTATTTACATTATAGATTACTCATTTTTTTCACCACTTCTATAGGAAGCGCATGAGTTTTATTTCTTCTCGAGTCTGAAGGCTTATTTTCTTTGATTTATCTGTATAGATTTCAGACTTAGGCGATTTAACTTTTTGAATGTTGTAATTGACATCATACATAAAAATGGTGCCATTTTATCATCAATATTGTCCATTAACAATTGGATCGCATGTTCTTCCTCCAATTATTGTTCACATTTCATGCTTAAGTTACGCCAATAAGTTACAAATTTTATCACTGACTCAACTTTTCTCTTTTTTAGCAAGATAAGGTCAGCGATCGTTGCACCTTGTGAACCTTTTCACACATTAACATTCTCTCAGTGAAGGTTTTGACTGAATCATTCAGCAATTCTGCATACCACTCAAAAATAGTTGAGGTTAGGTTGCTGAAGAACTGGAAAAAAAGTAGTGCATCATTTCCTCTTATGTTACCACAAGTAGCCTTGAATTGGGCTAGATGTTTTTCTGGATTACCATGCCCACTAAAAATATTAAATTTTGAATGCTTGAGTAACCTTTGTATGGCACTTGATCAAATTCTGGGTAAGGGTGACCCTTACTCACTCAGCTTTTAGCCGCTCACTATGATCGCTTTATCTTTTCATTAATTATTATTTTCTAGTTGAGCAGCTATTATTGTTCTCGGTGTACTAGCCGCATTCTAAATTATAGGTTGAAGAGCTAGTTGATTAACTTCATTCCTCCCATCAGGTATAGCATGTACTATAGGAGCTTGAGGTATCAGAGTGACTGGTGGCATAGAGGTTGTATTATTAGCTACCTGTTGATTAGCAGATGAAAATAAGTGCTACATTTTATGTGATATTCTTCTCCAACATATCTATCTTGATATTCATTTGTGCCATCATGTCATTCATCTTGGTAGCAAGCTGTGAAAATTTCTTATCTTTGGCTTTCATTTGATGTTGTATTTATCTTTTCTCTCTAGCTAGCACCACGGTGTCAACAAGTACAAGCTCTTCTTCTTCCTCTATTTCTTTTTATTGTTCTCCTCCTTGGTCATCTTCAGGGGAAGAACTTGATTGTTCTTCTCCTTGTACATTTGCAGGGACATTTGTTGCTTAGGCTGAACGACGAAGTTGATTGTAAATGCGTGTACCAAGTTGATCATTTCCTAGTTCAACCATATAAATAACTTCAATTCCCATGACCTCCTTTTCATTTTGATCTTCTTCTTCTTCCTCTTTAGTGGAGATTGAAGATCCATCTTCTACTCTATTTTGTGATGACTCTTGCATCAAACTCGTTCAAGCTCCGGATTCATGTTGTTGTTGATCTTTGCGAAAAGTTCATCTATATTCTCATCATATAGATGACTTCTACTTCTATAGTGTCATATTCATCATCTTCTTCTTACACATGAATTTATCAATGCGCTTGGATCTCATTCATTGTAAGGAATAGACATTTCTTCCATTAGATGTGATTATAGTCAACTTTCTCCCGTGCGGGGTGAATCTGATTGATGACGGGATCCCCTAGAGGATTCTCTAGGGTGTCGACCATCATATCTTTTATCAGTGATATCCTTTTTTTGGTATCCACTTCTGATGAATTATTTTTTAGATGGATTTCTAAATATGTGCATCAGATGTCACACCTCTTTCTTTCTTTAGAATTTCATCATAGGGCCTTGGCCTCCATATCACTTACCCTTCCCGGGACCTTGGTGCTTCTAGGTCCAAGTGTCATTCTTTGATGCTCACCACACGAAGCATACTTGGCTTGATGACTAGTTACCATAAGAGATGACAACTTTCTTGGTGGAATCTCAATATCTTTGATCATCAGCCTCTGAAATTTTCTTTTCATTAAGCCTATTTTCTTAGCTTTTATTATGTATTCTGGATAATGTTTTAGGTTGTCTCCTCTGATGGTGGAGCTTGACGTTATTGAGTCCAGAAAGGCTGCTTTACCTCACCAGTAGAGTTATTCTTTTTTACCCATTTTAGATTATCAAAGTTTTTGCGGGTAAGAATACTCACTTATGATGGCAATATTGCTTGTTCACTAGGTTGTTTAAATGGGATCTATTGAGGCCTCATCTCAGAATTTATTCTTCTTTTTTGCCTTCTAATTAATTTACTTCCTGATGAGGAAGCCTCAAAATCCAGTCTCTCAGGTACAAAGGGTTCAGTTGGCGAAGTTATTGTACCATGAGGTGTCAAAGATATAGTTTTCCCATTGACGGTTCTTTTCATCATGGGGGCTTTAGGTTGTCCCAGTCTTTCAAAATTGAAGCTCTTTTTTGGGGGAACTCCTTAACAGAGATTGGTTGCTTAATTGGTTGGCGACCATGAGGAGTAGGAGCTTCAATAAACTGAGGCCTTCCGGCATGACCTCGAACAAGTGCATCATGGGTGGGTACCTTAGGAGTTGCAGCTATAATAGTTGAGAAATTCACGCTACCATATTGAATGATAGCTCCAACATCTCTGTGTTTGACATTATTTAAGTAAATGGTTTCTAAGTCCATTTGATGAAATGAGTGCTTAGATCCATTACACAAATTATTATTATTTCATCCCATACTTTCAAAATGTAGAGGAACTACAGAATAAAATAATAGTATAATAAAAATATATTCTATAAAATAATTCATTCGACATAGAGTCTCATATATTAGTAATTTGAATCTATTACACATTTAAATCACCATTTTTTTATTTTTGAATTTTCAGATATTTTGTTGCTACTATAGCATGTATATGACTAACCAAAGATGGAAAGAGAAACTTATCCCTAGCGGAGTCGCCAGAAATCTATGGGCTCCAAAAATTCACCACCGACCTCTCATATTGAAGAGAGTAGATTTAAATGTCGGTGAAATTTTTCAGAGGACAGATGGAATAGAATAGATAAGGCACTACCTAGAGATTTTGCCCTCATTTTGTGAGGACTTTAGATCTGTTTCCAAGTTTCCTATAGGCACTAGCACCTATAGTTACCCCTCCCAATGCTGAAATAGAACTTTCGATTAAGGCTAGTCGTTAGATCGCTGAATGCGTAGCATATAGTCATAGCATATGGAGTTTAAAATTTGGGGTTTAGAATTTATGAAATCCAACATTATTTAACTTAAAGCGGATGGTTGGGGGAATGATGACGTGCCCGATCTAGATCCCATGGTTCTGTCATTTCAGGCAGTCATGGTCCCTAGTTTACTTAGTCAGAGGAGGTAGTCAACCCAACCTGACTAAAGGATCCCTATTAACAGTCATGGGTTGTGTCATCCAAGAAATTCTTGTAGACCTGAGGTGGTGTTTGGCTAAGGAGACATGCTTAAGTCTACCTTAGCTAATAGAGAGCTTATTGCCCTATCAGATATACCCTATATTTCACATCTCAAGATATAGAGCCATTAGCAAGCATACGGACTACAATCATGATCGTAATAAATAGTGTCATTTGGCGACAACAACACGATCAGAGGACTTTGGTCGTAACTGCATCATAGGTGGAGCCTACTAGCCAAATCACGTAGATAGAGGACACGGGCCACGTCTTTACTGCATAAGATTGATTGACTGTGAATATAGAAATACATTTGATTTAACATTGGCTCTTTGTGAGCTAAAGTTTTCATAATTTATCACCTACGATAAATAATTATGGAAGGTGAATTGAATTTTAGTTTTATTTTAAGTCTTTAAAGATTGAATTTTATTTAAGCATTTAACACTTAATAACATGTTAGATTTTGCATTTGAATTGATACTTAATTTAGATTAACTTGATCTAAAATTTTAAACAAATGTTAATAGTAGTATCCCCTCTTGAAATATGTATTCAACACAGTCATCATCGGGGAGGATGTATTATTTTAGATCCTATCGACTCTATTAATTTAATAATATAGGATCAGATCTACTGTCATGTGACAAAATTAGCTTCTCAGATATTTTAATAAATTAAGATTCTTATTATATTATTATTGGATTTTTAGGCTTTGTTAACTCAAACCCAGTCCTAAGACCCAACCGGGAATCAACCTGCATAACATCCTCAGACACTAAGTTTAAGCATTTAACATAGTGTCGGGGCCCATGTGGGTATTTAATAATTTAGATAATTTTATTTCTAAATTATGAGATTGATTTTATATTTTTTATTAAATTTCAACTTAGCCTGCGCAGCCTTTTCAGACATTAAAATTTGCACTCTAAATTTCTATATCGAGCACCTGCAAGTATTTTTAGTTTAAATAATTTTACCCAATTAATGAAGTCATTAATTATGAAAATCATAATTAGAATGAAATTTTTTTTTGGGGATTGAAAGAAGCCCCATAATTTTTGTAGAATTTAACTTAGTATCATATTTTGTTTGCTTCTACGAAGAATTATAAATTTGGTGGCGTTTGATTTAGGTTGTAATTCAAAATATTATAACTTTACTTGTATTAAATTTGATAGAAAATTAAAATGGCTATTTAGCTTATGTGTATTGATAGAATTTTACATCTTTGCTAATCATCATATTCAACTTTTGTTCTCACCCATAGACGAGCTATTATACCTCTTTCAACTTAGCTTATTGGATGTGAGCCTTGTTGCTTGAATCATGCTTGAATTGCATTTACATTTCATAGCTAGATTTCAAAGTTATTGCAAGTCTCATGTAATCTGATTATTTGTTCAACTGCATTTCTTCTCAAATTACTTGAAGTAAAATATTGCAAGAACTATATTCAAATCTATTGGCAAGCTATCAAATTCTTTGTAAATTTTACCCAAATTTATTCGACTCTTCTCAATTCATCCAATTAGAGTTAAGCATGAGATATTAGTTTATTGAGAAACCCCTTTCTTATATTGATTGACATACTATTTGTGTTCATCAAAGGTCTTCATTTCATTCAACATCAAATGTAATTATCCAAGTGTTCAATTAATTCTATTTATGCTTGTTACTTGCTCATGAAGTTGACACCTTGAATAATCAATAAGAAGCTTGTTCATGTTATTCAATAAGATGTCAAAGCTCACTCATGCTAACATAAGCTATCAAGCTTCATATAAATCCTTTAAATTTGATCATGTTGGAATAAGCCATGGTAATCTCCTTGTTTATTACATAAACCATATTGATGCTTATTGGCTAAGATTGTAACCACATTCGTGTTCACGTAAGAGCTATCAAACCCCTCTAGATTCATCCTTAACTTCACATTAAGTTTTATATTTATTTGAAAACTAGACTTCAAATTTATTATAAGTCCCTTGTGAGTTTCCACTTAAAATCATTAATCGCCAATCCTATAAAGATGATAGCCTTTTATCATTATTGTGATTTTTATTGCGCGATAGAATTGTTATTATTAGTGTTGCCAATGAGGTATTAAGTGATATTATTGCTCATGAGCGAGCAATTAATTTCTTTTTTAATAGGATGGCCTATCCAAACCAAATTATTTCATATTTGATAATTACCCTTGAAATTAACTTAATACAAACTTTCAACAGCTTTTGTATGGCTTCCCAAGGCTTAATTTTTAAATTAGGCGGATTATAAACTTAATTAGCTAATTAGTCATTTAAAAAAATTAAAAATAGGCCTAGTGCGGTCTGAGCGTACTTGAGCATCAATGGGGCCAGTTGCGTTATTGGCTCCAAATTTTTTAAAAAAAATTAAATAGGCAGTCTATATTTTTTGGCTATATCAAGCTCATTAGGTTTCAGATTTTGGTATACTTAGTATTATTGGAAAGATAATAAAAAATTATATAACTTTTATGTTGACAACTTTCAACGAATCTTGCCCGGTGAGCCGCAGTTTTTGCAAATGTGTGACTTCTGAAGTTGAAAAAATAAAAATATTGATGCAGCCCTTATTTTTTGGCCATATTAGGTTCATAAGGTGTCGAATTTTGAGGTGCTTAGATTGTTGAAAAGATAATAAAAAATTCTACAACTTTTATGTTGACAACTTTTGACGAATCTCGCCCGGTGAGCCACCGTTTTTGCAATGACTTCTGAAGTTGCAAAAATTAAATATATTGCGACAGCCCATATTTTCTTTGTTTTTTTTTTTTGCCATAATGCAAGAATTATTGAATATATAAGATTTTTTGGTAATATCAAACACTCTCATTATATTCTATATATAAATTGACTTGAATCTTTATGTAATTCCCAGTTGAATCTTTCCACCTCGCATTTGAATTAATCAAAACAAACAAATAATAAACTACACTGGGATTATACAATCAGGACTACATGAATGACTAAAGATAACAAATAAAAAATAACCAAGAGTATATGTCATCTACTGTATAAAAAATATAACATATCTATTTTCGTCGCTGTCTGCATGGTGGAATCGCATCACTACCTGGAGTGTAATATGTTGGTGGTCACCGTGGCCTCTCATTTGCAAAAACTATGGATCATCGGGCTAGATTCATCAAAAGTTTTCAACGTAAAAGTTGTAGAATTTTTTATTATCTTTCCAACGATACTAAGCACACCAAAATCCGACACCTAATAAGCCTGATATGGCCAAAAAATGTGGACTGCCTATTTAATTTTTTTAAAAAAAATTTCAGGGCCAGTCGCCCGCTGACTGGGCGACTAGGCCTATTTTTAATTTTTTTTTAAATGGCTAATTAGATAATTAAATTTATAATCTGGCCTAATTTAAAAATTAAGTTGCTTCCCAATTCATGCGTGCATTTGGCTTAGTAATTAATATGGAATAAAAAGGGTGCAACATGTTTTACACATATCGTACATGTTCTCGTATTTAATTATTAAGTTTTAACAAGAATGGTTCCCATCTTAACTCTTCTCATCTCTATAAATAAGGCTAAGGAGAGGATCTTTGAATTTCATTCTAATTGCTTGAGTAAATGTTTTGAGCTCTTTAAAGAGAGGGAGAGGCAAGGAATAGGATTTGCTTGCATTTAAAGTAAGTGTTTTATTCTTTCAAAATTTTACTTTAAGTACTCTCCGCCTATTTCTCTTTGATTTAATATTTATTTTTATATTTATCATATTTTTTATTTAATTTAAGTTTAGATGATTTTCATTTAAATTTATTTAAATCTCAAATTCAGTATAAATTTTGAGAGCATTCGGCATAGAGGTGTCACATCTAACAATTTTGAAAATCTTCCCATCATCGATGAGCATGATGAGACCTTCAAACCTGCATAAAATCAAACATATGTATATCATACAGCAATTTTCACACACATATTCATATCTTACTCCTCTTCAGTGAATAATAACAATAATGATCTTTACAAGGCAGCATTCAACTGATTGATTGGGTGGAAATGAGTTCAAATTTTAGAATTAGGAAGGTCCAAAGTTTGATTAACTGGATCGGAGAGGGGTGGGCAAAATTTTTAAAATAAGCACGATTAACACCTTAATTAGTGGATTAGGCACATTTTTAAAAAAATTTAAAAATAGACGCAGTTGTCCGTTTAACGGGCGACTAGCTCATAAATATTTTTTTTAAAAAAATGTGACAGAGATGGGACATTGATCCCAATCTCGGCCTTTCTCCTCCCAGAACGACGAAGCACCCGTCGCCACCCCTACTCACCGACGCCCTACTCTGATCGATGGCCACCGCCTTCACTCCGCCCGAGGATCGGCCTTTGTGGGAAAGAAGGTATATTTTGCCCTTTTTTTAAAACAAGTGAGTAATATGTGAATATGACATGTATATGTTGTATTTTATGATATTTATAGGAAAACTTAATGTGGATTTGGAGTGTGTAGCAAATTTGGGTTTTCTTTAGGTATAGTGTGACATGCTTTTCTTTGTGAATGTGATATGCTTTTCTTTAGGTATAGTGTTTGTGTGTAGTAAATTTGTTATGTTATTTAGCATGGAGAATGGAGAAAGTGTATCAAATAGGGAGAATGAAGAAAGTGCATCAAATAGGTATAGTGTTTGTGAATGTGATATGCTTTTCCTTATGTTATTCACCATGGAGAATGGAGAAAGTGTATCATATTCAAATATGAAGAAGAAATCGTAGCTATGTGTGCTAAAGTCTGGATTTGTAGTCTTGATTATTCTTAATATTCTTCTACATTTATAAATTATTGATGTTCTCTCTTTCCCAAATGAGTAGTTATGTGTGCTAAACTCTTGATTTGAAGAATGTATTGTAAGTTTAAAATATTTATTTTATGTTGTGATTTCTTATGTTTAAAATATATAATTGGAAATTGAATTAACAATGTGAAGCTTGTGTAGATCCTAAAAAGGCACTTTTTAAATAGAATGCGACGCAAGTGAGATTTTGCTTATCTTCCTATTTTTGAGATAAGTATGGGAGAAGCATAATTTTTCTATCAGTAGACTTAACTTAACTGTTTGGGGTCATCTTTAAGAAGTATAATTTTTCAATCATTTTGTAAGTCAGATCTTTGATTTCTTTGATTTTTTTGGTTCGTGAGATGAAGATTAATTTAGATAATTTAAACAGGTCTTCTCTTAAGCATTCCTGCCTCCGATACACATTTGATTCGAATATGAGTTCAGACACAGTATGTTTAGTGTTATATTATGGCAGCCAAGTTACTGTTAGTGATGATTTCTTCCCTAAGTATAGTGGCGAAAAAAATCATCCTATATTAATTTCGCACCGGGCTGATTTTAGCGGCATATAAAATTGAATCATGCAGTCACTAAAAGTTTATTCGACACGGTTCAGGATTAATCTCATATGTAGGTTTCCTGTTGGTGCCAGTTTCATTACTACACCATTAAATGATGACAAAGTTTGTGAGTCGATCATCAATACAACAAGTGTACAACCTGTTGTTGTGTACATTAAAATTGAATTGAAACCAATAGATGATACCGAAACCCATAATTATACTGAAGATGAATTTCAATCTATCAAAACTTTCCAACACCATATACCGCCACAGAAACCATATCATTGGTAAGTTGTTTGAACTGCTTATCTGAGTACATATTTTCATCTTAACCTTATACACTACATTCAAATGTGCAGCACTGATGATGTAGACATATATGCATCTCCTATTCATGATCCTCATATGGCCTCAACTTCGCACTATGGGTGAGAATCATTGGATCGCTCCTCCGTAAACCGGGGATGAGGGCTACAAAATAATGCCGAAAAACCGCATTAATGATGACGTGAAGGTAATATGAGAGAACAACACCATCAAAACACTGGAACCAGTCAGATATTGAGAGATTATACTAACAAAATATGTTTAGTAATAATGACTACATTCGAGCTTGTCAGTCAACCCAAGAATGGGATGAAGAACTAAACTTTAATGGCCTCCCAATAAATTCTATTTTTCTAGAAGATAATTTCATTCCAACACACCTAAATGAAGGAATGCGTTTTCATGACAAGAGGCACCTTAAATTTACCATCCAGGGTTGGTCAATAACAAATAATGTAGAATATATGATAAGTGATTCTAATAAAATAAGGTTCACGATATTTTGCATTCATAGCAATCATTCTAGTAAGCCATATTTGTGGCGGCTACATGCTCGTGCAAGCAAGAGTCTTGGTGGTGCCTGGGTGATTTTCAGTATGTCAGGGCCACACACATGTTCTCATTCCATATTGAGTAGTGGACATAGGCAGTGCACCTCTCAATTTATTAGCTACTACATCCATCCAGTCATTAGATGTCAGATGGATTTGAAACCCAAGTAAATTATCAGTCTCATAGAATCAAAATTTAACATTAAAGCTTCCTATATTAAAGCATGGGATGCCCGCAGAAAGGCTATACAAGTTATAGTTGATAGCTGGGAGGAGTCATACCGTGTACTGGATCACTTCATGATTGTTGTATGTTCAATTATGCCTGGCACTGTGTATAACATCCAGTCAAGCGATTCTGGCCATTTTCAATGCATTTTTTAGGCATTTGGACCATCTATATCGTTGGTACCAGACCGGTCCTAAGTCTTGATGGTACTTTCCTCCTGGGAAAGTATAGAGGTACTCTACTAACTGCTGTTGGTATTGATACTAATAATGGTTTGTTCCCTTTTGCATTTGCAATTGTAGAAGTAGAATGCAATGAGTCCTGGATTTGGTTTATCATGACATTGCGGGAGTTGGTTCCATTTATATGCACGCAACCTGATTTATGCATTATATCTAACCGTCATTCTGGATTAGTGCGTGGATGCCGTGAAATTTTACATTGGGCAAAACACCGCCACTATTTGCGCCATCTCAATGAAAACTTCAAGAAGGCATGCAGATCGATGGGAATTCCTGATACTGAGTTTGTGTGCCAAAAAATGTATGTGGCTGGCAATACAACTGACATTCACATATTCACATGCTACATTACAGACATAAAAAATATTAAACCAGAGGCTGTTGAGTGGCTGCTAGCAAGAGATGTGGAGAAGTGGGCATTGTGTCATGATGGCGGGTACTGTTACGGCACAATAAAATGGTGTGCTAAAGTGAGCACGTGAATTACCAATTCAGGCTTTAGTAATATCAATTTTCTACAACCTTGTTGTCATCTTCAATAAACAACTAGAGACAACTTCTCACCTTATCCAGGTGAATGAATCAATTTTCACTCCACGTGGGAAAGCTCAACTGCAACAAAATGAGCGTGAAGCACAATAATGCTCAGATCCTACAAGAATAAACGTAACTGAATTCCAGGTTTTCACAATGTCCTCCATGTCATTCAAGGTTGAATTGCACCAAGCACGCAACTTGTACATGCGGAAGCCCCGATCGACATTTCATGTCCACATGTCATTGCTGTAATGGGGCAACATCATGTAAATCATTCAGAATATGTTTCTCTGTACTACACTCTACAAATGTACCACAACACGTATGAAGCTCATTTTCATGTCATTCCCGATCAGACTGACTGGCCAATGTATTTATCTAGTCATCGTACAATTGAACTCGCACCACCAAATGTTAGAAGGCGCACTGGCAGGCCTAGGACACGGTGATATGCAAATACAATGGATGAGAATATTCAGTGGTCCAACAGAATCTGTGGACTATGCAAAAATTCTTGACATAACAGGACTACCTGTCCACAAAGGCGACACTAGTGTTGTTTCGTTAGGCTGTTTGTTTCTTTTAGACTTATGTACATGAAGTGTATTCGTTTATTTTCTCTCAGACTTATGTACTTGAAATGTATTCTGGGTATTAGTATTTATTTACCAATATATCGCCTTTATGGATATAATCATGTATGCTGGAATGTTTTCCTATTTTTTGCATTTATGTGAGATTAGCTGTTATCAGCACAATGTCATCTATTATTCATGATGTGCTTAATTGTTAGTGCTATCGTAGATAAACTTCTATAATGTATAATTAATTGTATTATGTCTCTCAGACTTAGTGTTAACTGAAAGAAATCAGTAAAAAAAAATCAATCTGTAATGTATAATTAATTGCACCGAGACTATATATGTGAATTTGCCAAATAAGATAAATTCTGTCTTTTTTTATGCACCATGTACTGAAATTTTTTATAAATTTAGCTGCACTTATAAATTTATAATGTCACATTTACTGACATCCAATCCCAAATGTTGTTTACGCCAATACATGACATGGCTGAGGAAGGAGGAGCTACTACGCTGGCATGTGACGCCGCATGTGTGAGCCCCGTCAATTATGGCCCCCGCACCTGGAGATTCACAACACGCATGGTGCATAAGTGCACATCGATATGATATATTTTACTTTATTTGGTATAATATTTATGTCTTAATTCATTTGTTGTAATATTAGTAGCTCAGACGTCATTTTGATCATATAAATAATTTGTCTTATGCAGGCGACCATTTTAGAGGCTGCGTCGCATCTACTTATGTTCAGAGAATGGCCAGTTCATTGTCCACAATTTATAGATGGACTACAAGATGCTTGGTTGGACTGCGTTTCACAGCTACAGTATCTCAGACTTGATCACCACTTGCTCACAGCCTTAGTTGAGCGCTGGTCACCGCAGACGAATACATTTCATTTGGCAGTTGGTGAGATGACAGTTACATTACAGGACGTTGCTATGATTCTCGGCCTACGGATTGACGGACCACCTATTATAGGACCACCGATGGTTGGGGAGGGTATATGATGGCTATCTTGGGTTTATTATTACGATAAGCTTATCAAAAGACATCCAGAGCCAGATGTGATATACCTTGATCCTAGACAGCCACATGTTACATCGACATTCCGCATGGGGCAGGCACATACCGGGACATGTTTACCTTTACGCTGGTTGGATGGACATTTTATAGGGATTCATATTTGGATCTACCAGATGTTGACTTTCTGATGCACATTAGAGCGTACATACTGTTCATCATTGGCTGCTTCCTCATGCCATATACTTCTGGGTCGTAGATACATCTGCAGTACTTACCATTGCTAGATGATTTGAGCATGTTTATCAGATACTCCATTGGAGAAACTGTGTTAGCACACCTATACAGAGAGTTGAATGAGGCTACTAAGCCAAAGTGGATGAACATGGCAGGTTGTCTGCATCTACTCCAGGTCTGGTCGTGGGAGCATATACATGTTGGCCGACCCACATTAGAGGTACCCTTTCCATTAGAGTTAGAGGGTCTGAGCATTGGATGCAGGTGGAATGAGGGTTACCTGAGAGAGATGACACCTGCTCATGTTAGAGTGTACAGAGATGAGCTTAATGGTTTACTACAGAGTCAGGTATGAGTAAGTGCACTTTTGATTCATTTTTTCACTGCTCTAATCTTACATATGGCATATATTTTTTAATATGATATCGATATGGGAGATACAGGGAGATACGCACCAGAGTGGCAGATATATATTTAGCTAGGCACGAAATTTAGCGCGCTTGTGTGCCACTCATTTGCTGGAAGAGAATTGAGTGGTACCTCCCCAATCGTGTCCTTAAACAGTTTGGTCTGTCATCGAGGGTCGACGTCAAGCCTATAGATCCTAGCATTTCGAGTCGATGGTCGGGGAAGGCGGCGTTGATAGTACCACCGTGGTTACATAACCCTGGGAGGCCGACATTCTGCAATTGTACTCTGATACTTCCACCTAGAGTTGACCCAGCGATTAGTCGGTATATGAGATGGTATCGGTCCTGGGCCTCCTTGTACATGCTTAGGGCTTCGACCAATCCGCCTACCACCTACTATCCTCGAGCTCCTGGAGAGAGACTGATGGTGAGTACTGAAAAATTATAAGTTATTCAAATTTTGATATGTTATATAATTGCTTCAACAGGGACAGCATATCTTGGACACACAAGATATTTTCCAGCCTTATTTTGGGAGAGATATGGATACCAATTTTTAGCATTCAATCAATACCTATGAGGAGATATGCAAGAAACTATAGAGGGACATGCACATATCAGATAGCAGATATAGAGATTCAGATGATGCCAGCAGTTCTTCTGCATCACCTTCGTCTTCCCAGCCACATACTGTAGGATTTGACACAGGTCCATTGTCTATACTAGATGTCGGTCCATACAGTTACCCATATGGCACACCTACTTTATACCCTTATCAGGAAGCAATGTTTAGTCCATTTCAATCATGGCAGGCAGCAGGCTCTCCTGCGTATCCTCACCCACCAGTCTACATGTCGCAGATACACGCAATGTACCCCACTGTCCCCTTTTAGTCAGGACCATCACATGAGATAGCCAATGTTACACCCCTCGATGATACAGAGGAGGCCACCGACGGAGATGAAGTGCGATCAACAAAGACGCCCTCAATGTCCTCCCCACGCGAAACTCGGAGTGATGCACTTCCACCACGGAGGCACCGCCATCGTTAGATGTCCTTAGTTGTCATCTGTGGTTATGGATCATCTGATAGCTTGATGTACACTACTCTGTCATTGTTTTATATTTTTTATATATACTGCATATCAGCACACCATTTATCTATGTTACATATTTCCATTTTAAGTGAATTATATTTTTTCTGCGAAGTATTAGATATATTTTTTGATATTGAACTGTCCTTTTTAAAAATTTTTGAAGAATTAGATAAGTTTAAGTGAAAATATTTTACATAAGTAAATATCTAACTTTAGATGTTATATATGTAAATACATAAGAATGTGTGTGATATGTTTGTAAATTCCTTTAAAAAAAAAAATTTACATTGTGATGTTACTTATGTAAATACATAAGAATTGTGTGATATGTATGTAATTTCCACTTTTTTTTAAAAAAATATTTTTGGCCAGTTGCTGTTAACGGGCGATTGTGCCTATTTTGAAATTTTTTTTTTAAACTTATTTCACTAATTACAATTTAAAAGGTGTTTAGTTTAAAAAATTTGTCAGAGGGGTGTGTGCTTGTTGGAGCAGTAAATCAAGAAAGGGGGAAAAAATGGGAAAGTGCCTGAGACTAAGAGGAACCCGTTTGATGACGGAGTTCCTTCTTGGCTGTGGCAAAGGGAAGGATCGGATCTTAGGGATTGTTGTATGGGTGAAAGAGGAGGGATTGTGGAATTCGGTTGGCAGAGAAGTGAACAGGAGAGAGTTACTGCTTCAATCCACCGAATCCAGCAGGAGAAAAGAGAGAGCCCGAGCCCCTTGAATCCGCTCGGCTAGGAGAATTAATCAGAAGGAATCTCACTACTGGGATGAGAGAGAGAGAGCGCGAACGAGAGAGGGAGAACGGGAGAAAGCTTTTGGCTTTAGGGAGACAAGAGCGGACGGGATTTCTGTGAGGACAAGCGGGGTTACCTTCGGTTGCCTCCTTCAAGAGCCGGTGTGGCTTGCGGCTTGAAGGAATCGACGAGACCGAGAGAGAGGGTTTATGGGGTTTCGTTCGCTGGTTGCTTGCAGTTGAGGGAGACGATAATGCGTGAGCTGCTTGGAGAAATGGAAGCCTTGAGGTTTTAGGGAGACGATCGTGCGTGAGCTTTCAATTTTTAGGAGAACGAACCTAGCGAATGAGTGGAATGAATTGAATAACTGCATCGGCTTGAAGTAAAATTGGGGTCCTTAGGGTTAGCCATCAATAGTAATTCATATAGGATTTTTTTATTTAACTGATTAAATCAATCCCTAATTTAAATTTTTTATGACAACATCATTATATGATTAAAATACATATCGATTGTAGGTTATTTATATGTTCTGAATGCAACGGCGCAGTCTGTTTCGCAATTGGAGGTCGTTTGGTTCAAGTCGGCGTCAAATCAAAGCCAATTTCAGTTTAAAAATGCGCATTATCACTTCAGATCACTAGACATTTGCATAGACTCATTCGAATAAATCGTGGATAGACTAATTTAATAGATTTTAATGTTTCAAAGTTAACGACACAATCATTTTTGCAAACGGAGATTGTTTGAGCATCGTCGCAGCCTCCTGACTCTGATATGCGTGTTGGTACATTAACGGTTCGATCTCTTGATCGGTTAACCGTTAGATTGTGGAATACGTATACTCTGATCAATTCCGATGTTCTGAATGAGATAGCGAAGTCTGTTCGTCGATCGGAGGTCGTTTCAACTGATTTCGGCGATGTCTGACGCATTTCAGCTCCGATTTGTACTTTGAAGCAATCGAAGTTCTTCAAATTTGGCTTATAGCTTGACGCGCTCATGTAGCATATATGGAGGTCAACAAACATCAATAAATTAATATTATTTTTTATATAAACTAATTAAACAAAAATTATTATTTAGTTTATAGATTATTAATTAATAATTAATTAAGATAACATAATTATAACTAGTAATATTTCTGAAATTATATATATATATATATATATATATATATAATAATCAATATTATATAATTATAATTATTAACTTAAATAAACTTCATTATATACAATTATTATTTTAAATAGTTAAATAAATTATTAATTAAATATTAATTACGGATTTATTAGCATAAGTAAAATAAAATTATGCTAAATTAATATTTATAAATATAATTTATAAATAATTATTATTAAAATCTTTCTTGATCTAACTAATTTAAATCCTAAAATAAATACTTAAATAATTTCTCAAATTTTAATTGGATTTAATTTTTATCATATTAAATCATTTTTAGGATTTAACTGTCCATAAAATCTACTTAATCAGAACTTATATCATTAAGTAGATTAATCGTATTTAATGAGAAGAAAGATTCATCTCTTGTTAAAGAGGTTTTATATATATATATATATATATATATATATATATAATATAACTTTTTCTTTCTATACCATATAAAAACTAACTCTAATATTTAGTGCAATTCATCCCTGGTCCCATTTAGATCTCAATTCCATTCTCTTAAATACATACTCCTTAATCCATATGTAAATAGATATGCATGTTGCATATTATCTACTCTTTCTTACTTAATCATTGATTCAAAAATTATTCAATGTTGATAACCTTTACTTTTTCATAGCCATTATCATGGGCTAATAATAAGTTTCAATTTTCTGTAGAGAGAAACAGTTGAAAAGCTGATACTAGAACCCTTTAGAATCCAAGCAATTCATCCATGGTTCCATTTAGATCTCAATTCCATGCTCTTACGTGGATACTCCTTAATCAATAGGTAATTAGATATGCACGTTGCATGTTATCTACTCTTTCTTACTGAATGATTGATTCTAAAACTATTCAATGTTGATAACCTTTACTTTTTCGTATCCATTACGATGGGCTAATAATAAGTTTCAATTTTCTGCAGAGAGAAACAGTTGAAAAGCTGATACAAGAACCCTTTAGAATCCAAGCCGTTATATGCGACAACTTAAGAAAGGTGTACACAGGAAGTGATGGAAATCCAGATAAACATGCAGTTCGTGGCCTATCACTTGCTATTCCTCAAAGGGAATGCTTTGGCATGCTTGGCCCTAATGGTGCAGGCAAAACTTCTTTCGTAAACATGGTTAGTTGATCTAATATTTAATGAAGTCATGAACAATACAGATAATTCTAATAGGTGAATTTTTTTTCTAACGTTTTGCAGATGACTGGGCTCACAAGGCCGAATTCAGGCACAGTGTTAGTTGAAGGATTAGATATTAGCAAGAATATGGACAAAGTACATTCTTAACTGGGTGTGTGCCCACAACATGTGTGAGTGGTAGTTTAATCATTTTGCAATAAGAAATTAACTTATTTAATAGTTTGACTTCTATGCCCAATCCATATTTTATAGTGCTATCATCAAGGTTGCATTTTCTTAGTGATTTTATCATCAACAATACTAATTTAAAAGATATTATTTCATGACTGAAATAAAGCAGACTGGGTTGACACCGCTTAATTTTATTATAATTATGTTAACCTTCACATATGTGTCATAAATCATAATCTCACGCAATTCCAATCCTTCAGTCGTTCCCTCTAACTGAAAGAAAACTACTCCCGCTTCATTCTCTTCAACCGCTCTTCGCTTCAACCGTTCCCTCCTCTTCCGTTTGGTCCCCTCAAAAGGTTCCAATATTTCATAATATGGAAGATATTATTCTTGACAACATATGCGATAGAGTCCAACCTTTGGTTTTCTCCAAAAATGAGAAGGAATGGTCACCACTTGCATGGGCAATTTTTTTAAATTAAGTATTGTTAGTATATTAATTAGTTAATTAAGTATCAATAAAAAAAATTTAAGAATAAGTATAGTCGCCAATTATGAGCCACACGCCACACATCGACTGATGTGGCGTGTATTAAGTCTGAAGTCACGCCTAATAATTAAGCTTCGTGTTAATTTTTTTAAGGTGTATTTGTGTGAGATGAGTAACAGCGTCACGATTTAGGGCTATGAAGAGAACTAGGATTTTCACGTATACATAGAGTTCCGTACTCATCAAACAAAACTTAATCCTTCAATTTTTGTTCTTCTAAAAAGTATAGAGTAATAAACCTACTTTAAAAACAAAAAAAAGTGCAGTTTAAACATGAAATAGTTCGTGACCGCATCAAGTTGATAATAGTTTAATGGATGACAATCATATGAAGTTAACAAATTCATTTCAAAAATGGACAAATAATAAGAAGTTCATTATGACATAACCAAATTTAACATGTACATGACTCTCAAGTTTATAATGAAACAGATAAATAAAATGTAGTACAGACACAAAAGTATACTATCCTAAACATCTAACGCCTCTGGCATCTGCGTGGAATCGCACCACTCCCAGGTGTGTACTGGTAAGGTGCACGGGATGGACAATCACGCAGCTGATGGTCGCCCTCTACTGCAAGATCCTCGAAATGCGATATCATCCTGATTGGAAGATAGGTGCGACTCATATGTAGGCCGATATGTAGAACGACGATCAAGATAATGAGAAGGACCTGATCGCTGGAAGTAGATAGTCCGGCACTCCACCATGGTGTGCGACACCTCTCAGTACCGATGTAATATGTGTCACCAATATGTACACGCCATCCTCTGCATATCGTAATCTATCAACACATCCCTGTAAGGGGTGATCATCCACAACGCTGATGTATGGCTGAAAGATGTCCCGAGTCGCCACGATATGCTCCGCCTACACGAAAAATAGTATGTAAAATTAGTAATTACATAAATACTGAATTCTGATGAATACTTATATCAGGACTTACATAAATACGCTTCCATCGTGCTCTAAGTAGTGGTCTGAGGATCAAGGCGCAAGAATACTGAGAAGCACGATCCAACACATGTACCGTGATAGTCGCCATGCTATCCACATCCTCATCTAGGCTCTCAACGAGGCAATCCCTTCGCCTCTCCCAAGTAGCAATATGTGACTGGTGGTAATCAACCCAATCGACATCCGCTTTACCTCGACCATCGACCATTTTTGAAACTAGGGTCAAATGGGGCTACATGTACTCTGGGAATAAGACCGAACTGGCGCAGCACTCTATTTGGTAAATGATACTCAACCCTCTTCCAGCTCATAAGAGGGACTCGTAAGCAACCATGTCGAGCTCGCTGAGCATGTATCTAATAGATGTGTGATGCCACCGTACGCTCCCGATCACTCAACATATAGTAAAAATTATGTTAAAACATAATCTGCATTACAGATATTTGAACTAAAGTGTTATCTATAGATCAAACATGTGTTTGTCGCAAGCCATCTACCTCATTTCTTTACACTGCAACATTCACCATTGCTACAAACATACTTTCATTCCATCTACACACAGAAAATAGTTTAAACATATATATAAGCTGCATAATTTGAAAGTGCAATTAACAACACATACCTCAAACCAACGCTGAGACCAACAAGCTCAACAGGATATGGAACATGTAGACACATGAATATGCTCCCAAGCCCAAATCAAGGAGGTGTAGTAACCATACCATGTTGGCCCTATTAGGGGTCGACTCAGAGCCTTCCTATATAGATGAGCTAGAACTGCTCCACCCATAGGCATCATGCTAAAGGAATCAAGGTCATCCATGAGTGGTAAATAATGCCGGTGGACCTCTGAACCAGAAGTATCAGGCAGTAAGAAGCAGCCAATCAGAAATAAAATATAAGCACACAAGTGATGGAAGAACTCCTCTCGTGACCGGTATGACTCAGAAAGTCCACGAGCCACCTGGCATGTATGTCGGCGTGTTCGACCCCCGAATGTCGACCTAATTCGCGACCGATCGGATCATGATACATCACGCCTGGTAAGGGGTGTCATCCCAACAAATCATCGCAGCAATCAGGCCAGGTGTGACATCTCTTTCCCTCGCCAATCACAATCGGGCCTATAATAGGTGGCCCATCAACCCGTAGTCTCAGGATCATCGCCATGTCCTGGAGCGTCATAGTCATCTCACCTACAGCAAGGTGGAAGGTATTGGTCTGCGGAGACCATCTCTCAACCAAGGTAGTCAAGAATGATGATCTAGGATGAACCCGACTAACACAGTGCAGCCCACCGCCAGCCCACCTGATGATCATTACATGATGGGCCACTCCTTCAGCATAAGCAAGTGTGATGTGGCCTCAAGTATGGTGCTCTGCAAAAAAAATAATGTCACTAACCGAAACAAAAGGTAAGCAAGCGTAACGTAGAAATAAAAAATAAAAATCACTTACAAGATCATGAGCGACCACGCTCACAGGAGGCAAGGGATGAACCTCGTAGGTAAATGGTGGGTGGCCTCCCCAGCATGGCTACATCGCCGACGCCTACCGGTGAAGGTGCTCTCACCATCGATTACCGAAAAAAGAAGCAAATATAATAAATATTATAAAATCTAGAGCAAGACAACCGGAAAAGAAAGATAAGCATTATCCTATGTGTAAAATCTAATTATAAGTAAAAGGAAAATGTACCGTTAATATTATGAGAGCACGATGACCTGTAGTGACCAACTGTTTTGCATATGCTACAAGTTCTACTACTGCTACCTACATTTTCATCCATTGTATTTTTGAATCTATTCATACGAGGTTGGCCTGACCTTTTGCGAAAGTTAGGTGGCTGCAACGCGACTAATCCATGCTCTACACTGAGAGATGGCCAATCAGAATGATCTGGTAGAGTATGAAATTCATTTATGTATATCAGCTTATATAGCTATAGAGTGTAGTACTATGACATGCACGTGGGATGGTTCAACCATCAAAATCCCAATGCAGCAATCACATGTGGGCATGGACAATGATATATGATCGTTCTGCCACAATTACAATGATAGAGGCCATTATCTAGCAAATCAACTTTGAATGATCTATTGGACTTGTCAAAAACCTGCATCTCACATGGGTTGATATTTACAGGTTCAGGGAAATGCCTAGCCTCCCTTTCAGTACATTGTAATAGTGTGGACATCCTTTGAGAATAGACAAGCCGACTTCCTCCGAGAAGAAGTGGATAACCGTTTCATAAACAAGGCTATTAAGTTGTAATAGATAACAGTGATTAAAGCCTAAATCGGTAAACCACGTGCCCATTTCAGGACACCATTAAAACACTCAGATGCATTCGTCATCATTGTCCCATAACGCATACCACCATCGTGCACAAGGAACCATTTAATGTGGTCACTACAAGCCAATTGTACGCTTTTCTTTAACATTTTAATATCTAACATTAACGAACGATGAATATCATGTATTACGACATATACATTTTTGGCATAGAAACTCAACATCACCAATCCCCAACCTGTGCATGACCTTTTTAAAATTTTCACGCAAATGACACAAACAATGCCTGTAAGCTGCCCATGAAAAAATCTCTTTGCATTCACATAACAGACCAGCATATTTATCAGATATTATGCACAAATCACGTCTAGTAGACACTACGGGTAACACATCATGCAAGCACAGCAAGAACCACAACCACGAATCAACATTCTCAAACTCTACAATAGCAAAAGCTAGAGGTAACAAACCATTATTGTCGTCGATTCCTACGACTGTTAATAATGTACCCCGATACTTGCCCAACAAAAAGTACCGTCTAAGCTCAACACTGATCGACAGCTACTCCATCCCATTATTGATGGTCCAAATGCCCAAAAAAGTCTCAGGAAATGCTGCGTAGTGGTAGATTGAATTAGAAATCAGACGTAAAGTACTACAAACCGATTCCATATAAAGACGGAGTCCTATAGACTTCTTCGAATATTGCTTTTATTGCCTTACACCTTACATCCCAAGCTTTCATATACAAAACTTTAACATTGAATTTTGACTCATTCTACCTATAATCTCTAGGCTTCAATCACTGTCCGATCATGTATGATGAAGTACGCTATGAATTTTGAACTATCCGATGGGATGCACTTACTATATTGACACATCTATGATTTTCACCAACTCTTGATATTCTCCAAGCACCCCTAAACCTCAACTGCTACTATAATACAAACGTCACTTACAGGGTCTTGTAGGACTATCATGTACACATACAACCGTATAGTTCTTGTGGTTAGAGGTAACTATTTGGAATTGAACATTATTTACTATGCACCACCCAACAATAGAAAATTGCAGACTCCGTTTACTTGCGAAACACATACCTTCAGCAATGTCATTTGGAATTTCAATTTCATTTGTTATGGCAGTTTCATCAGATGGGCCGTCAAAGTAAACATCGTTGTCGCACTCTCTCATAGTTTGACACATCCGGACATACTCGTTTATGGACAACATATGACTCTCACTGTCAATATTGTGAAATGAGTGATTTTTGAGCAGATTATGGCTGTCTATATTTCCAAGCACAGTAGCTTCTAACCCGACTGAACAGTCATCATCACTAATATCCCCGCCGACTCACTACTTGAGCCACTACTCATAGTCTGATACTCATCTTCGACCGCAGCACTCTGAGACACATACGGTTCATCCGAACGATAAACAGTATCGTCACTTCCACATAACTTATAAGTTGAGCAATAAATTATCATATTAATTATTACAAGTATAATCAGATAAATGTTGACCATATACTATCTGGGAATCAACTCATCAAAGCCGTTGTATCCCCTGAGTGTGGCGAAATCTGTGTATGTTAGCGATATCTACCCTCTACCATCGGATTTGATGTGGATGCAATATTAACATCTTCCACTTCGACATACAACACCAACATCAGACGGGAAGCTTCGTCAAGTGTAACTTTACAAACGTCATCGTCAGATATTATAGATGCTATAAATTTGCCACCCACTGGATAACGACATGTTAGAGTGACCGTGTGATGCTCTGGATCAATATACAAGATTCTCATAATTTGTCATTTTAATTCCATTAAGGTGCTGTGACGCAGAACCTTAACTGGATGATTTCAACCTCCCACGTAACTTGGACTGAACTGTTCATCGATACTTAGTTCTCCTCCATAGAAAAGGATCAGCAAAACAAATTCTCTGTTCATTCTTGCCAAACAAACTATATAGCTACTTAACACCTAAATCGCAATGCCTACGCAAACATACAACTCAAATCTCAAACAAAAGTCTAAAAATACTACTCAAATTCCTACCATACATACTCTATTACTTTATAAATTGATAGAAATAGAGATTTACCGTGAGTTTACAAATAATGACGGGGATGTGCGCAAAAACAAGTCGAATCCACGTGAAACTTCAACAAAATGGAGTCATGCCGCGAAGCTAATGTTGGCTTCCAAACCTATATGAGAGAAAAGTGTCAAACGCCGAACGCTCAAGAAGAAAAATAAGTTTATTTCGAATACCCAATGGATACGGAACAATGCAAGGGTTGGATATATGCCGATGTGGGAAGTCTGTATGGTGAAACGGGACGGGGATGCTGGCCGAGCCGGAGAGTGCGAGGAATCGCGAATCGCAAACAAATAGATAGTATGACCGTCTGACGGTCTCTTAGTGCTACCAGGGGCGACTTTAAACTTAATGCGCGCCACGTCACGTCGGAGTCGACATAATGTGGCTAGTCGCCCACTAATTGGGTGACTATACCTATTCTTAATTTTTTATTGATACTTAATTAATTAATTAATATACTAATCATACTTAATTTAAAAAAATTGCCCACTTGCATGCTAGGCCTCGGAGGCTTCTTCTTCGGCGATGAACTCCTCTCATGGTGTCTTCGTCGTCCAATTGTTGACCGCCTGCCAGCTTCTTCTACAACCTTTGTTTGCATTGAGCCTGCAGAAGCCTTTGGTCTCGACGCACCTCATCTCAGATACATTATTGAGCAGTTCAAGTACAAGTTCGCAAATGAGAAGCTTAAGATAAACGCAAAGTTTTACTCTGCAAATTGGCGAACTTGCGCAGAAACATAGCTTTATCATTGGCCATCACGAGCGAGGAGAGCGGCCTCGCTACCATTGAACCATCTGACCATGGCAACGATGAGCGCAGCCGCTTTATGCAGCAATGTTCGTGTCACCGAGACCTCACGATCATCTTGAATGAAACGAAAGAAGTAAATTTATAGCTTTTGATGGAGCTCCTCTTCCTTTCTCGCTCGATTCTAACCATCGATCAACGAAGAGCCGGAGATCGCCAATGGAGGATCAAGACAACAGATATCATCGCATAAGCACCTCCCTTCCCCTCAACAAAGGAACGATCACTCTCTCTCTCTCCACTATGGCAAGAAAACGTGAAGAGACCGCCAAAGATATTCTTCTTCTAGCTTGAGAGGGGAGTGAGACTTCCATAAGAAGCAATGTAACGAGAAGATAATGGAGGAGACGCCGCCGGTGGTGGCAAAGCCCGATTTTTGTCTTGGCAATTTTTTTTAACTAAATATCATTAGAATCTTAATTAGGTAATTAAGTATTAATAAAAAAAATTTAAGAATAAGTATACGCTCAATTATATGCGCCATACGCCTCCCGACGTGGCATGCGTTACTGAAAGAGGCCGCCTACCACTGGGCAACCGGCCAGATATGAAGCGCCGCCGAGTGGGCGATCAAGCTGACATGGAGCGGCCGCAATTCGCGACCGCCCGAGATATTATTAGGTCGATCGTGTCGACGCTATCTCCTTAGTTTCGCCGATTCGAAATCGCTTCCTTCACCGTTGGAGCTCGACCAAACGCCAGCCCACCTCTAACTTCGCGCCACCTACAGTCGACCGCCTACATCTGCCTTATTCGTATTCAATAGAAACTTCTTTTTTTTCCCGTCATTTGGATTCTTTCTTTCCCGACATTAATTGTTGCTACGTGATTTGTTGTTTTGTCCTAATTGGTTGTCCTCTTCGGATGTGGGTTTGTTTAGTCTTCTATTTAGAATTCTATCTATTGTGCATCTAAAAAATTAAGTTTTAGTTGTATTTTAAAGCATGACATGGAATAAGAATATGGTGGATTACAATGTTAGGATGATATTGATGAATTAGTCTTAAGGATAAATCATATAACTATACACTCTATGGACTTCTAATACTAATGGTATAAGTTATCCAAATATTTGGATCACATATATATTATCATATTTTGATATGAATATCAATATCCAAAGAAATATTAGAAGCACAAGGGAGAGAAGAAGGCCAAACTAGCTAAAAGACTTCACTGACATTCCCAAGCAATTATAACAAATATCCAGAAGAAGATAATAACAAAACCAGGGGATTTACAATAAACAAAGAATAAATAACTAAATAAATAACAAAAAAAAAATACAACAAAGACATCAGCTTTTACAACAGAGAAAATCCAAATTACATGCTCAGTACACAAGCCAATAAATAGATAAAGATAACAAGGCCTTCATAAACTTTAATCCATCCCAACAGAGCTGATTACAAAGACATACTAAAATCAAGATATAATAGAATAAGCTGAACATCCTATAGAACGTAAGGATAAGTGTAAATCAAGAAGTCTAACAAGACATGACAAAAGCACCAACTTCCAACAAACCCTAAATGCAAATCTCAAGATCCAAGACCAACAGAAAAGATATAAATAGAGATGAAGAAGGAGAAGTGTAAAATCTTATCAATCTTCCTCCTCGTTTAGTTTCCTTCTTCTCCTCGTCTCGAAGCTTCCTCCTTCCTCCTGAACATTTCCCACGGTGGAAGTCGAAAACCTCCTTAGAACAGCGTTTGCCATCTCCTAATCATCCTCTAACTCTCTCTCGGGAACCCTAATTTTCCCTCACACGAATGAATCGACAGAACTATCCACTTCAAACGCTCAATGATCGACTCTATCCAACCATCAAGATCTCCTCAATCGCCACGCTAGACGACGATCATCGTGAGACTCCGATCCGCTTCCTCCTTGGCCCACACCTGTAATCCACTAAGATAAGAAAGAATACAAGCCGTTTGATCAAGACACACATCCAAGGGACGACAGTAAATCAAACCCATCCAACGATTCAAGAAAACGCTCCAGAGTAACTCAATCCGGGTGATCAAATCCAACGGTTGAGCAAAAAGGCACCTATCCAACGGATCAGGAAGCACCCGCAACAGCATCTAAACTCACTTAACTCAACCGGGTTCAGACCACTCAGCGGATCAACTCAGGAAACGAACTCAAGGCAAACCGGATCAGCCCAACTAAGGAGTTAGGAACTTATCACTGGTGCTCTTGTTGACTACATCATCAACACAAATGGCAGAAGGCACAAGACACACAGCCAAGACCATAGATGAGTGTGTAGGAAGACTGAATAAAACAGATGAACAAATGTCTTCAATAACTATGATATTAAATGAAGTATCCAGAAGACTCTCATCAATTGAAGAAAAATTGGAAAGTAAGAACAACAACAATCACAGGTATGTACCCCTCCTCACACTGAAATTTCCTTTCCTCCTAGACAACAAACTCAACACAACAATAGGCCTATGAAAGTTGATATGCCAAGATTCAATGGAGAAAATCCTAGAGGTTGGCTGTTTAAAGCAGACCAATTTTTTCAATATTATAGCCTCTCAGAAGACCAGAAATTCTTAATAGCTGCCTACATGGAACCAAAGACTAAGTTGGTACCAATGGATGCATCATAATCACCAATTACACTCATGGATACAATTTAAAGAGCAAGTTATTCGGAGATTTGGCCCCTCCTTGTAGAGATTTAAGGGTGAACTTGCAAAATTACAAATGTAAATCTACAGGCGTAATTTTATAATGAATTTGAGGAATTAGCAAACCGATATCGTATTCCACCGAATTCTTACGAGTTATTTTGAATGGTTTAAGGCAAGATATAAAAAGGGAAGTAAGAGCATTACGCCTACACTACTACAGCCTTCCTTAGCTAAATTGATGGACAAAGCAATGGTGAGGATATAACAATGCCAAGAAACTATAGAACACACCAAGCTCAGTAAACAAAATCAAAACTATCAACCACCTTATCGCCATCACCTCCAGAATTCCAAAGATTCAACCAAAACAATGGAATGCACAATAGACAAAACAACCCCATCCAGAAACTGACACCAACACAAATAGATGAAAGAAGAAAAAAGGGATTATGCTTTAATTATGATGATAAGTATTACAGAGGACACATTTGCAAATCAAAACTGTTCAATCTAATAGTGATCAATGAGGATCAAGAACAATATGTCCAGCAAGACTCTGAACCTGAATTGCAAGAGTTACAAGAAGAATTTCCTAAAATCAGTCTCAATGCATTTACAGGTGTCCTAACCTAGAACATTAAGATTACAAGGTGCAGCAAAAAAAAAGTGTACTTATTGAAAGTGGTCGACCCATAATTTTATCCGCCTAAAGTAGCCAAGTTTATAGACCATACAATCCCTGCCTGTTTAAAGTATTAGTAGAAATGGAGAAACATTAAAGTGTTCGTGAATATGCTCAAATATTCCTATACAACTACAAGGATACACTTTCATCGATTGCTATCTTCCTATGCAAGGAGCAGATGTAGTGTTAGGAGTTCAATGGCTAGAACAACTAAGTGAGTGTATAACTGACTATAAGAAGCTCACCATGAAATTTTATCACAATGACAAGTTAGTACAACTACAAGGAGATACCTCATCCAAAGTGGATAGCATTACATTCCACCAGTTTACTAAATTACAAAAAAAAAGAAATAGTTTCATACTTACAAATCGAAAAAATACGAGGAAGTAACACACCACAAAGAAATTCAACAAATTACCTGAAGGCATACAACAAGTATTAACACAATACCAAGAATTATTTCAGATTCAAGTTTACCTCCCAACAGGAAGATAGACCATAAAATACAAATAAATGAACTCAACCTCCAAAGTTAAAAAAATTATAGATATCCCCATTTTCTAAGACGAAATAGAAAAGTCGATTAAAGAAATGTTAGAATCGTGGATCATAAGAGAAAGTACCGCTTTTCATCTCCACCTTGTTAATAAAAAAAAAGATGGCACTTGGCATTTTTTGTGGATTATAGGGCTTTGAACAAAGTCACTATACCGATAGTTTCCCATTCCAACTCTTGAAGAGTGATGGATGAGTTACATGGGCTATCAGTATTTTCCAAATTAGATTTAAGATCCGGTTATCACCAAATCGAATGGCAGAGAAGCCATCTATAAACGGCTAACTCATGAAGGTCACTATGAGTTCTTAGTAATGCCATTTTGATTAACCAATGCCCTCTCAACATTCCAAGCACTAATGAATTCAGTACTTAAACCATTTTTAAGGAAGTTTGCTCTAGTTTTTTTTTGATGATATACTCATATACAGTCAAACATTGGAACTACACCAAGGTCATCTACAAGCTATTTTAGAGCAACTGAAACAACATACACTATATGTCAAACCTTCTAAATGCTATTTCATCCAAGATAGAATAGAGTACTTGGGTCATATACTATCCGACAAGGGATAGAAGTGGATCCCTCAAAATCAAAGCACAGCATGGCCTATGCCAAAAATAGTAAAATAATTAAGAGAATTTTTGGGCTTAACAGGATACTATAGAAAGTTTGTTAAAAATTATGCAGCAATGGTATCTCCCTTAACATCAATGCTTGGTAAACAACAATTACAATGGACAGAAGAATCCATAGCAGCATTCAAACAACTGAAAGAAAAAAACGATCTCATTAGATTAGCTTTCCCAAATTTTACTATACCCTTTATTTTAGAAACAGATGCCTCGTGGACGCAATAGAGTCAGATAGCTCAAAACAATCACCCTCTTGCTTATTTCAAGAAAAGTTATCTCCTACAATGTAGAAAACATCAACATATGCCAGAGAACTTTATGCTATAACCGAAGCTGTGGCCAAATGGAGACAATACTTATTGGGAAACAAGTTTACAATCAGAATAGATCAAAAGAGCATTAGAGAATTAATGCAACAAACCATTCAAACTTCTGAACAAAGAAAGATTTCTAATTAAGCTCTTGGGATTCGATTATACTATTGAGTATAAACCAGGGACATCAAACAAGGCTGCTGATGCCCTATCCAGAAAAGAGTCCAATACAGAAGTAAATGCTAAGGCAAATTAGTCAGAAGTTTCCATGACTGTACACTTATATGCTTATACTCAACACTTTACAAATTTTCTCCAACAAATTAAAGAGGAAACAAGCGCCAATAAGAAACTCCAACAGATACAGCAACAGATAGCAAACAATCCAATAAATTTTTCCTAGCATAAAATTGCTAATGGATTGCTATACTACAAAGACAGATTGCCAAAAAATTCGATATAAAAATACTCTTATCAGAGAATTACATTCAACACCAGTGGGAGGGCATGGAGGCATCCAAAAGACTTTGACCAGAATTACCCAACAATTCTACTGGAAATAGATGAAAAAGGATATAAAATATTTTGTATCAACCTGCTCTATCTGTCAACAAGTCAAGTATGATACTCAAAGACCAGCAGGATTACTACAACCACTGCCCATACCAAAAGCCATATGGGAAGAAGTATCCATGGACTTCATTACGGTTTACCTGGTCTCTAATAAAACAACCATACTAGTAGTGGTGGATAGATTATCCAAATATGCTCATTTTTTAGCCCTACCAAATAAGTTTTCTGTTGTTTATATAGCTCAGATCTTTATCACAGACATTATTAAACTCCATGGTATTCCACAAGGAATGATCGCAGATCCATATGAGCAATTTTGGCAAGAATTATTCAGATCAAGTGGGACTACTTTAAAACACAGCAGTGCTTACCACCCCCAGACAGATGGACAAACAGAGGTAACCAACAGGATCCTAGAACAATACTTGAGAAGTTTTGTGTTGGAAACACCTAAAGTATGGTTACAATTCCTACCTTGGGCAGAATTCTCATATAATACTTCAATCAACACATCAACAAAGATGACCCATTTTCAAATTATATATGACAGACTCCCCCCTAATGTAATACCTCACAATGAAATTCCAACATCCAACACAGAAGTGGAAAGCATGTTACAACAGAGAGACCAGATGCTTCAACAAATGAAAACCAATCTCCAACAAGCACAAAATAGAATGAAACAAATGGCTGATAAACATAGAAGAGAGCTTCAATTACAAGTCAATGACTTGGTATTGGTCAAGATACAACCTTATAGACAGATTTCAGTGGAATCAATACACCAAATTACAAAGGAGATATTATGGGCCTTTTAAAGTACTACAGAAAATAGGAAATGTAGCCTATAAAATTAAACTACCTATATCAGCAAGAATACATAATGTATTCCATATCTCCAGATTAAAATCATACAAACACGATCCTAACATACACCCAGCACAATTATCAACACAATTCAGGGAAGGACAAATGCTTATCAAACCGATCAAAGTTCTAGACCACAGAACTATACTAAAGGGGGATCAACATATCAAAGAATTACTAATACAATGGGAAGGATTGTTAGCAACATAACTCATGGATAAGAGAAAGAATTACAGAATCCTTTCCAGAATTTGACCTTGAGGATAAGGTCAAGGTGGGGGAGGGGAGTAATGATATGAATATCAATATCCGAAATATTAGAAGCACAGAGAAGAAGGCCAAAGCTAAAAGACTTCACGACATTCCCAAGCAATTATAACAAATATCCAGAAGAAGATAATAACAAAACCAGGGGATTTACAATAAACAAAGAATAAATAACTAAATAAATAACAAAAAAAAATACAACAAAGACATCAGCTTTTACAACAGAGGAAATCCAGATTACATGCTCAGTACATAAGCCAATAAATAGATAAAGATAACAAGGCCTTCATAAACTTAAATCCATCCCAACAGAGCTGATTACAAAGACATACTAAAATTAAGAAGTATAACAGGAATAACTGCCAGAACATCCTATAGAACAGAAGGATAAGTAGCCAGAAATCAAGAAGTCTAACTGAAGACACGACAAAAGCACCAACTTCCAACAAACCCTAACAGAAATCATTTAGAACCTCAAGATCCAAGACCAACAGAAAAGATATAAATAGAGATGAGAAGAGAAGGAGAAGTGTGCAGAAAATCTTATCAATCTTCCTCCTCTATTTCTAGTTTCCTTCTCCTCTGCCCTCGAAGCTTCCTCCTTCCTAACATTTCCCACTGGAAGTCAGGAAACCTCCCTTAGAATGGAGCAAGGTGCCATCTCCTAATCATCTGCCTCTCTAACTCTCTCTGAACCCTAGTTTTCTCTCGGCCGACGAATGAATCCAGAATAGAGAACTATCCACTTCAAACGAAGCGGCTCGACGATCGACTCTATCCAACGATCAAGATCTCCTCAATCAGTCACGGTTAGGATGATCAGACGATCCAGAGACTCCCGCTGCATCCGCTTCCTCCTTGGCCCACACCTGTAATCCACTAAGATAAGAAAGAATACAAGCCGTTTGATCAAGACACACATCCAAGGGACGACAGTAAATCAAACCCATCCAATGGTTCAAGAAAACGCTTCAGAGTAACTCAATTCGGGTGATCAAATCCAACAGTTGAGCAAAAAGGCGCCTATCCAACGGATCAGGAAGCACCCTCAACAGCATCTAAACTCACTTAACTCAACTGGGTTCAGACCACTCAGCGGATCAACTCAGGAAACGAACTCAAGGCAAACCGGATCAGCCCAATTAAGGAGTTAGGAACTTTTCATATTTGATTTAGTGTTTCTATGGATCAAGGCTTTCCAAAAGAACATTATTTTTAAGGTTTATTATATAGTAAGAACAATATAAAGAACTCTCAGTTAAGAAATGTCACTTATGCTGGACTTATACTCAATTAAAATACATGCTTATTCTAGTGAAGCAAAGTTTTAGAATTCAAAATGAAAAGGCATATGAAAATTTGATAATAGATTTCTAGAATATGGCATGCCTCTTTGATTTATTATGCTTCGTAGATTGTTTTCTTCATCCATGATATAGTTGTATTTTCTAAATATAATGTTGCTATGTTGGAGTAATTGATTTTATTTATTTCATACTACCATGCAACTTGAACTTTTGCCCCAATTCTTTTATTCTCAATTCAAATTTAATTAGTTCAACTTAGTGTTTAGATGAAGATTTGTGTCAATTTGACTTTAGCACTTTGTTCTTCGATCAATATTTTAATGGATGTTTTTGTTAGTTTTCTCTCATTAAATCGATCATTTTTTGAGAGCTTTAAAAGATGTGAATCTATGCTCAATTGAGGAGCTCTCAACCTTCAAACATTTCATCCCTCAAAATAGTATTCTTTATCTAAGTGCTGTGAAGCATGAATCTCTTTAATTATAATATTAAGTTTATACTTATATTTTAAGCCATTTTTCTCCACTCCTTAAAATTTTCAACCTACAAAATTCATTTTGGGAAGAAATTATGATTAAAATTGGTGTGGACTGCGTGAGTAATATATCTTATCATGAAGTTATCTCCAAATTCCCTTTGAGATAAATCTTTTCTTTGATGTATCTTAACACTATTATATTTGCATTCTTTTCTATGTGTATGATGAGGAGCACCGCCTGCCGCCTGGGACGATGACATAGACATGCTAAGAAGGCCAGCCCACCATTGGAGGCTACACCTGCTGAGGTTCATCTTAGTATTGCCTCCCTACGTGGGAGGCATCGAGCCGCTCACCCTGATACTGTAAGTGAATTTTATTTTTTAGAATGGGTTACGCTTACCTTTTATTTCTATGTGTACTTAGAAATTTTTTTGAGCACCATACTTCGCATCACACTTGCTTATGTCAAGGAGTGGCCCATTACATACGATGATTCATCCGCGGGGGCTGTGCGCTCGGTGATTTACACTTCATCCGACTAGATCATCATTCGTCACCGCCTTGGTTGAGAGATGGTCTCCGCAGACCGACTTTCCACCGTAGTGAGATGATGACGCCTGTGACGCGGGCGATGATCCCGACTACGGGTTGATGGGCCACCTATCATAAAGTGGTCAGGATTGGCGAGGAGAAGAGATGGGACACTTGGCGATGATGATTTGGGGACGACACCCTTACCGCATGATGTATCATGATCCCATCATTCCACCTGGATCGATCGACATTCGTGATGGGTCGCATTACGCGTATTAGGTGGCTCGTGGACTTTCATAGGAGTCATCCGAGACGTAGTAGTTCACTTGTTTATATTTTATTTCGATTACTTTACCGCCGACACTTCGTCGTGGAGGTCCACCTACGATTTACCACTCTGAGGACTGGATTCCTTTAGCATGATGTCATAGGTGGAGCCTTTAGCTCATCTATATAGGAGTCGACGAGTCGAACCCGGCCAACATGGCTGGTTGCTTACACCTCCTTCAAATTTGGGCTTGGGAGCATATTCATGTGGGCAGGCCAACTTTACATGTTCCATATCCTGCAGAGCTTGCTAGTCTCAGCATTGGTTTGAGATATGTATTGTTAATTACACTTTCAAATTATGCAGCTTATATTTATGTTTAAACTGTATTCTATGTGCAGATGGAATGAGAAGTATGTTCATCAGTAGCCAATGGCAAATGTTGTAGTGTACAAAAATGAGCTAGATGGCTTGCGGAAAACACAAGTTGGATCTGCAGTTAACACTTTAGTTTAAATATTTGTAATGTAGATTATGTTTTAACATAATTTTTACTATATGTGCAGGTGATCTGGGAGTCGACAAATGATCATCAAAGACATCTATCGATATATGCTCAATAGGCTCGACATATGGTTAACGAGTCTCTTATCACCGGAAGAGGGTTGAGTAGCATTTACCGAGAGTATGCCTTATTCCCGTGTAGATGTCTTGACCCTAGTTTCAAAAGGGTCGATGGTAAAGCGGATGCGACCGGTTGATTACCACCAATCACACATTGCTTCTTGGGAGAGGATTGCCTGAGGGCCTAGATGAGGATGTGAAGACGATCGCCAATACATGTGTTGGTTTAGATCATGGACTTCTCTCAGATATCGCACCGACAGATCCTCCACCACTTACTACGCAGACACCAATGGATTTATGTAAGTTCTGATATAAGTAAGTATTCAATATTTATGTAAGTGCTAATTTTACATTCTATTTTTCATGTAGGCAGAGCATATCGTGGCAACTTGGGACATCTTTCAGCCATACTTCGGTGCTGTGGATGATCACCCCTTACAGGGATGTGTTGATAGGTATGAGCTGATATGTAGAGACTTGGATGAGCGTGTACATATTGGTAACACATATTACGGATCGGTGCTTACAGAGGGTGTTGCACACCATGACTGGAGCGTCAGGCCATTTACTTCTGCTAATCCAGGTCCTTCTACGTATGTTGATCTAGGTCCTTCTACATATCAGCCTACATATGACTCGCAGCCACCTATATTCCAGTCACAGGATGATATGACGCACACTACCGAGGATCTTACAGTAGAGGGCCACCATTAGCTGCGTGATCGTTCATCTCATGCACCTGACCAGTACACACCTCGGAGTGGTGCTATTCCACGCAGATACCGGAGGAAGACAGTTGTCACACGGTATAGATGGGACAAGATAGTATACTTTTGTGTCAGTACTATATTTTATTTATCTGTTTCATTACAAACTTGAGAGTCATGTACACGCTAACTTTGATTATGTCATAATGAACTTCTTATTATTTGTCCATTTCTAAAATAAATTGGTTAACTTCATATGATTGTCATCCATTAAATTATTATCAACTTTATGCGGTCACGAACCATTTCAAGCTCTAAACCGTGACGCTGTTACTTATCTCACACAAATAACCTGAAGCCAGTCTCCCAGGGCGACTGGCTTCACACCTTAAAAAAAATTAACCTGAAGCCAGTCGCCCAATTAGTGGGCGACTGGCTTCAGATTACCTGAAGCCAGTCGCCAGATTAGTGGGCGACTGGCTCCCGTAATCTGAAGCCAGTCGCCCACTAATTGGGCGACTGGCCTCAATTTCACGTGGCACTCCACGCCACGCAGGAACCGACGTGGCGTGACCAGTCACCCACTAATTGGGCGACTATACCTATTCTTAAATTTTTTTATTAATACTTAATTACCTAATTAAGATTCTAATGATACTTAGTTTAAAAAAAATTGCCCTTTGTCTTCAGCATGAGGACTGCAAACGACGTCTAAGAGGAGGCTGAGATGGTTCTCAACAAGACTTGGAAGTCGATATTCATGACTGATGACCAAATCGAAGCTCAGAAGGGAAGCCTAGATATACTACACTGTAGTTCGATTCATTCCAATTGCGATGGTAGTGCAGACCTGATTTCTGGTCCCATGAATCCAATAAAAGAGTTTGGAGGAAAACGTGTTTGGTTCGCTTCAATATTAGGTCATACTGACAACTAAGAAGACTTGAAAAGAGCTTATGGGGATGGAAATGCTTTTCCTTCTAAGACATTCGAAATTTATAAAGAGATATTGGAAGAGAACTGCGATGACATAAAATGGCAGAAAGGAGATGTATTAATGATCGACAACTTTACTGTTCAACATGCAAGAAGACCTGGAATACCACCAAGAGAGGGAGGCTCAATGGGCACTATGGAATTGCAACATTTGTCATCAGCAATATGATTTCTTGTCACTGTGGTTGAGAACTTGATGATGGCCATTGCCAATTTGGTACCTAACTTCCGCATGGGGATCATCATAAGTGCAAGAATTCATGTTTGAAGGCCTATTCATGCTCATCAGAGCGTAACGAGATGAAATTCGGCTGTGGTATCACAAGATAACACTCGCTATGCTCATCAAGGTGTACCGAGTAAGCCAAAACAGTCAGATGTGGCACCCCCTATGCTGAAATGCTGCAGAAATTTAAAATATTTGCATATACATTTGCTTTTATGCATGTGATTGAAGGCCTCGTTATGCTCATCAGGGCGTAACGGGATTGAAGGTCAGCCGAGGTGCTTCAAAACACCAACCGTCACGCTCATCAGGGCATGACGGGTAGGCCAAACCAATTCTGATGTAACCCTCTACGCGAAGATGACGTTGGAATACTGCCAAAATTTGAAAGATTTGTATTGATATATTTACTTTTATGCAGGTGATTGAAGGCTTCGTTATGCTCATCAGGGCGTAACGGGATTGAAGGTCGGTCGAGGTGCTTCAAAACACCAAGCTACGCTCATCGCGGCGGACGGTAAGCAAAATACTGATGCATCTATGCGGATGATGCCGGGAGGTTGTCAAAATTGCGTTAAATCATTTTGACTTAGAAAGAATGAAAAGTAAAGGAATCACCTTAAGAATGTCAAGCAATGAAACCTAAAGCTAAAATTCAAATTAAAAACTCCAAACAACAAAAAGGGGAGGAAAAATAGCATACAACAAACACAAAAGTAAAAAAAGGAGAAAATGAAAGCTATTCAGAGGGATAAATCTTCTTTTAAAATAACAAATTCAAAATGCCTTCTTCGCCACTGAATCTGTAACCCTTTATGCAAGCAGAAGAAGGCGATACTAAATTCAATTCTATAAAAATCATATGACTTCCTTTAATCAAAAATTAAGGAATTTCATTCTAATTATGATCTTCAAAATCAATAAAATCACTAATTAGATGAAATTATCTAAGCTATAAACACTTGCATGTGCTCGAACATAGAGATTTCAGGTGCAAATTTTAATGTCTGAAAAGGCTGCACAGGCTAAATTTGAATAAAATGAAAATCTGAAATCAATCTCATAATTCAAACATAAAATTACCTAAATTACTATGCACTAGCATGGGCTCCGATACCATGCTGAATGCTTAAATTCAAGTATCTAAGGATGCTGCGCGGGTTGTTTCCCAATTTAGTCTTAGGACTGGGTTCCGGTTAACAAAACCTAAAACCTTTAATAAGAGTTTTAAATCAGTGAAATCTTTGAGAAATGAATTCTATTAGGTGACAGTAGATCTAATCTTCTATTAGCAGCTAAACAGAGTTGACAGGATCTAAAGCTCTTAAACAAATTCAAATTAATCAATTTTTTAAATCAAATTAAGTAAAAATCTGAAATCAATCTCATAACTTAGAAATAAAAATTATCGAAAGTCTTAAATACACCTGCATGTGCCCCGACACTATGCTGAATGCTTAAATTGAAGTGTCTGAAGATGCTGCGTGAGTTGCTTCCTGCTTAGTCTTAGACTGGTCTAACAAAACCTAAAAACCTATAATAAGAGTTTCAAATCAGTGAAATATCTGAGAAATTAATTATGTCATGTGATAATAAATATAATCCTCAGTTAGCAATTAAATAGAGTTGACAGGATCTAAAGCTCTTAAACATATTCAAATTAATCAAATTTTTAAATAAAATTAAATAGCAATCTGAAATTACTTAAATGAAACTCTATCATTAAAAACTTAAATCAAACTCAATTCATCCACATTCTCAGAATCGCTTGTGGGGTGATGACTAAGAAAACTCTCACAAAGGAGCCAATGTCAAATCAAGTGTCTGTATGTTCAATCTCAATCAATCTCACGCTAGAAGGATGATGGCGTGTCTTCCGATGCGGCATGGCTAAGAGCTCCACGGTAGTTTATAACCGAGTCCTCACGGTGGTTTAGTCCACTCCATTATATTACGATCATGACCGTATATTCCCCAATATCGCCTTTGAGTTGTGAATCATGGGTATACTTGATAGGCAAAAATTCCTGTAGGTAGACTTAAGTCTATCTCCTTAGACAAACACTACCCCAGGTCTACAAAGATTTCTTGGACGACGTAACATATGTGTTGCTGATGAGGATCTTTCTACAGTACTTATCTCCTTGAAAGTAGACTGTGGACCACCGCCAGATGATGGAACCATGGGTCTAGATCGGGCACATCATTATTCCCTCAACTATCTGGTTTAAGCGGGAATGATGAATTTCATAATCTAAATTCCGAAACTCCACATGCTGCTACTATATACTATGCATTTGAGCGATATAAATGACTAGCCTTAATCGAAAGTTCTCTCTCATTTATTGAGAGGGGTAATTAACTATAGGGGCTTGCGCCTATAGGAAACCTGGAACTAGATCTGAAGTCCTCGCAAAATGAGGGTGAAATCTATGGGTAGTGTCTTATCTACTATTCCATCTGCCTTCTGAAAATTATCCGACATCTCAAATCATCACTCTCTTCAATTCAATATCAAAAATTATCGAGAGGTCAATGGTGAATTTTCGGAGCCCACAAATTAATATTAGAAAGATTTAAGCTTTATTTTTTCATGTTCTTCCACATGTTTTTTGACTAGTTTGTTTGATTATAGCTTGCCCTGGGACGGCTTAACCGGTAGAGAACACCTCTTATTTTATTGTAGATTGAAAAACCTTAAAGAAGATTTGCTGATATAGGTAAATTATCTCTATAGTCATAGTCTATTTTCCAGCATATGGAAATGTCTTAATCATTGGATGTTGCAAGAGTGAATAAAAGCAGGAAATGTTGCCTATAATCTCTAACATTTTTTGGTCCCCATATAGCCTATACTACACTATAGTGGAACTTAAGAACATAATAATCTTAAGTATAGGGTAAGAAAACTAAACCATTACTTGAGAAAAGACATCCCAGAGTGACTAATTACTGCATATGTTTATTCCATTTAAGAAACTATCAATTTGTTGATTATTTTGTTCTACAGAAAAAGAGCTTATATGTTAAAGGAAAAAAGCCTTATCCTTCATAAATTGCAGGCTGTTGATGAATCATTAAAAGTAGTCAATCTATTAGATAAAGGCATGTCTGATGAGTTAGTTGGACAATATAGTGGTGACATGAAGAGAAGGCTCAGTGCAGCCATATCTCTCATTGGCAATCCTAAAGTATGAAAGGCTCAGTGTAGCTTATATATATTCTCTGATTTTATCATCATTATGCCATAGAGAGAACATAAAGTTGATTTTTCTATTGACTTCTAGGTTGTATATATGTATGAGCCTAGCACTGGACTAGATCTAGCGTCAAGAAAAAAACTATGGAGTGTTGTGCAGCATGCAAAAAAGAATAGAGCCGTTATTCTCACAAGTATTAGTTTTGTTTCTTTTTTTACTTTCTATCAGCACAAAATGCATTTTAAATTTCTATTTTTTTGTTGCGCTTCCTTGATATATTATACCTATGGGTTATTTGAATCAATTAAATGCCTAGCTTTAGAAATGCTCAGCTCATTCAGCTAAAATATAGAAATAAGCTACTTGAAGATATCCCAGAAAACTCTGAGTAACTGAAAACTTTATTTTGGGATTATAATAGCCCACTCCATGGAAGAAGCTGAGGCTCAGAAGTTGATGTATTTTTTCATGCATAAGTGTTATAAATATAGATATTAAATTTTAGGTGTTTAGATATCTAAATTCATAGAAATTGTGTGGTATGTATGTAAATCTATATAATAAAAATACTAAGGAGTTATGCAAGTAAATGATTATATTAAGATATATGGAGTAAGGTCCATTGTAATGAATGATATATATCTATATATTGCACTGAAAAGAGTAAAATAGTAATACTCAATTTTATGCGGGATGGATTAAGACAATGCTTTATATAATTGAACATTATATTTTATTAAAAGAATATATTAATATATTTATTGATAAAATTTTAGTTTTCTGAACAGGAAAATTCATTATTTGTTTTAAGAAAAAAGTCTAATTTAGAATTTAACGATTAGTATTTCAATATGATAGAAAATTCTGTTTAAACATTTGCTAATAATAATAATAATAATATCATTTTTCATGAAAACATTAAATATGCTGGTAAATATAGATAAATAATTATAAAATTAAAGCCGTTATTTTGTCCTTGAAACGTAAACTCAGGTTTTCAGTTTAAGGAAACTTCATTAGTCCGCCGAAGAAGAAGGTCGCGAGACTAGCTTCTGTTAGCCGCTTCTTCTACTTTCTTTGACGATTTAGTAAGATGTTTTAATGGATTCCTGATTCCAAGCTTTCTTCATTATCACGTTTGTCAACTATGTGAACTGCCTGCCTTCAATGAATTACCATAGTTTCATTAATCTTAATCTTTTCTTCTTCTTTTTTTCAGAAATATTTTCTATCCAATTTATATTTTACATCAAACAGGTATGTATTTTCTATCCAATAAATTGTTCATTTGTTTGACTTATTTTAATTATTTTGGGGTTGTAAATTATTTTCTTAAAGTAATCAGAATATTATTTCAAGACTTGTTTTAATTGTTTGTTTTCGTTTTTTAAAATTAATCACAACTTATATATTATAATTTGTTATCTATTTTAACTAAAAAAAATCATAATATTGCCAAAAAAAAAACATGATTTTGAAAAATTATGATTTTCATATGTAAAATTTTATATTGTTATGTAATGATATGCCAATGGTGTAAAATTTTATATTGTTATGTAATGATATGCCAATGGTGTAAAAATGAATTTTGAAATTCAGATAAACTTGAAATTCATTTGAAATATTTTTCCAGTGTTTTAGATTTTTATTTGTTATTTTAATTTTCAAATTTTCATTTGAAAATATAAGAAAAATGCGTGACATCAATTTAAAAAACATGCAATTGGAAATTTATTTTTTTAATATTGAAATCTATTGATGCTCTTCTTCATATTTATTTATTTATAGCATTTAACTTCAGCTTGTGAAGTAGGCCAAACTCAAAAGAAATATATATATATATATATATATATATATATATATATATATATATATATATATATATATATATATATATATATATATATATATATATATATATATATAATTTTTTTTGAAAATTTTTACTATTTCACATCCAGGCCGTTGAAACCTACATTATTTTTATAGATTTATACTTCCGTTATTTTCTGCTGGCATCAATTACTTCAGTGAGAAAATAACGACGTTAGAGAGAGAGAGAGAGGAAGACATTCCTTGAGTGAGAAAGCTTTAAATAAATATTTTGCTGTTTAGATTGATTTTGAGAGAGTTACCGCTTTGCATTGAAAGTTTGGACGCTTAAATCCTCACGGATTTAAACGCCCCTTTATTTATTATAGGGTTTATGATATTTCATGCTATTTTTTTTCTTCTTCTTCTTTGTGCATCTTCTCTTCATTTATCTTCTTATTAACAGAAATTCTTCCAACACTTATAATCAGAGGTTAGTTTATAATTTTGTGTTATCAAGTAATATATGATTTGCAGTATAGTTTTCTATCATATTTAATATATTTTTTTTCAGGAATACTTTCTATCCAATTTATATTTTACATCATCAAATAGGTATGTATTTTACTTTTGTTTTTATATTTTCTCAATTTAATTTTATGCTCATTATTTTTTATTCTTAAAAGTTATCAAAACTCTGTCTCAAACTGCCCGGGTAAAAAAAAAATGACAAAAACATTTAATCTTATCAGCACAACAATGGAAATAGAAGTTTTGAAACACTTTAATTAAATCAATAGATATTTTTTTGTATGTTTTGGTATGGTTTTATTTATTATTATTATTTTTTAATGGTCTTTAATTTTTTTCGTTAATATTTATCTCTTTGAATTGTTCATTTCATCTGTCATCATCTCGCAAAATAAATTTTAAAATAAACAATTACATATTTCAGTCTAATTTGACAAAAATAATGGAATTTGAACCGATCCACTCAACGCTCTAAATTTTAATTTATTATAGTTTGCATTATGCCATAGATTAATAGTTTAAAATATTTTTTTCAACTTTAGTTGTGGAAATACATAATAGTTTTAAGCCATGCATGATTTATCTTATTATTATTATTATTATTATTATTATTATTATTATTATTATTATTATTATTATTATTACAATGACTTTGATCACTGAAAGAATAATATCGAATAATATCATAAGGATCACATGACATTAATATATCAGTAGTAATCTGTGCTTTGTTTTGCATCATTTAACTGTTAACTTTTTTAGCTATTTTTGATGATTTTATAGTGAGAAGTTATTTTGAAGAATCAGAATAGTTATTATGTATTGATCGTCAGAAATAAAATTAATATTTGAATTTAAAAAAAAAATATTCATAAAACATAATAATTTTTCAAGAAGCTATTTGCCTCATAATAATTTTAAAACTAACTTTATAAAAAACTACAATTACCTAAAATAAAAATATAATTCATTTTATTTTTACATCTTTCATTCTCAATTATAAATTTTTAATAACTAAAATTTAAAATAGCTAAAAAGAAGAAGAACTTAAAATTCAAATTAATTGAAATAGAATGGCACATGATTTTATTCTTCTTAGAAACTAATACTCTAATTAAAGAACTATAATTTAAATTGACATCAATTTTAAAAATTAATAAACTTAATTTGAGTCACTTTAACCTTATTTATTTTTATTCAATCAATTTTTTAAAATTTTAAATTAAAATACAAAAAGCTCTCTGTATCCTAACAATTAAGGAGTCGAACAGTTAGAAAAAAAAATATTTTAAAATTTTTTAAATTTTGAAGTGGACAATTTTAAATAACTGATTTTTAACTTTAGTGTAAAATAACATGCTAATGAATTACTGAAAATTTGGTCGGTTATATAAATAAGATATGAAGGTATTAAATATTTGAAAATTTTAAGGGTTTACACTAACTAGCTTAAAATATTGTGAGATAAATAACATAATTATATTTTTCACTGAAGAGGTTTAACATCTAATAATAATTATGATAATTGTAGGATTTATTAAAGTCGTATCCTTTTATGAAAATCGCTTACTGAATTTATTCCAAAATTAATCAGGTGATGTTTTAATTACTCGTAAGAAATGTATATGACAAGAAACAGTTGAAAAATTTAATGATACCCATTTGTTCAGGCTTTTAAATGCCATCTATCCTGAACGTTTCTAATTCCAAAATGCATTAAAATTCATGCTTAATCTAGTAGCCTGCATAAAGTATGTGTTAAGTTTCAATCATATTTAAAAGATGCTTTAACTACTTGTAAGAAGCGTATATGACAAAGAAACAGTAAAGAAATTTAACGGTATCAATTTGTTCATGCTTTTAAATGACATATGTGATGAAAGTTTTTAATTCCAAAATGCGTTATAATTCGTGCTTAATCTAGTAGCCTCCATAAAGTATGTGTTATGTTTCAATAATATTTAAATGATGTTTTAATTACTTGTAAGAAATGTATATGACAAAGAAACAGTTGAAAAATTTAATGGTACCCATTTGTTCATGCTTTTAAATGCCATCTGTCTTAAACGTTTCTAATTCCAAAATGCATTAAAATTCATGCTTAATCTAGTAGCCTGCATAAAGTATGTGTTAAATTTCAATTATGTTTAAAAGATGCTTTAATTACTTGTAAGAAGCGTATATGACAAAAAAACAGTAAAGAACTTTAACGGTACCAATTTGTACATGCTTTTAAATGACATATGTGATGAAAGCTTCTAATTCCAAAATGCATTAAAATTCATGCTTAATCTAGTAGCCTCCATAAAGTATGTCTTATGTTTCAATTATATTTAAATGATGCTTTAATTACTTGTAAGAAGCATATATGACAGAAACAGTAGAAAATTTAATGGTACATATTTGTTCATGTTTTTAAATGTTATCTGTGATGAAAGTTTCTAATTCTAAAATGTATTAAAATTCACGCTTAATCTAGTAGCCTCCATAAAGTATGTGTTAAGTTTCAATCATGTTTAAAAGATGCTTTAATTACTTGTAAGAAGCATATATGACTAAAAAACAATAGAGAAATTTAACTGTGTCCATTTGTTCATATTTCTAAATGACATTTGTGATGAAAATTTCTAATTACAAAATGTATTAAAATTCATGATTAATCTAATAGCCTCCATAAACTATGTGTTATGTTTCAATCATGTTTAAAGGATGCCTTAATTACTTGTAAGAAGCATATATGACAAAGAAATAGTAGAGAAATTTAACGGTACATATTTGTTCATGCTTTTAATTGTCATCTGTGATGAAAGTTTCTAATTCCAAAATGCATTAAAATTTGTGTTTAATCTAGTAACCTCCATAAAGTATGCATTATGTTTCAATCATATTTAAAGGATGCTTTAAGTACTTGTAAGAAGCATATATGACAAAGAAACAGTAGAAAAATTTAACAGTACCTATTTGTTCATGCTTTTAAATGTCATCTATGATGAAAGTTTCTAATTCCAAAATGCATTAAAATTCGTGCTTAATCTAGTAACCTCCATAAAGTATGCATTATGTTTCAATCATGCTTAAAGGATGCTTTACTTACTTGTAAGAAGCATATATGACTATGAAACAACAGAGACCGTGATCTAAGAGTAAGACTATCTACACCGACTCCTTTAGATATATTCACTGCCACCCTTCAAACAACCATTTTAAGCAACTAAAACTAGCTGTATTATTATATGGCGAAACTATAAAAGCCTTGAAAGATCTATCTATTACCTTGAATTAATCTAAATTACTATCAACCATATTATCAAGGAGGGTTAAACTAAAGTAACTCAAGATCAAAACATTGCTCAGTACATGATTTGTTTCATTTTATAAATAGTTTATGTTATATCAATTATTTATTGGAATTATGTTTTTGCCATCTATAATAAAAATATAATGAAAATAATAGCTTTATGCGCAATAAATGGCTGGCCTTTGAACAGTTTCAATGGCAAAACTAATTTCTGAATCAAAGAAACGTCAGGAGAGTCATTAAACTATCCACATTTGCTGGTGGCCAAAGCAAAAGTTATTCCTAGAAATAATTCTTTATATAAGTTGGATGAAAGCTCCTCAAAAGACTGATTAAGTTAGTTTTTGGATCAAATTATTATAGTTTTCAGTATCAAATTACTATGCACTTTTAATAGAAAACTTGAGAAAAATGAAATGTTAATAACAATTTTTGCAAAGGATAGGTACATTATATTGAAAAAAATAAAATTTTGAACTATGATATTAATGTTCATGCTTATTGTTAAGCTTTTTTTTTTTTTTGTTAACTCAAATTTTATTAAATTTGGGCCAAAGAAAATGCCTAGTGCGACTTATGCGGTACAACTTAATTTATAAGAAATTTTTTTTGAAAAATCTATGGAGGTCATGAAATGTTTGGCCTATCATCCGTTTATTATTTTTGCACACATAAATTGGCATAAGAGTTTTGTTAGTATGTCATATGAACCACCACTCTCCAGTTATTCCTATTTCTTCCACATAGTGAATTCATCTTCTTCAACTTTGATTTTCTTTTTTTTTTTTAAACCTAGCTTGAGTGTTTATGTCAATCTGTGTATTTCTTGATGTGTTTTATAATCTATTATTTGTTAATTTTGTACCACTTATTATGAAACACAAGCATAAATAACATCTTTAGCCTTTGTCGTTTTCTAAATTTTTCATGTTATGCAAAGATATATTACTTCCGAGACAAAGAAATCTCCATGGACTATTGTATATCACCATCAAGCTTTTGGTCTCGTGAATGCACTCATGAGGAAGAACCTCACCTTCCGTCTCAATTTCAATCTTCTCTTTATCTCTCAACTCTTTCTCGTTCTTCTCATAAACCCTTCTTTTGACATATTGTCAATGTCTTCTATCACGCATGTAAATCCAGAGAAGAAACATCAAAACAAATCTAGGACTAATCATCATCCCGGTCTTGCTGTGCTCAATGTTGTTTGGCATTCAAAACTAGCTTCAATGATTGCATTTGAACCGAGATACTGGACTGTGAATGCATAGATGATGAAAGAGACGAATCTGTGATAAAAAATGCTCTAGTGTCTTTGATATGATGCTAGGAAAATCAACATATTGCGGCACACCCACCGCCTTCCGCTTTATTTCGATAATGCCTCGCTGAGCAACAAGAAGTAGAAGCTCACCTGCTTCTTCAGTTTATAATTCCGGGCTACCTGATAATTCTTGCAAGAAAAATGAATCTTGCCCTGTCACCATACTTATCACCGGGCAAAATCGCACTTTGGCACAGAGTTAAGTGATAGTGATTCCATCTTCGTGTTCTAATGCGCTAGAGAAAATGATAGATCTTGGCAGAAATCTATTTGGAAGCAAACCTTTGGAGAACCCTTCGATTCTATTAACCCTCGGTGCCGCTCGAATTTATGTTGGTAAGCCAATTAAATCATATATCTGTTGCTTTTGATAACAATTTTGCAAAAATGAGGTGCACTTTGCTTTTAAAATCTCTTTTCAGGGAACAATTACAGTGCCTCCAACAACATTTTACTTTGAACCAGCTTTCATGATGCTTGGTCCAGCTCTTTACATTGTTCATTCCAAATGCAGTTCAAATATAACATTTCCTGTTTCAATCAAGATGGCTGGCCTTTCACTCTCTCAAGGTTTGTTCCTTGAGAGCTCCAGAAGGTTTTTTTTTAAATATTTTGGCATGCATAATAAAAATAGATTGTGTGAATAAATTGCTTAGATGTAAAGTGTGTGGATGGACTCACCTCCGTGAAAATTCTTTAGTGATAAACAAAGAGTTATATATGGGTTACCAAGTCGGAAACCCCGACCATAGAATTGATGAAATACTTGCAGGTTAATTTTTCACCTTCAATCACCATTTACTAGCAAAATGTTTGATTTGTCATTGTTGATACTTGGATTAACATGCTTTTTCATGGATCAGCTTATGATTTCTCCAACAAGAACAACAATATTTTCAATGTGACCATATGGCATAATGAGACTTACAAGAACAATGGCCCTCTCCTTGAATTTTTTCTTCAAATGGTATGTTATGATCATCGTGTAATATAAATTATAATTTCATGTGAATTATACAATTATTAGAACAATGCAGAACTTCAACCATAAAAACCAATTGCACTAACTTATTTTAGATATTCTTTTGGTATTGTTAAAAATGAGAATCAACCCAAACCTGATTATCAATTAAGTGAAGCTGACACAACATAGGAATAGACAGAACGATGCAAGATATCCCACATCATGGTATGGCATACAAGCAATAAAATTATGATGGCATGAACATCAAACAGCATTAAGATTTATTAAGATAAATAATGTCATTCAGCACCATTAGCTAAAAAGTACAATATTTGATACATTTGAATTTTTCTTCTGACAAAATATATCCTCAATCGATCAAGTCTATAAGTCTTACAAGGGTGTAGAAATATACTTATTGTATAATTTGCCCTACATTGTGACCATGAATAAATGTGAAGGTGATGGAGAGTTCAAAGTTGTTGATCGTCGTGAAACTTTTAACGTTTTTGATTTCAGACTTTTGATTTAGAAAGAACATAAGAGAAGAAGAATTGGACTATTGGAGAGAGGGAGAGAGAGGGAGGTAGAGAGAGAGAGAGAGAGAGAGAAGGAACGAGTGTCATAATTCTGTAAGGAAACTAGTAGGGAATAGGCTTGGGTTGTTCATCATGGAGAAAAGCTACACAAAAAATCATTTGGGTACTACCTTTATATGTGGACAAATTAAATTTAAGAGAATGTCATCCACTTTTGCTTGGGAAGAACTTTTATTAAAATGCTAGGTTTGTCGATTACGGTTCATAGGTTGACTTTGTGTCTAACCCAAAATTGAACCAACCCAACTCTAACCGATTATATGGCTTGAAAATCCTGACCCAAACTTGACTAACCCGAACTCGATCAGTTTAGACATATATTTCAAGTCAAATTTGAATTGGTGGGTCAAAATGACATTAAATCTGAGTCAATCTCAGGTCCTATATCTAAAATATTCTAGCATAAACTGAGAGTACAATGAGAATTTAAAATACATAGAAAATTTTTATATTGCATTTCAATTTATTCAAATCAAACACTAATATTTTCAAACTCCTGCATTTTAAATATTTTATAACCCTTTTTTAGCAAACCAAATAGCACCTAAATTAAAAATAAGGGACAAATAAAAGCACAAAGCCAACAAAAACACTAATAGGATAATTGTTGTTTATCTCAAGTCAATCAATTTTTCAAACTAATTCATCTCACGAAAACGAATCTAAGACCTCCAAACCCAAAATTTATCTCTTTCTCCATCACAATTAATGGCCAAAAAATAGGCTTTGTATGCTTTATCTCTCATCTCTCTCTTTCTCTCTCTTGTTCTTCTTCATCCCTTCCTCTACTTCAACTCTTCTTCTTCTTTGTCCTTCTCCATCTCTTCATTTTCTTTTCTCCTTCTTTGTCTCCCACCTTTTTCTCTCTCTCTCTTTGCGCCCCCCGCCCGCCTGCCCCCTCACACAAGGAGAAAAATAAATAGATAAAAATGATTATGAATAATATTAAATATTAAAAATTCTTAAAATATTATATCAATTATTAAATTGATTTTTATTTTTTTTATGCTTAATATTTATATACACTTTTGTATATCAAAATGATCCATTTAAAATGTAGACTAATATAAAAAAAACCTTTTGCCCATTTTAAAATATATCTCAAATATTTTAGACATAATTATTATCTCATGTCATATTATAATCAATAAGATCAATCATAATATTTTCCAATGTGGGCTCCCAAAATTTGCAATCGTCCTCCCATATTGTTAAACTTTTAAAATTCAAATTATTTGAGATAAAACACTACTTAGATATTTCATTCTCATTTTATAAGAACTTATATCTTTCATCCTCATTTTATAGGAACTTTATATCAAGTTCCACATAAATGTAGATCTAATTTTATATTTTTTTAAAGTGCAAGGATCAATAGTAAGAAAAAACTTTTAATTAAGGCTAGTCATTAAGCGCTGATAACTCATTCTATCATAGCAGTAATTTAAATTTTTAAGATTGAGAAATTTATCATCCTTAATTTAAAGTAGGCGATAGAGAGAATGATGAAAAATTGGATTAAGATCCCAAGTTTTCGGTTGTCTCGATTTTCATGGTCCCTTATTTAATCAAAAAAGGTAGATGACCCGATCAAGAATTTTTTGTTGGTTATGAATTACTTCGAGAGAAACTTATACTAAAGTCGATGTTTATTTAAGAAAAAAATTTAAGTTAGATCTTAGCTAACTTTATGTCCGATTGAATGTACTCTATAATTCAGTACTTCAGAAGTAAAACATTAGGGAACTCACGGGCAATAGTCATGATTGTAATTTAATGGTTTAATTTCATGAAAATCACTCACTCAGAGGGGGCTTTAGTTATAATTGCTACTTTTTGTGGCGCAACTTTATAATAAAATCACATAGACAGAGGACACAATCAACTTTCTTCTTTATATGAAATAATTTAAGTGTGAACATAGCAATGCATTCAATATGATATTGACTCATTTGTGATCTAGAATATTCTCAAAATTCGTCACACTTAACAAACAATTGTGCAGTGTGAATGAATTTTTGCATTAAACTTTTAAAAATATAAACATATTTTCCCTCCAAACTAAGATTAGCATGTATAGATAGTCAGATGCTTGTTTTAGCAATCAAGTCTTCATCTCACATTGCACCAAAAAGATACATATGAGTCTTCTTCTCGTTACACTAAGAGAGGTGTATATGAGTCAACTGCATAAGAAAAAGTGAAAGTATAATATGTTTTCTTCATCTCATCACAATAACGTGCATATGTACTTAGGAATTGTGACAAGCTTCTTTTGTAGTACACTTTCGTGTAAGATGTTGACTATACAATGAAGAACATGAGGTTGACGACAAGTTGACTAGAATAAAAATAGTTGCAAGAGGGAAAGAGATAAGAGGAGAGAGGAGAAGGAAGAAGGAATAAAATGGAGAAGAGCGGGAGAGGGAGGCGGCATTGGTGACGATGAACTCGGGGTGCAGAGTTGAGGATGATGACGGACGGGTGCTGAGAGATGATGGCATAGTCGATGTTGCCGGGAGTGGCAACGGCAACATGCTGGGTCATGTGAGGTAGGTACAAAACGAGGGAGAGTGCACGAGAGGGAGGGCAAGTGCAGGTGGATTTATGTTTTTTTTTTCCCTTTTTTGAAATAAGAAAAGAGACGGGCCATACACAACCTTTTTAATCCTTTGAATAAATTCTAATTCCACACAACCTTTTCTTCTTCACCATGCTTATGTTGCAGTTTAAGGAAGAGGTTTTGTTCTGAAATTGAGATGCGGAAAGGGCTCTTCTATTACACCTGTCAACTAACACATTTCTTTGTTTATTAATGTGGGCACTAATTATATTAGATTATTTTATTACCATATGCATAAACTATTTGGAAACTGTGAATAAGATACAGCTATTATATTAACAGCATAAATGCATATCTTCAATTTTTCAAAGGGGATAATGTGAAGATGCTGCTTGAATTTGCCAAAGAAATGCCTAAAGGTGCAACAAAGCCAAGCATCGTAAATGTTTCTACTCTTCTTACTCCCTTGTTTTCACATGGGTCATTGAACTGCTTTTTCCGGTAAGCCTAAAAGTAAAGTGGTAATATTACTCCTTTGAGATTTTAAAAGTATAAGTTGATTGTATAATTGTTCATTCAGCATAATTCTATGTCTTTAGAAATATTTTCCCATTGTTATCTTCTTTCTAGTCCAAGCATGACCAACGAAACAAATATTGTTAACGCTGCTTCATCCTTAATATTGCAATATCCGCTAGGTAACACTGCAGCTTGAGGAAATTTAACGTAGCATATTTTTAGTTGATTTTAAACATAAATTAAAAATCATGTTTACCTTATTGTAAGTTATTAGAAGTGTGTATCAGTGAGATATTTTTTTAGTTTTGGAACCTCCTCCCAGGACCTAAAATGAAGTTTAAAATGAACTAGCAAACTTCTTTATTTGCATGTGATGCATTCAAATCATTGAGAATGATAATTAGCAATTTTGTCATGTATGAAATTGAAATGTGTTTGCAAAAGGTTTGTCTTGGAAATTTATATCTTTAACGATAATCACATTATCTTTATCCGAACCAATTTGATTAATCCGATGCGTGCAGGTAATGTTGACTGATCTAGTTCAGGAAAAGCAAAAGAACATGAGAATGATGATGAAAATGCATGGCCTTGGTGATCTTCCATACTGGATAATTTCCTACGCATATTTCTTTATCTTGTCAGCCTCTTACATGTTATCTTTCAGCTTATTTGGTTCCCTGATTGGTACGTTGTATCGATGACCTCAACAAAGCTAGCACCCTAATGCTTTTCCTTATTGCTCTTATTTGTTGTCTTTGTAAACTGAACATGCTTCTTATAGGGATAAAATTATTCACCTTAAATAAGTACAGTCTCCAGTTCGTATTCTACTTTGTATGCATAAATTTGCAGATTTCTCTTGCAATTTTCACCTCAGCACTGTTCTCAGAGGTGAAGACTGCTGCAGGTATTTCAAAAAGGAAAATTCCAATACTTTGCTAAATCTGGTTTCAAAATTATGATTTTGACATGGTGCATCCACTTGCAGTGGTTGGATACTTGTATGTCTTTGTTTCAGGCCTTCTAGGATCATCCCTTTTTGAGCGCTTTATCCAGGACACCTCCTATCCAAGTAAGCTGCACTGATGAACCTACACTCATATGAAACATTATCCTTCTCTGTCAGTTCATGTATCTTACCATTTCTTTACAGGAGAACTACTTGAGGTGATGGAGATTTTCCCTGGTTTTTCCCTATACCGTGGTCTTTATGAACTCGCACAGTATTCTCTTCATGTGGAATCTCTTGGAGCACCTCATATGGGTTGGAAGGACATTAATAATGACAAGCAAGGGATGCGAGCTGTTTTGATCATCATGATTGCAGAATGGGCAGCGGTCTTACTGCTTTCATATTACTTGGATCAAGTTGTCTCAAATGGCAAAGGAGTTCGAAAACATCCACTTTGGTTTTTAACAAAGTTTCAGGGGAAGACAAATATAAAGAAGCAAAGGCAAGGATACGACATTCTCATTAATATGGATAAACCTGATGTTGCTCAAGAGGTATGCTCCACATCTAACTATCTTGGTCAAGAAAAGATATAAATATTAACAAGTTATTCTAAAATAATTACAGCAAACATAAACTTACAGAAAGTTGATAACTATTCAAAATAAGTAATGCTGAAGATAAACAATACAACCACGAGGAAAATGAACTTGAACCTTGATAAATAATGTAGAAATAACAAATATAATAACTACAAGCTTTTTGAGAATCCAAGCGAAAAATTTATTGTAAAATCATTAAAATAAAAGACCAAGATAGAGAAAAACTATAAATGATGAGAAAAGCAAACAAGGGGATGAAAATTATCTCAAGAACTCTTTCCTCCGTTCCTCTATTCTTCTTCCCAGGCATTTCCATGGTTGATCCTCAAGGTCATCCTCTGAATCGTAACTTCCTCGGTTTCTCTCTTCCTGTCCTCTCGAGTCGACCGATTGTTAACAAATAAACGAAAGAAGAATAAGGTTAGGGAATTCAAAAGTCATCAAATCTTCGTTTTATTATGAATTGTCAATCAAATTATCATGTAATCCACTCTAAAGAATCGCGATTAAGAAAGCGATAAGGCAGAGGACAAATCCAGAATTGATTAAAGAGAACCCCAATGTTTTATAGTTGTTAAATGAATATCTTCCAACATAAAATCTAATGAATCAAACCCAAGTCTCAAATCAATTAATGATAAATTCAATAGAAAATTAATCACACAAGCCACAATTTATCAAAAGTATTACAGAAATTAAAGCCTATTTTAGAAAATAGTTCCTTATCAGGTATGCTCCACATCTAACTATCTTGGTCAAGAAAACAAAATAACTACTTCTAAAATGCACATTGCATTTATAAAACTGATAAAATTTGAGCTACGATTTCTAAAACTAGCTGTAAATGCTCTAGAGAGTTCTTGTAAGTAATATAATAATTGCTTAGGAAAAGCAAAACCCTTCCCTTCAAAGTTGTTGAATTTGATGAGAGGACTTAGTAATATTTTTTGAAATAATTTCTTCTATTGCTTCAAACAATTTAATTTTTTTTTTTTAAAAAAAACTACTTGCACAAAGGGTCTGTATGGTAGAAGGATTTGAGCAGCATTTAAGCAAAAATGGCAACCTAAATCCTACAGAATCGTAAATCTCGTTTCTCCTCCGTTTTCCCTTAAATCCAGGATTTAGTAAATCCGATTGGTAGGCGGCTTTAAGGGAAAGAGAGAGTTACCTTTGTCGAAATCATTCTTCTTCTTCGCACGCTGCTGGTCCCGTCAGTGCCGTCTCTAGGTCGCGACTTCCATTGTCCTGTTCGAAGCGAAGGAGAGGCAGGAGTGGTTTTTTTGTTTTATAGGGTTTGATAAATTTTGAATTATGAATTAAAAAGGTGCAAATTTAATTTTTAATTAACATTTAATTAGTAGTCTATATGATAAGATTTGATCAATAAAACTTTATTTTATATAAAATACTTTTTTTATTTAATTTGATTAAATATATTTATTTTTAATGAATTTTGTAGATTCTTAATTAGCGGTTAATTGATATATTACCTTCCCTAATTATATTTTAATAATTTATGATTATGTTTTGCACTAATTGAAACTTAATTTAAATAAATTAATTTTTTTTTAAACTAAAATAAAAGTATTATTTAGTTTATAGATTTTTAATTAATAATTAATTAAGATAACAAAATTATAACTATTAATATTTCTCAAATAAATTAGATATAAATATATTAATTAAAAATTAATTAAATTAATATTTAATATTATATAATTACAATTATTAACTTAAGTAAATATTATAATATAGTTTTGTTATGTTAATTAGTTTTAAATGAATAATTAAATAGTAATTATGATTTAATTAGCCAATTAAAATTAATTATGCTAAATAATTATTTATAAAATATAACTTTTATATAATTATTATTAAAATCGTATTTGATCTAAGTAATTTAAATCCTAAAATAAATACATAAATAATTTCACAAATTTTAATTGAATTTAATTTTTATCATATCAAATCATTTTTAGGATTTAACTACCCCAAAATCTACTTAATTAGAATTTATATCATATCATTTACTATATGAATTCTATTTAATGAGAAGAAAGATTCATCTCTCGTTAAAGAGGTTATACAAGCACGTGCATAAATATATATATATATATATATATATATATATATATATATATATATATGTGTATATTGTGTGTGTGTGTGTGTGTGTGTGTGTGTGTGTGTGTGACTTTTCTTTCTTTAAAATATAAGATTTAACTCTAATATTTAGTGCAATTCATCCATGGTTCCATTTAGATCTCAATTCCATGCTCTTATGTGGATACTCCTTAATCAATAGGTAATTAGATATGCATGTTGCATGTTATCTACTCTTTCTTACTGAATCATTGATTCTAAAATATGTATGTATGTGTGTGTGTTGTGTCTACTCTTTCTTACTGAATCATTGATTCTAAAACTATTCAATGTTGTGTGTGTGTGTGTATTATTACAGTAGGCAGTAATATCTACTCTTTCTTCTTGAATCATTGATTCTAAACTATTCAATGTTGGTAACCTTTACTTTTTTTAGCCATTACCATGGGCTAATAATAAGTTTCAATTTTCAGAGAAACTTGAAAAGGCGATACAAGAACCCTTTAGAATCCAAGCCGTTATATGACAACTTAAGAAAGGTGTACACAGAAGCGATGGGAATCGATAAACATGGTTGGCCTATCACTTCTTTGTTCTCAAAGGGAATGCTTTGGCATACTTTAATGGTGCAAAACTTCTTTCATAAACATGGTTAGTTGATCTAATATTTAATGAAGTCATGAACAATACAGATAATTTAATAGTGAATATTTTCTAACATTTTGCGGATGAGGCTCAACTTGAGTGTTAGTTGAAGGACTAGATATCAGCAAGGATATGGACAAAGTACATTCTTTAATGGGTGTATGCCCACAACATGAGTGAGTGGTAGTTTAATCATTTTGTAATAAGAAATTAACTTATTTAATAGTTTAACTTCTATGCCCAATTCTTATTTTATAGTGCTATCATCAAGGTTGCATTTTCTTAGTGATTTTATCATCAACAATACAAATTTAAAAGATATTATTTCATGATTGAAATATAGCACATTGACTTTATTCCTTAAACTTAAGGGAAAATTTTATAAGATGGTGGTAAGACAGATGACTTATGGTAGAAAGTTAAAACAAGTTAAGTGTTACAGATGAGAATGCTCGGTGGATGAGTGGCTTTACCCTTAGAGATAGAATGCAAAATGAGTATGTTGAAAAAAAAGTTGGAAGCTCAGGTGGTAGATAAGATTAGGGAGTCGCCTTAGATGGTTGGGCCACATAGCGTGTCTATGACCAATTAGGAGAGTGGATGCATTAGATTTGTCTTATGTTAAGAAAGGTAGAGGTAGACCTAAAAGACTTGGTTAAGATGTATAAAAATGATCTTAGTATACTTGAATTAAATGAGAATTTGACACATAATAGGACACAATGGACGAAGGATTCATGTAAACCCCTAGTGGGATTAAGGCTTGTTGTTGTAATATTAGAAAGATTTAGGCTTTTTTTTTTTCATGTTCTTTCACATGTTTTTTAACTAGTTTGTTTGATTACGACTTGACTCGGCTTAACGGTAGAGAACACCTCTTATTTTATTGTGATTGAAGAACCTTAAAGGAGATTTCTGATCAGTAAATTATCTCTAGTCATAGTATTTTCCAAAGATATGGAAATATCTATATCATTGGATGTTGCAAGAGTGAATAAAAGCGAGAAAATATTTCCTATAATTCATTTTTGGACCCCATATAACCTATACTACACTATAGTGGAACTTAAGAACATAATAATCTTAAGTATAGAGTAAGAAACTAAACCATTGCTTGAGAAAAGACATCCCAGTGATAATTCGCATAAATTGCATTGATGAATCAGTCAATCTATTAGACAAAGGAGTGGTCGACAAGTTAGTTGGACAATATAGTGGTGGCATGAAGAGAAGGTGTAGCCATATCTCATTGGCATTAAAATATGAATGTAGATATATAATTTTTTTCTCTGATTTTATCATCATTATGCCATAGAGATAATAGAAGATTGATTTTACTACTTATTTCTAGGTTGTGTACATGGATGAGCCTGCTGGACTAGATCCAAAAGAAAAAACTAGTGTTATGATGCAAAAAAGGATAGAGTATTATTCTCACAAGTATGAGTTTTGTTTCTTCTTCTTCTTTTCTACACCAAATGCAATTTAGACTTCTATTTTTTTACTTTCTTGATATATTATAGTAATGTGTTATTTGAGTCAATTAAATGCCTAGTATGGTAATGCTCATTCATTCAACTAAAATATAGAAATAAGCTACTTGAGGATATCCCAGAAAACTGTGTAATAGAAAACTTTATTTTGGGATTATAATAGCTCACTCCATGGAAGAAGCTGAAGCTCTTTGTGATCGTGTTGGAATCTTTGTGGATGGGTATCTACAATGTCTTGGAAGCCCTGTTGAGGTATTTATATAAACAATCATTTTCGAAACATTAATCTGAGTTTATTTCCTTCAAAAAAATTGAATTTTTGTCATCTTCCACTGACTTAATCATAGTTTAGAGACAAAGCCAGTTACTACTCTCATGTCTTCTACCTTCAAATAAATTTAATCGTCTGTTAATTTGTGTTAAAGCCGGATATGGAGGTTACTTTGTACTCATTACCACCCTCAATCAAGAGGAAGAAGTGGAGAAATTAGTGCACAGATAACCCGAACTAAAGTATATCGCTTATTAGGAACACAAAAATTTCATCTACCTAAGCAAGAGCTCAAGCTTTTTGAGATCTTCAGAGAAGTTGAAGCGAGAAGGTCAAGATTCAAGCTTGGGGCTTGTCACCTTAGAAGATGTCTTCATAAAGGTCGCAAATTCTGCAAATTCCTTACATGATCATAATCTGGGTAAGAAATGTGATTGATCAAATAATCATATATATTTGATCTCTTATTATTAAAGGGAAATTTTTCATTCATATCACATAATTTTTATATATTTATGTATCTAACAACTGAAGTTTGATATTTATATGTATAAAACTGACTTGTAGATGTCGATTCAAATTGTGTGAATATTTTATTAGCCTCAATTGTATCACGTTCCCACATGTCCATAAAGAACTCAAAGTAACCCAGAAAAATAGACTCAACCTAGCCAAATAAGTACTAAATGCAACAATAATAAAAGCCAATCAATAACATGGATCCCAATCCTATTAAAGTTAGCCCAAACAACTTTGCTACAACACTACTAAGTACAATCAAACAAACCACAAGTTAAAATCTCAACACAACCAAATCGATAATAGCACATATATAAAGCTCACAATTTATTACTCTACCAAACCATAACACACATCTCCCATAGAGACATTCACGGAGATAATCATAAGCAAAGTGAGGCAAATGATAGTTAGCCTAACAAAATCTATAACCAAGATGATCATGCACCAAAATCACCAAGCAACTTCTTAATCGGTTTCACTCAAGAATCTTCCAATACGATTACAAGATTATGATTTAGAAGCTAACATGTGCCCTAAGGATTCAACTAGATCATTTGTAACAAAACTTAGCCTTGTAGTGTATTTCACAAGATGTTTTCCCTTACTAAGTAGGAGATAAGGCACTAGCAGCCAAAAATTACCTAAGTAATGTAACCTAAAGGATTCATATGGATTCTCATGCACCTAAGGAGTAGATTCTCGCTCTTCGCCTAAAAGCGGGTCCATAGTGTAAAAAATAGTGTCTCTCTCATCCTTTTCTTTTCTTCTTATCTCAAAACATTTTTCTTGTTAATCTATGATCACTAAAAGACATCAATCTCAAACATACTACAGACCATACCCATAGCGGTTATTCAAATGATGTACCAAACTTGTGATTTATTAATGAAAGAAATAATTATGTCACGGATGTGGGAAAAAAAATACTGACTCGACCACAAATTACGACTTCAACAACAACAACAAGCCTTAATCCCACTAGGTGGTGGCTACATGAATCCTTGTCTCCATTGTGGTCCTATTATGTGTCAAATTCTCATTTAATTCAAGTATACTAAGATCATTTTTTATACATCTTAACCAAGTCTTTTAGGTCTACCTCTACCTTTCTTAAGACAAATCTAATGCATCCACTCTCCTAATTCATGGACGGTCAACGCTTTATGTGGCCAAACCATCTAAGCGACTCTCCCTAATCTTATCTATGGAGCTACTCCAACTTTTTCCCATACTCATTTTGCATTCTATCTCTAAGAGTAAAGTCACTCATCCACACATCTCATCTCACTTCTTAACTTAGTCTTATGCTTCTCTTTGCCAATATTCACTATAAATCATTGCAAGTCTTACCACCATCTTATAAAATTTTCCTTAAGTTTAAGTGGAACTTTTCTATCATAATAATGCATTCCTCCACTTCAACCATCCAACTTGAATTCTACTAATAACATCTCCATCTATTTCACCATCATTTTGAACAATAGAGCCTAAATATCAGATATCACTCTTATTAATGACTTGATCACTTAAAGTCACAAACTAAAACTTCTACAACTAAAATTACACTCCATATATTCAGTTTTAGATCTACTTAAACGAAAACCTTTAGACTCTAAAGTTGACCTCCATAATTCAAGTTTACGTTGGACTCCTCAGTCTTATCAACAAGAAGAATGTCATCGACAAAAGCATACACCAAGGTACATCTTCTTGTAAATGCCTCGTAAGAACATCCATAACTAAAGTAAAAGATAAGGGCTTAATGTTGATCCTTGATGTAATCCAACTGAAATAGGAAAATATTTTATCAATCCTCCTTGTGTTTGGACACAATGTACTAGTATACATATCCTTAATGACTTGAATATAACCAATATTAACTCATTTCGTTCTAGAACTCTCCAAAGAACATCTAGAGACTTTATCATAAGCTTTCTAAATCAATAAATATCATATGTAGATCCTTACTTTCTCTGCTTCTCCATCAAACCTCTTAACAAATATATAGCATCCATAGTAGATCTACCGGCATGAAACCAAACTGATTGAGAAACTTCATCACATCAATATGATTACTCTCTCCCATAATTTTAATATATGGCACATTAACTTAATTCCTCTATAATTTGCACACTCTTGTGCATCACCTTTATTCTTAAATATAAGAACCAACAAACTCTTTCTACTCATCTTTTTTAGTCTTTAAAATAATATTAAAAGATTTGTAAGCCAAGAAATTCCTTGATCTCCTAAACATTTCCACACATCTATTAATATTATCCGTCTCTTTTCCACATTTCATTTTCTTTAAAGCTTCACTAGATTTACTAATCTGACGATAAAATGAAATTCTATTTTTGTTTAGGTATTAAGGTTGCTAAAATCAATCGTACTTTAGATCCTTCATTGAAAAGTTTATCAAAATACCTCATCCACCTATTTTCAATATCTTTTCTAAGAAAAGCACTTTATTATTTTCATCCTTAATACCTCACTTGAACTATGTCTTTACTTCTACTCTCTTTGGTTACTTATACTTACATCTTTCACCTTCTTTGGTATCTAATCTGTATAAATCACTAAAATTTAAATTTTTACATCATATATTGCTTTCTTAGAATCTCTACACTTTATATCTTTCCCAATTCTCCAGTTTTACATCTAAACCAAGTTTTATAACAATCTTATTTCTTATTTTTTCTTCGACTCGACTCCACCAACTATTTTATTAAAAGAAGCTTTTCCTTTGATTCTCCAAGCACATCTTTACCAACTTACTTAATTTCACTGATATTTTTTTCTACATAACGTTAGTTCCTTATGAACATCCCAAATTCTAATTTCTTGTCTTGCTCTTAAAATATTTTATTTGTATTCTTTAAGTGTCCCCATCTAATCCTATAATAATTTAGTTTATTTTTCTCTTACAACCTTTCATCTTAAAATCTAATAAAATTAGATAAATTTTACTTGGAATGACCTTACAATCTTCAATCTAAACGATCTATTTTTTTTCATAATCAATCGTTTTACTATATCCATTTTATAAGTAATAATATGTTCATCTCTTTCTTAAATAAAGTGTTAGCAACTAATCATGGCAAGGCAAAATCTAATATAGTCTCTTCTTAGTTAACTCCAAATCCATAACCATGAATACTTTTAAAATCTTCTACCACTCTACCAACATGTCCATTTAAATCTCCCCAATAAATATTTTTTCTTCAAGAGGGTATCTTTTTGTATTAGTCCCATTCATTCCAAAAAATTTTTTTTGAGCTTTCTCCAATATGAGGAGCGTAGACACTTATAACATTGATAATCTTAGTATCAGATAATCTTTAAAGCTATAATTCTATCTCCATCTATTAATACTTATAACATTATCCTTCTATAATCCTTTCTCATTTCTAGTTCGACTTTCCGAATACCAAAGTTTAAAACCTAAACTATCAATCTCTTTCTCACCAATTTAGTTTCACACATAAAATATTTATCTTTCTATGAACTAATATCTATTAATTCCATTAATTTACAGAAATTATATTCCAAGATCCTAACCTAATTCTAGTTTCATGGACTAACTGCCGCATCCGTCCATAATGTGGGAACCCTTGTTAACACACCGGTGATCGTTTCTAACATTTTTCACATTATTTTACGCGTCGCTGGGGGCCTTCGTCACAATGATTTAAAGGATTCAGTATTATGATTATTTCGACAAATTTTACGCTAGCTGTTGACTACCTAACGCAACCCTCCACTTTTTGCATCCGGACTTGGGACCGATAATGGTAGACTAAAATGAAAAAGATGGACCAAATGGCTTAAATGTCAGGGATTATGAGAATAATTCAGGTACCCAAGAATCGTCTGATCTTCTTTGTTTTAGGTTTGTAAGGTGAGTGATTCCTCGTTAAGGGTGAAAATCCCTATAGTTTCGGTGGATAATTCCGCTTTAAACGCTCACTGCACAACTTACTTAGGGAAAGTAATTTCTTCGTTTCCAAATCAATTGAAGTCTACTGTCAATACAATTCAATTCTACTTATAATGTCGAGCGACATTATACAATATACTAGCCCATGATCGCGACACAAAAACTATAACTCGATGGTGTAAATTCGGCTGAAGAAAAACCGCCTCTTCCATTAATTCCCACCATCACCACTTCAACATGATGGTACTAGACATATCAGAATTAAAGCCCTTCCTTCCCGTAAAACCTCGCAGATTGAAAGAAAAAAAAGTAGGATCATCCACAATAAAACAAGCAGAAATTGCCACAACAGCAAGAACAAAATAAGGATTAGAAACATAAAATCTTCGAGGAGAAGAGCGATCACAAGAAAACGTGCATGCAGGAGATCAGTGGGAGGTGACGACCTAGATTTTCAAGGCGTTTCTCGAAGATTTCTCGATTCAGCTTGGAAATGCAGACCTAGGCTTCCGCTTCAGGCTTTCATCGATTGTAAATAAATATAAAATATTAAATTTAGTTCTTTGATATATAAATTCATAAGAATTATCTGTTACGAATATAAATTGTTTTAAATGTAAATCAATATAATATTATAATTAAGAAAATTTTCTAGGCATATCACATTTTTTTTTTATTCTTGTAAAAAAAATTTTTATTCAAAAGATAAAAGATCATATAATATTTGTAATATGATATTGAAAATTATAATATTATATTATATTAAAATTTATTTATATATTAGATTTATAAACATATAAAAATTATATGATATACATATAAATTCCTCATTTAAAATTAATTTTAAGAAAAATACATAATAAGAAAATATATGATAAAATATTATTAAATTTTATTATCAATATCATAAAACTAATTTAATTTTAATTCAAAATATACATTAATTCATCACTGTCATTATCTAAATAGATCTTTTCCTGTATATTAATTTCTACAATATTTGTTAGACCTAAAAAAATTTAAATATAAATCTAATAAATGATAATTTTTAAAACTAATATCAAATTGTTATTATAGTAATAAAATTAATTTTTTTCTCCATTATCTTCATTAAAAAAATATGCAAATGATAAGAAGACAACCAATAACAACCCACAATATATTTTAAAATAAATCCTTATCTCATTTATCATTATGATAATTTTTCATTGATATCTAAGATCGTTATTTATCTCTTAATCTTTTGTTACTTTTATTTCTTCAGTAAATCTAAATGATCTACTCTCCTAATCTAATTTGACGGTACGCTTTATGTGGCCAAACCATATCTCCTAATCTTATCTATGGAACTATTTTTCCCGAACATACTCATTTTGCATTCTATCTTTATAAAGCCACTCATCCAGCATATTTTAACATTAAAATGTTTCTTTTATTGGCCATTCTGCGCAATGTTAAACATTATCATAAATTTTAATGAATTTGAATCATGATCAGATCTGAAGCTGACACTAATTTGACACGTGTTTGACTCATGTTCAAAATGATTTAAATTTAATGTTTAATTGCAAATATTTCGTATTTCGAAATAATAATCAGAAAAAATATGTAAGAGAGAATTTTTGAGCTTAATCTTTATGTAACTTTAGTAGAAAAAACTTCTTTTTGCCATTAGGGTAGGCTAATGGGATAATAATGTTTAAATGAAGTAATAGCCTTTGAAACTAGTTTATTTATCAATGCTATTTGCCATTTGCATGCAATCTATAATTCTTTTAAATATTAGATTTTTGTTTAATATTCCATATCAAGAAGAAATAAATTATGTCGAGGTAATAATATATTTGGTTTTTGTATAGAGCTATTTTATGGTATGTGCCATTAATTTGCATCACTTTATGCTTTATTGCAATTAAATTATTAGACAATATAATTAAATTGTTAAATAAAAAAATGTATAAACTATTGGACGATACAATCAAACTAAAGACATTTATAACAAAATTTTTTTTGTATTAAAATTAGATTTTTTTTTTTTAAGGGTTTAAAAAATAAATTACTTAAAATATATTAAATAAACATATTTTTAAAATAACATAAAAGCATAAAACAAATAATGGAAAACAAAATTACCTCAAATAGACCCTTAGAGGTATACCTTGGCTTTGTTTATTAACAATAGAGTTGAATAAGAATAAACTTTAATTTAATACTAATTTAAAAAAATTGACATTGAAAAGAACAAATATATATATATATATATATATTGCCATTGATGCTCTTGATTTAACAATTTTTTTTATTTTTTAATGGTAGATTCTATGAAAAAAATGAATTATTTACAGAAAAATAAAAAGTAAATTTTATTATAATAGCAAGAATAATTGAAGTTGACTTGCCTACAAATTTTATTTAGATTTTTTCAAATAAAATATATTATTATTTATATAAATTTTATAATTTCATTATATTTTTATTTATACATTTTAAAACTCAAAGACATATAGTGCTGAAATATATATATATATATATATATATATATATATATATATATATATATATATATATATATATATATATATATATATATATATATATATATATATATATAATAAAAAAAGACTTATATTTCTTTCAATAATAAATCTGAACTTTTCATTCTATATTCAAATTAATTTGATGATTTCAATCCTAGTCATATAATATATAACAGTAAATTCTAAAAATAAATTAATTAACTTAATTATAAATAATTAATGAGTTTACATTAATTATTTTAAAAATTACCGTAATTTCAATTAATAGTAATTCAGTTTTAGGTAATTTCATATTAATAATTATATTATCTTTTGACTTCATTTTGAAAAACTTAATTTTTATTGATTTGATTTTTTTTGATTTCATATTAATAATCATATAATATATTAATAGTTTGCAAAACCTTTTATTTCTAAACGTTTGAATTTTGGAAGATATTATTAAGCTGGCTTATTTTTTTTATTATTCCCGGATCTACTATTTCTTCCTCGTCAGAGCTCCGGGAGGCTTCTGTGATCGTCGGAAGGGTCGCTGCCCGCTGGGACGTAGAACAATCAATTGGAGGAATTTGATGTGATCCGCCGACTTGAATCGGAGTGATTAACTAAAGCTTGCATTATGATTTTTTTTCTTATTTTCTTGTGATCGGTATAGCTCACATGATAAAAAACATGATTTAAATTAATTAAAACATAGCGGACTGTAAAAAAAATCCCTTTTCTATCCGTTCCTTAAATTCCGGATTTACTAAACCTGGGGATTTCGATGAGTTTAACTTAAAATCTCTCGTCCCCCCCTCCGCTTCGAACTTTCTCCGAGCTCGCGTTTTCCTTCTTTGCCGTCAAGCGTTTTGAGGATTTGGGGGCCGCGGGGTGTGTTCTTGAAATTCTAAGGGTTTATGCTAACTAGTTTAAAATATTGTGAATTATATTTTCTATCATACTAATTAAATTTTTCTCTTTTATTTTTTTTTAGAAATATTTTCTATCCAATTTATATTTTACATCATCAAATAGATATGCATTTTACTTTTGTTTTTTATATTTTCTCAATTTACATCTAATTAAAAAAAATATTATGTTATCTAAAAATCGCAACATGTTTTCTTTGAAATTTTTGTCTAAAATTTATTATTCAATGAATAATTGTCTAAAATTTATTATTCAATGAATAATTGTCTAAAATTTTAAATTTGTTTTATATATTTTAAAATATTTTAATTTGTTATTATTAAAAAATAAATCATATTATTTTTAAAAGACTGAAAATAATTTTTTAGATGTTTTGAGTATTTTTAAGAAAATAATTATTAGTTTTAAACATAATTTATTTTGAATCATAATTAAATTTAATATAATATAATTAAAAAAAAGATATAGACAAAAGCAGATTAATACGATTTTAATAAAAAATGACGTTCTTTTGGGATATTAAAACAATTCTTATTCTCTCTTAAACTCAAATTTATTTGGAATTTTATTAAAGATGTGAGTAAGCCAAGTTTAATTATAAATAAATTCGAATTTAATCTAATAAATGCTTGCGATTAGAGTCAACCATGACCCGATTCATTAAAAAGATATTAATACAAAATGTATTTATTATTATTAAAATTCAAAATTTTAAATATAAATTATTAAAACGTAATATATATATATATATATATATATATATATATATATATATATATATATATATATATATATATATATATATATATATATATATATATATATATATCTACTATATTAAATTGAATATGTATAGCATTTGTTATGTATTAATTGGGAAAACAATTATAACATCAAAATAAAATTTGGTCAGTTATATAAATAAAATATGAAGGTATTAAATATTTGGAAATTCCAAGGGTTTACACTAACTAGCTTAAAATATTATGAGATAAATAACATAATTATATATTTCATAGGAGAGGTTTAATATCTAATAATAATTATGATAATTGTAGGATTTATTAAAAGGTCGTTACTCCTTTTATGCAAGTTCGACCGCTACTTTCTCAATTTATTCCAAAAATTGCGCAGATTTTGTTTTTTTATTATTCGTCTACTATTTTCCTCGCCGGTGAGAGGCTTCTGCGATCATCGGGAGGTAGGTTACGGCTTTGATTGTTGGGATGTAGAACGATCGATTGGAGGGGGAATTTGATCGTTGATCGCAATCGGCTTCGAATCAGGAGTGATTAACTGTAAGTTCTTGCCATTATGGTTTCTTTCTCGCCGAATTGTTTTCTTGTGATCAGTATGGGGGTCTCAGCAGCAAAATATAAGCATGATTTAACTTATTAAAACCTAGCTGATGTAAGAAAATTTTAAATGCCACATAATTCTGAATCCTTTTTCTACACCTGGAGATTTCGATGGGTTTAACTTAAAACTTCCCAATCTTGAATATCACATCAAAAATATCATTATCTAAATACTTATTTTTAATCATAGGAAAATATTAGATAACTAAATATCTTATTTTAGGTGTTGGATATGTAAATATATAACAATTGTGTGGTATATGTGTAAATCTTTCTTTATTTTTTTATAAAAATATTAATTTATAAAAAATATTTTAACTTAAGAAAATCAATATTATTTATGATTTAGTTTTACTAAATAAAAATTATTGTATTTAATACAACTAATCACTAATTAATAATTTATCACAACATTATTTTATGCTAATTATGATTTAATAAATCTAATTAGGATTGATGGAAGATTATCATCAATCAAACAAATTAGAAACAAATCTATTAAATAAAAAATTAAAATAGCTTTAATATTTACTATTAATTAATTAATATGAACTAAAATAGATTGATATTATCTCCGATTTAATTTGACCAAATGAAAGATATGATGTTCAAGTAGCTTAATAAATGAGTAATTAATAACTAATCAAAATATTATTATGATTTAATTTGATCAATTGAAAATCATTATGTTTAATTGGTTTAATAAATTACAAATTAATAATTAGTTTGGATGCTATTTCATCTCAACTATGATTTAGTTAATCTGACTTGATTTGATATAAGTTAAGTAAATATAATAGAATCTGATAATCATATAAATCTTTAATAAATAATAAGTGACACTTAACTGGATTTAATATCCTTTATGTCAAATAATTTTAAAGATTTAACCTTTATGAGATTTATTAAATCTAGATTTACATGATTTACTAAATCTAATTTACAACTAAATCTATTATTATAATTGTTGCGTGTAATAAAATTTATGATGATAGAGATAAGATGTTTATTATTGTTGTGTGCTGAAAATGAATAGAATAAAAAAGTTTACTTATTTTTTGAAATCTACACATAAATATTTGAATTTTATGAAAAAAACCTAAGTAAAAAATCACGGCCTAGTCAGCAAAAAATTTTCCACTATATATCCGTTGAGTACAAAGTTTTCCGATAATGATTAAGAATCAGATACAGAAAGCCTAATGAATAAATCTTAAATCAAAAACTCGCCAATGGTTACAATGTTGTTGCGGTGATGGTCAAATGAAGTCAACACACGGTCAGGTGATGATTAACGATGGTAGACAAAAACGACCGCAATGGCATGACATGATGATCGAGAGGGTGACGAACGGGCCGGCGATGGTTACGACTGATGGTCGGTGGTACGAACCATTTGATGACGAATGATCGATGGTGGTGAGCGCGGCAGCAAATGGTGGTGGTCGGCAGCAGGATCGCGCGTGGTCGACGCGCGGACCGAAGCGGTCGACGACGGTGGTCGACGGCAAGGACCGCAGGTGGCGACCAAATCGGTAGTTGGCGACGAGTGGTGATTGAGTGGTAGCGATTATGCTTGAAGGATCTTCAAGCCTTCTCTCTCTTTGCTCGCCCCTTCATAAGATGACTATTTATGATTGAAGGGAGGGCATTTTAAATACATGCAAAATCCAAACCACTCCATCGACTCAAAATGATTCCCTTGATCATGATGTATTTGAGTATTTGAATGCTCAAATGAGGTCAAATTAAGAGTTCTTAAATCGCTCGTCAAGACGCTCGATTTGATCATAAACACTCATATTTAGGAACTATTTAGGAATTTAGCTGATATCCCAAAGTTTCCAATGATACTTTAAGTGCTTGATCTCGGCTAGTTTTGATTTAGGATCAACTTGCTTTTGACATCAAGATTCGTGCTTCGATTAGTAGGATTTTTAGTGCCATATCAGTTGCCCCCTATTTTTGGATGATATTATCTCAATCATCCAAAAATATATATGCAAAATAATTGAAAATAGTAAATTCTTCAATGAAATTTGTGGGTTCATTAACCATACAATTTGAGAGAACAGATCTTTATGGGTGCACAAGATTATGATCACGCGGTGTGGTCAATGTGTGTGGTGCAAGGTCGTTACTGACCCATCCCGACGCTTACTGCTGAGCTTGAAGCGCACAGCTACGCTGGCGCTATGAAGGCTGCGGGGCTGGCGTTCGCCCGGGCCTGCGTACACCTGGTACGCGTCGTTGAGCATTTTTTCATTTTCCCCGCTTCCTTCCATTTTTTCTTCGCCATTTTTTCATTTTTTGATTTATTACATTTCCCCATAGGGTCTATAAAATCTGGGTCAAGTGAGGAGACACAAATCCCATATGCTCTAGTGTTCTTCTGCATTGGATGAGAAATCATTTAACGGAAGTTCAAAGGCTAGAGTAAAAATTTTTTTTTTCTTTTTGACAGCGAAGTTCTGACCTTCTTCTTAAGAAAAGGTCATTTGCTTTGTTGATCAAGGCCCGTAGTTCATACCAGGCTCATTCTCGAGAGGCCAATTGTCCTCGCCGACCGACGTCTCAGAGGTGATCAAGGCATAGTTCATACGAGCTGATTTTCCTCGAAAGAGTATCAACCTCTCGCCTGACTCAATTTAATCAATGCTCAGTTCATACTGCAGGCTCTAGTTTTCCCTGAAAGAGGTCAAGCCCCGCCGACCTGCTGGAGGCGATCAAGGTCCCAGTTCATACGCGAGGTTCGGTTTTCCTCGAAGAGCCAACCCCCTCGCTGACCGACGGTTTGGAGGCGATCAAGGCTCGTAGTTCATACGGCGAGGCTCCGGTTTTCCCTCGAAAGAGGCGTCAACCGGCCTCGTCGGACGTCAGGCTTATCAAGGCCCATAGTTTCTATTTCTTCTTGTAGGAAATTTGATTTCTTGAAACTCCAATGGATGGTTCAACAGTTGATAACTACCAAGATGGCGGGATAGCGTCAATTAGGAACCATCCTTCGAATGGCTCAGAAAGTTTGACAGGTAATTTCAGAGTATCATTAGAGAGGAATAACTCTTTTTTTTTTCTTTTTTGATCTCATATGAATGCGTATATTTTTCGTCATATCGTAGGCGAAAATTTTTATCCCATGCTATCCGTAAGCGACAGAGTCAGGAAAGGATATGCCCAAGCATTGGGGTGAGCGAGTTGCTTCACAAAATTCTCAGATTTTTGTCTTTTCCTCTCTCTTTTTATTTATTTATTATGTATTTTCACAGGATGATGGCCGAAAGAAAACCCATAACGTGACATCTAGATATATCATCCACTATCACAGCAGATAGTTTAATGGTGCTCCACAGAAAATTTCACTTCCCTGACGAGTTGGTGGCTATTATTGTCAAAAGTCCGGATCGAGCACTCATTCCCGTGATACTTTACTATTTCTGAGATGATTCTTTGTGCGACTCCGATTCCCTTTGGCTCCTGAATTGATTGAGATCTTTAAAATATGCGGTGTAGCCTTGTCACAATTTCATTTCGAGCTTTAGTAATCATTGTTGGTTTGACTATCTTCTTTAGAGAGTGGGGTGTTACTTTGAACGTCAAATACTTGTGCCGAATGTGTAGATTCACATGTGATGCTTTGGGATGTATTTTTTATCGGGTTATAAAGAATTGAATAGAATTTTCAGACGGATCCATCTAGAAATTGGTCTAATGGATTCTTTTGTGAAAATGAATGACCTCCCGAGAGATGGAGAAGATTGAATGACCTTCCAGATCCATTGCTGATTGAAGAGAATGCAATCTTAATGACTCTTAATATTCATGGAAGCTTACACCACGAGTTACGTCATATTGACAAATATATAATTGAAGACAGAATGTTCAAGATTGGCCTTTCCATTCAGGCAGGGAGATCTCATGCTCTTCCACTAAAGAGATCAAGTAAAGGTGATGAAAAGGTCTCCTCATATTCACAGGATTATTTCAAGAAGCCCATCATGAAATCACAGTGATAGCAATGTTTCTTCTTTAAAGAAAAAAAAAGACATGTGTCGAAGTGACTACATCAAATATCTGAGGAGAAGATGTCTGTCCCTAATTGGCCTCTGAAAGTCTAGCTATCTCAACTTATAATGGGAGAATTCGTTTCTCGAAGCCGCATATTCCTGAAGAGGTGTTAAAGCACGTATGTATTGTACGTCAACTAGCAAATGAATTAGTATGTTGTCTTCTCCTCCTCCTTCTTTTCTCTTTTTCTTTTTTGTGTAATATTTATCATGATTTTGTTTTTTTAAGGTAGCTCAAACATTAGGGTTGATGGCTCATTTGGGTGTCGCTCTAGATGAGTGGAATACTGAATTTGTGAAGATAAAATATCTACAAGGCGAGTATAAGCGAAAGATGAGTGTCAAGGCCAAAGAAGTGGCGACTCTGGAGGATCAGCTAACTGGGTATATAACTAAGCTAGCGAACATGTCAACTTCTCTTTCTCGTGGGAGATGGAGCACTCGATGAGTCGATTGAGGTGAGGGCGAGACTCCGAAAGAGAAAAGACTGGAACTTGCAAATGAGAAGAGCTCGAATTGGAGAAAAAAAATTACACAGATCGCCTTTTGAGAAGGAGCATAATGTCAAGCAAAGCAAATGAAATCTCCTTGAAGGCGGGAAGACTTTAAGAACTCTTTATTGTGATACTATCAGGACCATGTCCATGAAGCTCGTAATCATATTCTTGATGTTGAAGTGAAGGACTTGGAGCACCAATGTTTAGAAGAAGGCTTCATCCGAGGATTCCTAAAAGGAATCCGCTTAGTACATCACAAAACCAGAGTTAGTATTGAGAATTTGTCTCCCAGCCAAGTGTCTGAAGACGCCGATTCGATGAAGGAGTCGAGAGAGTCCAAGGGAGCATCTCCTAGTGGTGAGGAGGACGTTGATATCATGTAGTATCACTTGAGGATGCATTTTTTTTTATCTATGTATTGTTATTTATTATTATTATTATTTTGTATCTAGAATTTTGATTCTTTCTTATATCATCATGTTAGTGCTGTCAATGATATAAAAAAATTTTGGGTGATATGCTCTTGTTTTGTTTTTACCTATCCGAGGTGATTGGTCGGAATATTATTCAACGATGCTAACCTGTACGGATGAGGCCATGAAAAGTCCACCAAGGACCTTTTGGCCTATCTTAGGTATTAGTCAAAATATTATTTGACGTCTTACCTGTATAGAAGAGGCCCGCAGAATGTCCACCAAGGACTTTTTGACCTATCCTAGGCATTAGTTAAAGTGTTACTTGACTTCTTACCTGTATGGAAGAGGCCCGCAAAATGTCCACCAAGGACTTTTCGACCTATCCTAGGCATTAGTCAAAGTGTTACTTGACTTCTTACATATACGGAAGAGGTCCGATCAAGTCCCCTTGGGATTGATCATGCCCCGACTGAGATACAACGTGAGTTGCGCATTTCTCAAGTGGGAGGATTAAATGAAGGAAATTATTTATATGCAACAAGTTCGAAAGAAAAAATTATAAACTCATTACTCTGATAAGGTCAGTGATACAATCATAAGATGATTTTAATACAAATATGAGTTTGAAGAGGAAATAACAAACGAGACAAAATGAAAGTTGCAATAATTATGCAGTAGGAATTACAAATAATATTTTCGGTGTTCCAAGTTCGAGGTAAAGTTTTTCCTCTGGATCCTTGAACTTGAATGTTCCTGGCTGGACCATAGCTATAATCACATAAGGATCATCCCAAAGAGGTAAGAGTTTATTGTGTTGAGGGCCTTTGCTCACAGCTTCGAGACTTCACAAGACCAAGTCACCGACAGATATGGGATGGGGTTTCACTCTTCTATTGAAGTGACAAGCTACCATTTGGTGTAGCAAGCCAAGTAGGCCATGTCAATGAGTTTGGGGAGTAAGTCCGTGTCGGAGTTTTTCTTCATTACTATCATGATCGAATGAATTAAACTCTTGGACTTGGAACCCGATATCTACCGGTATAATAGCTTCTGAAACACAAGTTATATGGTGTCTCACCGAGTTCGATGTAGTAAGCCCAAAGAACATTAGAGAGCTCATCAAACCCATTGCCCCTCCTTCTCAAGACGTGATTTTAACCCTTATAGTCCTAGGCTTGCCCATTAGTTTGAGGATGGGCTACATGTATGAAATGTGAAGATCTTTGCAAAAGATGTAAAGACTTTTCCAATAAATTGTTCCATTGTCGGTGATGATCTTTGGAAGACAATCGACATACTATATTTTTCAAACAAATTGTTTAGCATTTGCCTCCGTGATTTTAGTGAGTTCTTTCCCACCCATTTAGTGAAGTAGTCGACATCTAAAATGATAAACTTTCGCTTTCCGATATCAAAAAAAGGTCCCATGATATCAATTCCCATTGAGCAAAAGGCCACGGGCTTTGAAGGGATGAGAGCTCTGTATGCATGTGAGAGAGGTTAGAGTGCAACCGACAACTTGCACATTTTTTTGTGAACTCAAGGCATGCCTTGTTTCATCGTAGCCAATAGAACCCTTGCCTTATAATTTTAAGGGCTAGCCTTCCTCCTAGTGTTCTCCACATATCCCCGAGTGAACCTCTTAATGCATAATCGCCTCATGGTGAGAGACATTTAAGGTATGGCCAAAAAAGCTCATTTGTATAGTTCACCTCCGATAATAAGTTTGAAGCTTGTCTTCTGAGATGAGTGCGTTGGGTCTTCGTGAAGGGTCCTTCTTGTAAAAAAAGATGATGGTCCATCCACTTCCTTTATCTCATTGCTTGAATTACCCATGACCCTTGGATACTAGGAAAATATATTTCTTCAACATGCCTTCTCTTAAATAGATCTCCTAGCAAATGTAGTGCTTAGCTTAGCAGTATTCTTCTAATGTGAATGATTTGATGTGTCTTGAAATGGGCAAGAAGTGACTTTACCAAGCTGAGGTATCAGCTGAGGATTATGAGTATTAAAGTTTCCCTCAACTGGGAGGCACAAGTCGAGAGTCATGTGATCACTAAGTCTTGAGCTTCACAATCGATGCAAAGTCTCAACCCCGCATGAGAGCCTCATATTCACCATATTATTAGTTGCAGAAATTTTAGTAAGTCCATACTCTAAGGTATCTTGTTGGAAATAAGTAAGATTCTCCCAAGAGATTTCAAGCTCCATCAACATAGGGTCCATCAGGAGATGAAAGGCATATATTAGATAGCTCATTTGAGTTGGGCAAGCATTCCACTATAAAGTCTGCGAGTACTTGAGACTTTATATATAGCCGAGGTAGAAAATGTATATCAAACTCTCCCAATTCTACAAACCATTTAATTAACCTCCCAGATGCCTCTGGTTTCTGTAGAATGACCCTTAATGGTAAATGAGTGTAAACATCGATGGTGTGAGCTTGGAAGTATGGACGTAATTTTTGCGCTGAGAAAACTAAAGCCAGAGCCATCTTATCTGCCAGTGGATAACGACTTTCTATATCAGAGAGAATTTTGCTGACATAGTAAATTGGTCGTTGTATCCCATTTTTTTCTCGCACTAAAACTGAGCTTATCGCATAGGAAGAGACTGCGAGATATAAGTAACATCTCTCCTTGAATAGACTTGGATAGTAAGGGTGGAGATGCTAAATACTCCCTTAGTTGCTCAAAAGATCGACATTCATCACCAATCGAAAATTATTATTTTAGCTCTTTAATATTTTAAAGAATGACAAGTATTTATCCCAACGGGCTAGAAGCGGATAAGGCGCAATTCCCATTCAAACGTTGAACTTTTGATATTCTTCTGAGGAGTCATATTTGAGAGCTTTGATTTTCTCGGGATTGGCCTCTATCCCACGGTGGGTTACCATAAACCCAATAAATTTTCTGACATAACCCAAAAGCATACTTGGTCGGGTTAAATCGCATGTTATAACGTCTAAGAAGGTTAAAGCATATTTCTAAGTCAGAAATATGTTGTGATTCTTCCAAGCTTTTTACTAACATGTCATCCACATATACCTCTATTGTGCGACCTAAGAGGTCTTTAAAAACCTTATTCATAAGGCGTTGATAGGTAGCACCAACGCATTTTTTAACCCGAACGAAATAACTTGGTAACAGTATAAACCTTTATATGTTTGAAATGATGTGGCTTCTTTAACCATTGGATCCATTTTTATTTGGTTGTAACCAGAGTAAGCATCCAAAAAATTGAGCATTTGATGTCCAGACGTGGCATCAACCAATTGATCAATTCGAGGGAGAGGAAAACTATCTTTCGGGCAAGCTTTATTAAGATTAGTGTAATCAATACACATTCTCAATGTTCCATTTGTTTTCTTAATCATGACAAGATTTGCTAGCCATGTAGGATAATGTACTTCTCGTATGAATCCCGCTTCTAAGAGCTTGTTAACTTCTTGTTCAATAGCTTGGAAGCGATCGGGTGCAAAACTTCTTTTGGATGATCGGTTTGAATGTTGGATCAATCTTGAGGGAGTGCATGATCACATTGTCGACCCATATGTGGACTCCAAGCGAACATGTCTTGATTTTTGCGCAAGAAGTCTATGTATTTTGCCCTTTGTTCATCTGAGAGCAGAGATCCAACTTGCACATTTCGCAGAGGTTGGTCATCTGACAATGAAATAGGGAGCAAGTCTTCTACAGGAAAAGCTTTTTAGGGTTCTTCTTCATCTCAAAAATTAAAATTTTTGATGCTGAAGGTCACCAAAGGATGTGGTTGAGTTTGTCTGAGATAACATGATTGTGCTATCTGTTGATTTCCACAGACCACTCCAACCCCAACAGGGTTGGAAATTTCATCTTAAGAAGAGATATTGAAGTGACGGCATCAAAAATTGATTGGAGGGGCCTTCCGAAGATAGCGTTATATGTCGAATCTAACTTGACCACCATGAATTGAATTGAATGAGTCACTTGTCGAGGGAATTCACCGAGGACAACAGGAAGGGTGATTGTCCCCTCTACTCGCACATGACGATTATCAAACTCATATAATGGTCCTAAAGCAGGTTGGAGCTTTTCTCTAGCCAAGCCCATGCTAAGAAATGTGGAGTAAAATAAGACATCAACAAAACTCCCATTGTCAATCAAAATTCTCTTAACATTATAGCATGGGTCACCCTCTACCGATGAAAAGTGGATCTCGATGAGGAACATGAACTCCTTCTAAGTCTGAGTCATTAAAAGTGATGGAATGATCAATACGAGATTTCTTTAACTCTGGTTCTTCAGAGATGGCAATGAGGACTTGATTAGATAATAGTGGCCCTCCTGCGATTGTTTCAATTTCCTCGACTATTTGATGACTATTTTGTTATTTTTGTGATGATTGTCCTGGTTGCCCTCATTTGGAGTTATGTTTGCTTGAGTCGATTGATTCTTCATTAATTGGCATAGATATCCTTGTTGAATGAACCTCTTGATTTCTTCTTTGAGTTGTTTGCACGCTTCAGTAGTATGTCCATGACTTCGATGAAAATGACAATATTGCTCATGATTTCCTGAATTTGGTTTCAATGGATGTGGCCACTTGATGGTTTCTTCATCTCGAATGGCCATCAGAACGTTAACACGAGATGTGTTGAGTGGTGTGTATTCCTTTTCTGGTCGTGGTTCACGTCGTTGATGTAAGGGTCGTGGAGGGAGATCACGATTGCCTTGTTGCTTCTTTTGATGGAATTGTCATTCTTCCCTGAGACACTCTTATGTTTTCCTGTAGATTGTTCAAATTACTTACGATGGACATTAATAGCCTCATCGGCAGAAATTTATGCTTCCACATGATAAACCAAATTGGCATATGAGCGGACCGTATCTCGCATTAGTGATGAGTAAAAAGACCCAAGATGGAGCCCTCCAAGGAAAACTCCTCTTAATAGTTGATTACACTCGGTATTTGGCGAGCCAGGAGAACCTGGAAGTATTCCTTTGATTCACCCTCATTTTGATGAATGCGAGAGATGAGAGGAATCTTTAATGATCATCCGTTTTGCAATGAACTTACAAAATCTTGGCGAGTTCGTCAAAGGTATGGATGGATCCTCTTGGAAGGAAGTAGAAAGTCATGCGAGCTTGCCCGAGGTAATGGAAAGACGACAAAGCGGTGTCGAGCTCGTTGGATATGCATGATGGTCCTGTAATGGTCGATGTGTTCATATGGGTCAGTTGTCCCATCGTAAGAGTCGATGCTCAGAAGCTTGAACCCTACGAGAGTGGGATGTTGAAGAATAACTTCAGTCAGAGGTGAAGACTTTTGATAGCCGCGATGAGAGGGAAGATGATTTCCATCCTTATAATAGAATTCTTCTCGCACCAAACATTGTAATTCTGCACGTATAACGTGACGGGTGGAGTCAACAGGATGAGAACGTGCCAAGCTACCAGCAATAATTGGTGGATTAGTGTTGGTTGAGCTGCAAGTGATGGATGAGTAGAACTTGTCGAGGATCCACATCACGGTCAGCGGAGGAACTTCCGATGGCGACCGTATTAGCATTTCGACCTCCCCTGGCTAACAATCCCTCTTGGGGGAGATGTGTTTGCTGCGATAGTGGCTATCGTGTTCCTCGTAAAAGTCAGATTATCTCATTTTGAGACTCTTCTATTCGGTGCACACGATCTTCTAGAGAGATTCCTGTTACACCTTCACCGACAATGTCATGCCTATCGGAGGGAAGTGAGGTAGAAGGTTGGCGTCCTTGGTTCAATGATTGGTTTCGAGAGTGACGGGAGTTGGGCGAATGTTGTTGTTCAGTGTATTGCCATTAATACGGTGTTCACGAGATGATTGAGGTGAGTTCTCTGACGGCCAGCTTTGTGCTAGAAAACCAGTTATGATAGAATAAAAGTTTACGCCTTAGCCTTGTTGTGAAATCCAGCACAGACACAAATATTTAAAGAATGAACAAGAAACTCCAGGATTTCTATGTGAAAAAACCCCAGAAAGAGGGGGAAAAAACCACGGGGCCTAGCCCAACAAAAATTTTCCACTATATATCTATTTAGGAGTATAAAGTTTTCCGATCGGGATTACGATATATGAAAGCGACAAGGAGAATCCCAAAATCGAATAACAATATCTGCGTGGTTAGAGTAACGGTTGTTAGTGGCATTGTGATGGTGACAAGCCCGGCGGTGGTAGGTGATGATTATGGTAACGATTGGTGATAGTGAAAATGGCAGTCAGCGGCCCGATGGCAGTCAGCGTGGTACCGGCGGTGACGATAATGATGATAATGGTGGTAGTGTGGCGGTAGCCGGTGATGGTTGTGGCAGCCAAGCGTTAGCGGCATGATGGTGTTTATGACATTAATGATCGATGGTAGTGGCAAGCAGCGACCGCGTTGGTCAGCAAAGTGACCAGGTAGTCAGCGGTCGGTGATGTCGCCGGATAGCGGATGGTCGATGATGATTGCGTGATGCGCTGGTACGTGGCCAGCGGTAGTGGCGAGCGGCAATGGCAGTGTCGACCGTTGAGTAGCAGATTATCTTGGAGGATCTTTAAAGCTCTCTCTTTCTTTTTGCACCTCCTTCATGTGAAGAATGGAGGCTATTTATGATTGGAGGGAGGCATTTACATAAATACAAAAATCCAAACCACTCCATCGGATGGCTAAATATGATTCCCTTGATCATCTGATGTATTTTGAGTATTTGAATGCTCAAATGAGGTCAGAATCAAGAGATCTTCGGCTTGTTAAATCCGGCTCGTCAAGACGCTCGATTTGATCATAAACACTCCATATTTAGGAACTATTTAGGGATTTAGCTGATATCCCAAAGTTTCCAATGATACTTTAAGTGCTTGATCTCGACTAGTTTTGATTTAGGATTAGCTTGCTTTTGACATCAAGATTCGTGTTTCGATTAGTAGGATTTTTAGTGTCATATTAATTATCTTAATTTTGTACAAAAAATTAAATACACATAAGTAAAAAAGAGTTGTAAGAGATACAAACTTTTTTATATGAAAAACTCGAAAAGAAAAAAAAATCATTATCAGGTGATCTTAGTAGAGAGACTATTATCATGTGATAAAAGACAAACGATTGTAATCGATATTCAAAATTTAGGCTACTATTATTAGTCGTTGGAGATCGAGATGCCATAATCAACCGACAGTGGCCGGACAAAAATATTGGGCAACCATAATTGAGAGATAGATTTTGGGTGATCGTAGTCAAGCAAATGCAATCAAGAGATTGTCATTAGGTGATGGTTGTTGAGAGACCATTGTTGGGCATTGGAGGATAGGCATCCATAGTCAATTATCGAAGGTTAGGGGACTGTAATCGCGTTACGGTTGTATGGAGACTATAAGCAAGCAATAGAGGTCAAGGGATTGTATTTGATTGTCAAAGGTCGTACGAGTATCGATCAAGAAGTCGAGTGAAAGAGGTGATAGTAAGAAGCACCACAATCAGGAAATCGTAACTAGGAGACTGTAGTTAATTGACGATTAATGGGGATAACTATTTGAAGATGACGTTTGAGCAACCGTAGTTGGTCTATAGTAGTTAGACAATCATACTCAAGTGATGATGGTCGAAAGATTATTATTAGGTGACCATGGTAGGTCTATAGTGGTTAGGTGATCGTAATCAAATGGCAGTGATCGAGTGAATGTCATCAAGTGATGATGAGTGAACATAGTTGAGAGAAATAGTGATAAGGAAACCATAATTTAGCGATTGTGATTCAAAGAGTATAGTCAAACAATGGAACTTGATTGATCGTAGATGGTCATCAAGAGTTTGGAGGCTGTAGTTGGTTGATAATGCTCAGGTGATTGTAATTATGTGAGATTAGTCAAGAGGTTGTAGTCAGTTGAACGATGATCATGGACCATTGTCAATGGATGGTGTTTATCAGTCAGCTGCGGTGGATGGATAAGTATAATGAAGCAATGAAAGTTGAGCAATCATAGTCAATAATCACATGTTAAGAGATATAGTCGAATCATAAGTGCATTTATCATAGTGGTTGAGAGACCGTAATCAATTCATGATGATCAATGACCATTATTGGGCAATAATGTCCAAATGGCAGTGGTCAAGCAGTCACTTGATGATTGTGGTCAAGTGAAAGTGCCCTAAAGGCCATGGCAAGGTAGCAGAGGTCTAATGGTGGAGCTCCAGTTGAACTCATGTTTCCTTTAGATATTTGAGATCTCTCTCTTCTCCAACTTTCATCTACCTCCTCTTGGATGTCCATCTCATATAGAAAGTGAAGACTTATTTATAGTTTTTGGGAGTAGTATACCCCATAAATGTTGCTAAAATCCAAAGAATTCCATTTGATGGCTCATAATTATCCCCTTAATCACAAGGCGATTTTTAAATTCTTTTCAAGATGCTATAAGCATGCAAGATTTAGAGATCATTTGGTCCACCAATTAATATTCAAAATTTTATTATTATTTAAGTGTTTGATTTGTGCTCATTTGAACTTGAATCAAATCACTTTTAGTATCGTTGGTTTCATCTCATTAAAATATTTAGTTCAATTGTAATTTTTTTTTAAAAATCATAACTTTAATGGTATTATAATTGAGTATGAATGTTTTCAATTCCAAAATGCATTGAAATTCATGTTTAATCTACTATCCTCCATAAAGTATGTGTTATGTTTCAATCATGTTTAAAGGATGCTTTAATTACTTATAAGAAGCGTATATGACAAAGAAATAGTTGAGAAATTTAACGCTGCTCATTTGTTCATGCTTTTCAATACCATCTGTGATGAAAGTTTCTAATTCCAAAATTCATTAAAATTCGTGCTTAATCTAGTAGCCTCCATAAAGTATGCGTTATGTTTCAATCATATTTAAAGAATGCTTTAATTACTTGTAAGAAGCATTTATGACAAAGAAACAGTAGAGAAATTTAACGGAACCCATTTGTTCATACTTTTAAATGTCATATGTGATGAAAGTTTCTAATTCCAAAATGTATTAAAATTCGTGCTTAATCTAGTAGCCTCCATAAAGCATATGTTATGTTTCAATTATATTTAAATGATATGCTTTAATTACTTGTAAGAATCGTATATCACAAAGAAACAATAGAGAAATTTAACGACACACATTTGTTCATACTTTTAAATATCATCTGTGATAAAAGTTTTTAATTCCAAAATGCATTAAAATTCATACTTAATCTAGTAGCCTCCATAAAGTATGCGTTATGTTTCAATCATGTTTAAATGATACTTTAATTTCTCGTAAGAAGCGTATATGACAAAAAATAATAGAGAAATTTAACCGTACCTATTTGTTCATGCTTTTAAATATCATCTGTGATGAAAGTTTCTAATACTAAAATGCATTAAAATTTGTGCTTAATCTAGTAGCCTCCATAAAGTATGTGTTATGTTTCAATCATGTTTAAAGGATGCTTTAATTTCTTGTAAGAAGCGTATATGACAAAGAAACAGTAGATAAATTTTTTCGGTACCCATTTGTTCTTGCTTTTAAATGTCATATGTGATGAAAGTTTCTAATTCTAAAATACATTAATATTCGTGCTTAATCTAGTAGCCTACATAAAGTATGTGTTATGTTTCAATCATGTTTAAAGGATGCTTTAATTATTTGTAAGAAACGTATATGACAAAGAAACAGTTGAAAAATTTAACGGTACCTATTTGTTCATGCTTTTTAATGCCATCTGTGATGAACGTTTCTAATTCCAAAATGCATTAAAATTCATGCTTAATCTAGTTGCTTGCATAAAGTATGCTTTAAGTTTCAATCATGTTTAAAAGATGCTTTAATTACTTGTAAGAAGCATATATGACAAAGAAACAATAAAGAAATTTAACGGTACCAATTTGTTCACGCTTTTAAATGACATATGTGATGAAAGTTTCTAATTCCAAAATGCATTAAAATTCATGCTTAATCTAGTAGCCTCCATAAAGTATGCATTATGTTTCAATCATGTTTAAATGATGCTTTAATTACTTGTAAGAAGCATATATGACAAAGAAATAGTAGAGAAATTTAATGATACTCATTTGTTCATGCTTTTAAATGCCATCTGTGATGAAAGTTTCTAATTTCAAAATGCATTAAAATTCATGCTTAATCTAGTACCTTCCATAAAGTATGCATTATGTTTCAACCATATTTAAAGGATATTTTAATTACTTGTAAGATGCATATATGACAAAGAAACAGTAGAAAAATTTAACGGTACCCATTTGTTCATACTTTTAAATACCATCTCTGATGAAAGTTTCTAATTCCAAAATGTATTAAAATTCATGTTTAATCTAATATCCTCCATAAAGTATGCGTTATGTTTCAATCATATTTAAAGGATGCTTTAATTACTTATAAGAAGCGTATTTGGCAAAGAAACAATAGAGAAATTTAATAGTATCAATTCTTCATGCTTTTAAATTCCATATGTGATGAAACTTTCTAATTCCAAAATGCATTAAAATTTATTCTTAATCTAATAGCCTCAATAAAATGTTATGTTTCAATCATGTTTAAAGGATTCTTTAATTACTTGTATGAAGCGTATATGACGTAGAAACAATAAAGAAATTTAACGTTACCCATCTGTTCATGCTTCTAAATGTCATCTGTGATGAAAGTTTCTAATTCCAAATTCCATTAAAATTCATGCTTAATCTAGTAGCCTCCATAAAGTATAAGTTATGATTTAATCATTTTAAAGGATGCATTAATTACTTGTAAGAAACGTATATGACAAAGAAATAGTAGAGAAATTTAATAGTACCCATTTCTTCATGCTTTTAAAAGCCATATGTGGTGAGAGTTTCTAATTTCAAAATGCATTAAAATTAGTGCTTAATCTAGTAGCCTCCATAATGTATGTGTTATGTTTCAATCATATTTCAATGATGCTTTAATTACTTATAAGAACCTTATATGACAAAGAAGCAGTAGAGAAATTTAACGGTACCCATATGTTCCTGCTTTTAAATGCCAACTGTGATGAAAGTTTCTAATTCCAAAATACATTAAAATTTGTGCTTAATCTAGTAGCCTCCATAAAGTATGTGTTATGTTTCAATCATGCTTAAAGGATGCTTTAATTACATGTAAGAAGAGTATATGACAAAAAAATAGTAGAAAAATTTAACGGTACCCATTTGTTCATGCTTTTAAATGCCATATGTGATGAAAGTTTTTAATTCCAAAATGTATTAAAATTCATGCTTAATCTAGTAGCCTCCATAAAATATGCGTTATGTTTCAATCATATTTAAAGGATGCTTTAATTATTTGTAAGAATCCTATATGACAAAGAAACAATAGATAAATTTAATGGTACTCATTTGTTCATGCTTTTCAATATCATCTGTGATGAAAGTTTCTAATTCTAAAGTGCATTAAAATTTGTGCTTAATCTAGTAGCCTCCATAAAGTATGCATTATGCTTCAATCGTGTTTAAAGAATACTTTAATTACTTGTAAGAAGCATATATGACAAAGAAACAATAGAGAAATTTAACGATACCCATTTGTTCATACTTTTAAATGTCATCTGTGATGAAAGTTTCTAATTCTAAAATGCATTAAAATTCGTGCTTAATCTAGTAGCCTCCATAAAGCATGTGTTATGTTTCAATCATATTTAAATGATGATTTAATTACTTGTAAGAAGTGTATATGATAAAGAACTAGTAGAGAAATTTAATGTTACTCATTTGTTAATGCTTTTAAATGTCATCTCTGATGAAAGTTTCTAATTCCAAAATGTATTAAAATTTGTGCTTAATCTAGTAGTCTCCATAAAGTATGCGTTATGTTTCAATCATGTTTAAAGGATGCCTTAATTATTTGTGAGAAGCATATATGACAAAGAAACATTAGAGAAATTTAACGGTACTCATTTGTTCATGCTTTCAAATGTCATTTGTGATGAAAGTTTCTAATTCCAAAATGCATTATAATTTGTTCTTAATCTAGCCTCCATAAAGTATGTGTTATGCTTCAATAATATTTAAATGATGCTTTACTTGTAAGAAGCATATATGACAAAAATAGTAGAGAAATTTAATGGTACATATTTGTTCATGCTTTTAAACGTCATATGTGATGAAAGTTTCTAATTCTAAAATGCATTAAAATTCACGCTTAATCTAGTAAAGTATGTGTTATGTTTCAATCATGTTTAAAAGATGCTTTAATTACTTGTAAGAAACATATATGACTAAGAAACAGTAGAGAAATTTAACTGTGCCCATTTCTTCATGCTTTTAAATGACATCTGTGATGAAAGTTTCTAATTCTAAAATGTATTAAAATTCATGCTTAATCTAATATCCTCCATAAACTATGCTATGTTTCAATCATGTTTAAAGGATGCCTTAATTACTTGTAAGAAGTATATATGACAAAGAAATAGTAGAGAAATTTAACGGTACACATTTGTTCATGCTTTTAAATGCCATCTGTGATGAAAGTTTCTAATTCCAAAATATATTAAAATTCATGCTTAATCTAGTAACCTCCATAAAGTATGCATTATGTTTCAATCATATTTAAAGGATGCTTTAAGTACTTGTAAGAAGCATATATGACAAATAAACAGTAGAAAAATTTAACGGTACCTATTTGTTCATGCTTTTAAATGTCATGTGTGATGAAAGTTTCTAATTCCAAAATGCATTAAAATTCGTGTTTAATCTAGTAACCTCCATAAAGTATGCGTTATGTTTCAATCATGCTTAAAGGATGCTTTACTTACTTGTAAGAAGCATATATGACTATGAAACAACAGATAAATTTAACCTTGATCTAAGAGTAAGACTATCTACACCAACTCCTTTAGATATATTCACTGCCACCCTTCAAACAACCATTTTAAGCAACTAAAACTAGTTGTATTATTATATGGAGAATCTATAAAAGCCTTGGAAGATCTATCTATTACCTTGAATTAATCTAAATTACTATCAACCATATTATCAAGGAGGGTTAAACTAAAGTAACTCAAGATCAAAACATTGCTCAGTACATGATTTGTTTCATTTTATAAATAGTTTATGTTATAACAATTATTTATTGGAATTGCGTTTTGCCATCTATAATAAAAATATAATGAAAATAATAGCTTTATGATAAATGGCTGGCCTCGAACGGTTTCAATGGCAAAACTAATTTCGAATCAAAGAAAGCGTCGGAGAGTCATTAAACTATCCACATTGGCTGGTGTGGCCAAAGCAAAAGTTATTCCTAGAAATAATTCTTTATATAAGTTGGATGAAAGCTCCTCAAAAGACTGATTAAGTTAGTTTTTGGATCAAATTATTATAGTTTTCAGTATCAAATTACTATGTACTTTTAATAGAAAACTTGAGAAAATAAAATGTTAATAACAATTTTTGCAAAGGATAGGTACATTATATTGAAAAAAAATAAAATTTTGAACTATGATATTAATGTTCATGCTTATTGTTAAGCATTTTTGTTAACTCAAATTTTATTAAATTTGGGCCAAAGAAAACGCCTAGTGCGACTTATGCGGTTCAACCTAATTCATAAGAAATTTTTTTTGAAAAATCTATGGAGGCCATGAAATGTTTGGCCTATCAATCGTTTATTATTTTTGCACACATAAATTGACATAAGAGTTTTGTTAGTATGTCATATGAGCCACCACTCTCCACTTATTCCTATTTCTTCCACATAGCGAATTCATCTTCTTCACCTTTGATTTTCTTTTCTTTTTTTTTAAACCTAGCATGAGTGTTTATGTCAATCTGTGTATTTCTTGATGTGTTTTATAATCTATTATTTGTTAATTTTGTACCACTTATTATGAAACACAAGCATAAATAACATCTTTAGCCTTTCGTTTCTAAATTTTTTCGTTATGCAAATCGGTCATATTACTTCCAGACAAAGAAAATGGACTATTGTATATCACAATCAAGCTTTTGGTCTCAGTTGAATGCACTCATGAGGAAGAACCTCACCTTCCAGGTCTCAATTTCAATCTTCTCTTTATCTCTCAACTCTTTCTCGTTCTTCTCATAAAATCCTTCTTTTGACATATTGTCAATGTCTTTCTATCTACTGCACATATAAATCCAGAGAAGAAACATCAGAACAAATCTAGGACTAATCATCATCCCAGTCTTCTTTGTGCTTTCGATGTTGTTTGGCATTCAAAACTAGCTTCAATGATTGCATTTGAACAGAGATACTGGTGGTGAATGCATAGATGATGAAATAGATGAATCCTGTGATAAAAAATGCTCTAGTGTCTTTGATATGATGCTAGGAAAATCAACATATTGCCCGGAAGCACACCCACGACTTTTTTATTTCAGATACCAATGCCTCAGTTTCGAGCAACAAGAAGTAGAAGCTCACCTGCTTCATCAGTTTATAATTCCGGGCTACCTGATAATTCTTGCAAGAAAAATGAATCTTGCCCTGTCACCATACTTATCATCGGGCAAAATCGCACTTTGGCGTAGAGTAAGCATCTGGCACGCCATGAATAGTTAAGTTATAGTGATTCCATCTTCGTGTTCTAATGCGCTAGAGAAAATGGTAGATCTTGGCAGAAATCTATTTGGAAGCAAACCTTTGGAGAACCCTTAGGATTCTATTAACCCTCTGGTCATCGCTTCTGAATTTATGTTGGTGAGCCAATTAAATCATCTATCTGTTGCTTTTGATAACAATTTTGCAAAAATGAGGTGCACTTTGCTTTTAAAATCTCTTTTCAGGGAATAATTATAGTGCCTCCAACAACATTTTACTTTGAACCAGCTTTCATGATGCTTGGTCCAGCTCTTTACATTGTTCATCCCAATTGCAGTTCAAATATAACATTTCCTGTTTCAATCAAGATGGCTAGCCTTTCACTCTCTCAAGGTTTGTTCCTTGAGAGCTCCAGAAGGTTTTTTTTTAATATTTTGGCATGCATAATAAAAATAGATTGTGTGAATAAATTGCTTACAGATGTAAAGTGTGCGGATGGACTCACCCTCTGGCGTGAAAATTCTTTAGTGATAAACAAAGAGTTATATATGGGTTACCAAGATGGAAACCCCGACCATAGAATTGATGAAATACTTGCAGGTTGATTTTTCACCTTCAACTACCATTTACTAGCAAAATGTTTGATTTGTCATTGTTGATACTTGGATTAACATGCTTTTTCATGGATCAGCTTATGATTTCTCCAACAGTAACAACAATATTTTCAATGTGACCATATGGCATAATGAGACTTACAAGAACAATGGCCCTCTCCTTCAAATTTTTTGTGCTTCAAATGCGGTATGTTATGATCATCAGTGTAATAGAAATTATAATTTCATTTGAAGTATACAATTATTAGAACAATGCAGTAACTTCTCAACCATAAAAACCAGCTGCACTAACTTATTCTAGATATTCTTTTGGTATTGTTAAAAATGAGAATCAACCCAATTCTGATTATCAATTAAGTGAAGCTGACACTTGTGCAGCATAATACATCAATAGGAATAGACAGAACGATACAAGCAATCCCACATCATGGTATGGCATACAAGCAGTAAAATTATGATGGCATGAACATCAAACAACATTAAGATTTATTAAGATAAATAATGGCATTCAGCACCATTAGCTAACGAGTACGGTATTTGATACATTTGAATTTTTCTTCTGACAAAATATATCCTCAATCGATCAAGTCTATAAGTCTTAACAGTGGGTGTAGAAGAAGTCATATGCTTAATTTTTGTATAATTTGCCCTACATTGTGACCATGAATAAATGTTAAGACAGTGATGGAGAGTTCAAAGTTGTTGATCGTCGTGAAACTTTTAATGTTTTTGATTTAGAAAGAACATAAAGAAGAAGAATTGGACTATTGGAGAGCGGGAGAGAGTGTCATCCACTTTTGCTTGGGAAGAACTTTTATTAAAATGCTAGGTTTGTCGATTAGGGTTCACTGGTTGACTTTGTGTCTAACCCAAAATTGAACCAACCCAATTCTGACCGATTATATGGCTTGAAAATCCTGATCCAAACCTGACTAACCCGAACTCGATCAGTTTAGACATATATTTCAAGTCAAATTTGAATTCGTGGGTCAAAATGACATTAAATCCGAGTCAATCTCAGGTCCTAAATCTAAAGTATTCTAGCATAAACTGATTGTACAATGAGAATTTAAAATACATTGAAAATTTTTATATTGCATTTCAATTTATTCAAATCAAACACTAATATTTTCAAACTCCTATTTTAAATATTTTATAACCCTTTTTTAGCAAACCAAATAGCACCTAAATTAAAATAAGGGACAAATAAAAGCACAAAGCCAACAAAACACTAATAGGATAATTGTTGTTTATCTCAAGTCAATCAAATTTTCAAACTAATTCATCTCCAAAAGAATCTAAGACCTCCAAATCCAAAATTTATCTCTTTCTCCATCACAATTAATGGCCAAAAAAATGGTGTGTATGCTTTATCTCTCATCTCTCTCTTTCTCTCTCTTGTTCTTCTTCATCCCTTCCTCTACTTCAACTCTTCTTCTTCTTTGTCCTTCTCCATCTCTACATTTTCTTTTCTCCTTCTTTGTCTCCCACCTTTTTCTCTCTCTCTCTTCCCCCCACACACACACAAGGAGAAAAATAAATAGATAAGAATGATTATAAATAATATTAAATATTAAAAATTCTTAAAATATTATATCAATTATTAAATTGATTTTTAATTTTTTTATGCTTAATATTTATATATACTTTTGTATATCAAAATGATCCATTTAAAATGTAGAATTATATAAAAAAACTTTTGCCCATTTTTAAAATATGCGAAAAGCAAATATTTTTAGATATAATTATTATCTCATATCATATTATAATCAATAAGATCAATCATAATATTTTCCAATATGGGCTCCCAAAATTTGCAATCGACCTCTCATATTGTTAAACTTTTAAAATTCAAATTAATTTGAGGTAAAACACTACTTAGATATTTCATTCTCATTTTATAAGAACTTATATCTTTCATCCTCATTTTATAGGAACTTTATATCAAGTTCCACATAAATGTAGATCTAATTTTATATTTTTTTAAAATGCAAGGATCAATAGTAAGAGAAAACTTTTAATTAAGGCTAGTCATTAAGCGCTGATAACTCATTCTATCATAGCAGTAATTTAAATTTTTAAGATTGAGAAATTTATCATCCTTAATTTAAAGTAGGCGATAGAGAGAATGATGAAAAATTGGATTAAGATCCCAAGTTTTCGTTGTCTCGGATTTTCATGGTCCTTATTCTATTTAATCAAAAAAGGTAGATGACTCAACCTGATCAAAGGATTTTTGTCAGCGGTTATGAATTACTTCATCCAAGAGAAACTTATAGACCTAAAAGTCGATGTTTATTTAAGAAAAAAAAGTTAAGTCGATCTTAGCTAACATAGAACTTTATGTCCGATTGAATGTGCTCTATAATTCACTACTTCAGAAGTAAAACATTAGGGAACTCACGGGCAATAGTCATGATTGTAATTTAATGGTTTAATTTCATGAAAATCACTCACTTGAGGGGGCTTTAGTTATAATTGCTACTTTTTGTGGCGCAACTTTATAATAAAATCACATAGACAGAGGACAAAATCAACTTTCTTGTTAATATGAAATAATTTAAGTGTGAGTATAGCAATGCATTCAATATGATATTGACTCATTTTTGATCTAGAATATTCTCAAAAATCGTCACACTTAACAAACAATTGTGCAGTGTGAATGAATTTTTGCATTAAACTTTTAAAAATATAAACATATTTTCCCTCCAAACTACGATTAGCATGTATAGATAGTCAGATGCTTGTTTTAGCAATCAAGTCTTCATCTCACATTGCACCAAAAAGATACATATGAGTCTTCTTCTCGTTACACTAAGAAAGGTGTATATGAGTCAACTGCATAAGAAAAAGTGAAAGTATAATATATTTTCTTCATCTCATCGAAATAACGTGCATAAGTACTTAGGAATTGCGACAAGCTTCTTTTGTAGTACACTTTCGTGTAAGATGTTGACTATACAATGAAGAACATGAGGTTGACGACAAGTTGACTCGAATAAAAATAGTTGCAAGAGGGAAAGAGATAAGAGGAGGAAGAAGGAATAAAATGGAGAAGAGTAGGAGAGGGAGGCGGCATTGGTGATGATGAACTCGGGGTGCAGAGTTGAGGATGATGATGGATGGGTGCTGAGAGATGATGGCATAGTCGACGTTGCCGGGAGTGGCAACGACAACATGCTGGGTCATGTGAGGTAGGTACAAAATGAGGGAGAGTGCACAAGAGGAGGACAAGTGCAGCCTTTTTTGAAATAAGAAAAGGGATAGGCCATACACAACCTTTTTAATCCTTTGAATAAATTCTAATTCCACACAACCTTTTCTTCTTCACCATGCTTATATTGCAGTTTAAGGAAGAGGTTTTGTTCTGAAATTGAGATGCGGAAAGGGCTCTTCTATTACACCTATCAACTAACACATTTCTTTGTTTATTAATGTGGGCACTAATTATTTTAGATTATTTTATTACCATGTAAGCAACTATTTGGAAGTGGATAAGATCTGACTATTATATTAACAGGCCACAAATGCATATCTTTAATTTTTCAAAGGGGATAATGTGAAGATGTTGCTTGAATTTGTCAAAGAAATGCCTAAAGATGCAACAAAACCAGGCATCGTAAATGTTTCTACTCTTCTTACTCCCTTGTTTTTCACATGGGTCATTGAACTACTTTTTCCAGTAAGCCTGAAAGTGAAGTGGTAAAATTACTCCTTTGAGATTTTAAAAGTATAAGTTGATTGTATAATTGTTCATTCAGTATAATTCTATGTCTTTAGAAATATTTTCCCTACATTGTTATCTTCTTTCTAGTCCAAGAATGACCAACGAAACAAATATTGTTAACGTTGCTTCATCCTCTAATATTGCAATATCCGTTAGGTAACACTGCAGCTTGAGGAAATTTAACGTAGCATATTTTTAGTTGATTTTAAACATAAATTAAAAATCATGTTTATCTTATTGTAAGTTATTAGAAGTGTGTATCAATGATATATTTTTTTTACTTTTGGAACCTCCTCCCAGGACCTAAAATGAAGTTTAAAATGAACTAGCAAACTTATTTATTTGCATGTGATGCATTCAAATCATTGAGAATGATAATTAGCAATTTTGCCATGTATGAAATTGAAATGTGTTTGCAAAAGGTTTGTCTTGGAAACTTATATTTTAAACGATAATCACAATATCTTTATCCAAACCAATTTGATTAATCCGATGCATGCAGGTAATGTTGATTGTTCTAGTTCAGGAAAAGCAAAAGAACATGAGAATGATGATGAAAATGCATGGCCTTGGTGATCTTCCATATTGGATAATTTCCTATGCATATTTCTTTATCTTGTCAGCCTTACATGTTATGTTTCAGCTTATTTGGTTCCCCTGCTCAAAAAAGCTAGCACCCTAATGCTTTTCCTTATTGCCCTTATTTGTTGTCTTTGTAAACCGAGCATGCTTCTTATAGGGATAAAATTATTCACCTTAAATAAGTCTCCGGTTAGTATTCTACTTTGTATGCATAAATTTGCGATTTCTCTTGCATTTTCACCTCGACTCGAGGTGAAGACTGCAAGTATTTCAAAAGAAAATTCCCATACTTTGCTAAACTGGTTTCAAAATTATGATTTTGACATGGTGCATCCACTTGCGTGGTTGGATACTTGTATGTCTTTGTTTGCCTTCTAGGATCATCCCTTTTGAGCTTTATCCAGGACACCTCCTATCCAAGTAAGCTGCAGTGATGAACCTACACTCATATGAAACATTATTCTTTTCTATCAGTCCATGTATCTTACCATTTGTTCATAGAACTACTAGAGGTAATGGAGATTTTCCCTGGTTTTTCCCTATACCATGGTCTTTATGAACTTGCGCAGTATTCTCTTCGTGTGGGATCCCTTGGAGCACCTCATATGGGTTGGAAGGACATTAATAATGACAAGCAAGGGATGCGAGCTATTTTGATCATCATGATTGTAGAATGGGCAGCGGTCTTACTGCTTTCATATTACTTGGATCAAGTTGTTTCAAATGGCAAAGGAGTTCAAAAACATCCACTTTGGTTTTTAACAAAGTTTCAGGGGAAGACAAATATAAAGAAGCAAAGGAAAGGATATGACATTCTCAATAATATGGATAAACCTGTTGTTGCTCAAGAGGTATGCTCCACATCTAACTAGCTTGGTCAAGAAAACAAAATAACTACTACTGAAATGCACATTGCATTTATAAAACTGATAAAATTTGAGCTAGGATTTCTAAAATTAGTGTAAATGCTCTAGAGAGTTCTTGTGAAGTACAATATAATAATTGCTTAGGAAAAGCAAAACCCTTCCCTTCAAGGTTGTTGAATTTGATGAGAGGACTTAATAATTTTTTTGAAGTAGATTGTGTTGTTTTAATCTAATTTTTGCTGATGTTAAATAAAAGTTATTTAATTATGGGGTTGAGAATGACAGTGACCGCAAACCCATATAATTAATTACCTTCCTATTATTAGAGAAGAGCTCTAGGTTATATCAAAATCGTAATGTTTCACCTTTTACGATCAGTTACCTTCGAGATGAGTTTATAGTTTTCTTGAGTTACTCAATGATCTCATAGAACCCCTTGTTGAATCTGAGACTATTTGGTGTCCATATTTCATTGGCACACTTTTAAAGTTACCATCATGAGTGCTGGTCCATGGGCATAATTATCAACGCACTTAATACAATTAGCGGTATTTATACATCGTTCATGAACCATTGCTTGTATATAAGGCCTCTCTATCCTTTAATACGTCTTTAAGGAGATTAAATCTCGCTTTCATATGGAAGCAAAATCTTCCGCTTGAGTTTTTAGTTGGTATCTTATAGGTAGTTCAATACGCCCATAATATCTCTATCAATTTGGTATGACATTCTCTCTTATTTTTAGTGAGGATATTCTTGAGCAGTTTGACCAATGTCTTGTTCAAAGGTTCTGCCAAATCATTTTTCCTTGGATTATATATTAAAGAATATCATCAATCAATTTTGTGTCGATCAACCAATCTATAAATCTTTGTACTTTTGACTGTGCCATTATTAGAAATTATTTGGCATGTCGCTCCAAATCTATAGACCATATTATACGTAAACAAATTAATCACTCAATCTACAGTAACTTCTTTAAATGGGGTAGCTTCAGCCCACTTAGAGAAATAATCAGTCGATGCTAAGATAAAATGGTGATCAGCTAATGACGGTGGATCAATCGGTCCGATTACATCTGTACCCCAATATTCAGATGGCCAAGATGCTATTAGTGGATGTAATGGATTTTGAGATTGGTGGATTATATTCCCATGTACTTGACATTCATGGCACCTCTTGACATGATCAATATAGTCTCTCACCATAGATGGCCAATAATAACCCATCCTTTTGATCTTTATTGCCTTCTTGGGGCCTGACTAATGTGCACCATAAAGTTCTTCATGAACTTTAACCATCACTTTGCTAGCTTCATCTGTATTTAGGCATCGTAGCCACATTTGTTCAAATGATCTATAATATAAAGTGTTATTGACGAAAGCATAGCGCAATATTCTCTTCTCGATTTGAGCTACTAGTGATTTTTTATTTAGTAATTTACCTTTTTTAAAGTTGTCGATGAAGGGTCGCCTCCAATCATGTGGCTCTTCTACAATAAAGACTTCCCATAACTTTTCTGAAGTAATATCATTCTTAGCTCTTCTGGGTATAATTCCTTGTTGATTTTGAGGAGTATGAGGAGCAACCTCAATCGCATCCTGCTGTGTCAAATTTAATAACCCCTCTACCTGGGGGTATTGATACTTTGTTGGCTCTAAAACTCACCGAGTAAATATTCTGATCATGACATAATCATCATTCATACTTGCCATCTCCTTAGCTAAATTTACTAAATAATATACTTTACTATTTTCAGATCGAGAGACTCGAGTTAGTGTGATATTTACAAGAACTCACTTGTGGTAAAAAGCTAACTCAAGCTTGTTGATTTTATAGATGCCAAGTTTTTGATTTATAATAAGTTGAGAATCACCGAAAATATACAAGTTTTGAATGCCTATAAAAATAGATTCTTCAAGACCTACTACCAATGCTTCATACTCAGTTTTATTATTAGTTCTTGGCTCGATCAACCCATATGATCGTCTCATTATTCCTCCTTTTAGTGTTATGAAGACGATGCCGATTCCTGCTCTTGCCCTTAAGAAATTTAGAGGTTGGACTTGTTTGATCGATGAGGCTCTATCAAAGTATATTTCCCAAATTTGTAATTTTTCTCTTTCATGAATGAGCATAATTTGCTCATCAAGAAAATCTTCATTAAGAGAAGAGTCCACAGGGATGGGATGTGCATCAAGAAAATCTGTAAAGATTGGCCCCTTTACTAATTTCTACGGAACATATGTAATATAAAATTGTAAAAGAAATACTCTCCATTTTGCCAAGCGACCTGTCAACGCTGATCTTGTCATCAAATACTTCAGCGGATCGATCCTTGAGATGAAGGTAATTTTATGAGATAATATATAATGATGGAGCTTTTGGAATGTAAAGATCAATGCCAAACAATACTTCTCCGTCAGATAGTATCTTATTTCTGCTCCTATCAACCTCCGACTGATATAATAAAGACTATTCTCTTTGCTTTCTTCATTGTGTTGTGCCAATAATGCTCTGAGGGACTCTTCTAATGCAGCTGTATATAGAATAAGAGGCTTCCCATGAGTAGGTGCTGCAAGGATTGGTGAATTTAATAGGTAGCTTTTAATGCTATTGAAAGCTTATTGACACTCTTGTCCCATTTGAATGGAGCATTCTTTTTCATCAACTTTGCAAATGGTTGATAACCTCCTGATAGGTTTGATATAAATCGTCGGATGAATGCAAGCTATCTTTGTAAAGAACGGAGCTGATGCAAACTCTTTGTGGAGGCATCTCCACAATTGCCTTGATTTTAGCAGGATCATTCTCAATTCCTCTATGACGTACAATGTAGCTGAAAAATTTTCTAGAGGATACCCTGAATGTGCATTTTAGAGGGTTCATCTTGAGATCATATTTTTTGATTCTCTCAAACACAGTTCTCAAGTCTTCAAAATGATTTTCACGATTTAAGCTCTTCACTACCAAATCATCAACATAACATTCCATCTTCTGGTGAATCAACTCATCAAAAATACGCGTCATGGTTCTTTGGTATGTAGCTCCAGCATTCTTCAAACCAAAAGGCAAGACTGTGTAATAATATAATAATAGATGCCAATAGGTGTTTGTGGTGTTTATTTTTTTTAGAGATGTGTGTGTGGGGGTGGGGATTGTTGATGTGTGTGTTTTGTGTGAGGGGACACCACACAGATCTGCAGATGTACTTATTAGGGTGATTAGGTATGACATTAAAGAATAATGTACTATCTCGAGAGATAAAAGTCACTACCCTATAATGGACCTAATCACCTAATAAGGACTCCTAAGGCATGATGGGTCTTCGAATGTACCAGAGATCTCTCTCCTACTTTATATGAAAAAGTAAAGTATGATTTATTTTAAGTCGGGTTCATTAAGTTCTCTATAGAGGCAATCCCTCATAATTAATTACATCCTAAGGAATGAGATTCCTTAGGAATACTCTCGATTAAGGTAAATGATCATTGTATTCAAAGATTTCAAAGATAGGACAATCAATCAATTAGTTATTTTTAAAAAATCAAGTGAGATTGATTAAAAGGAGAGAGTTTTTATCGAAACTAAAGGAGGATGAGTAGGGGATGCCCATGATACTAGGAAACCTAGTGAGCATCTCAAACTATCCTATGGTTGGGCTTTATATTTTTGAAATTGAGGAGAATTATTTATTTGAGTTGAATTTTTAATAGAAATCTAGGGCTTACAATTCTATAATTCAAGATTGTAGAAATGCTTAAGAGGTGAGGATTTATGCTTGTAGTCCAAAGGGAAATAACAATCTCAAATCCTAAATCTAGGGAGCTTTGGCGAGGGCCAAAGCATGACCTAAATCTAAGGCAAAAATGGATATATGGCTTACCTCCACAAGAGAGAGTAAACCACCCAACTGTTGGACTTACAACCGCCTGGGGTGGCTGCTAACTAACTCCTCCTACAATTTTAAATACATGTAGGCAAGGCATATGCTTTGCAAGTGTTGACCTCACTTTTGGAGTGAGTTTTCAACTTCTCCATCTTAGACATAGGACTCTTCTAAAAATTAAGAGTTTCTTAGTCTTAAGACACTTCTAGTGATTAGGTGAACACTTAACCTAACTCTAGAGGCTTAGAAGAGTTAGCCATAGGAATAGGTTATGCCTTAGGAGTGTTAGGAGAACTTGCCTACCCTATAGCTTAGACCCACTCCTTGCTTCCCTCCTTCAAGCTCCAAATTCAAATCAAATTTTAAATCAATTTCAACTCAATTGATTTTTCTCAAATCATAAATCAATTCCAAAATCCAAATCATGAATCAATTCCAAATGATTGAAATTCAAAACTCAATTTCAAATCCCAAAATCTTTCCTAAGCCATTGATTCCATCTTATGGACTTAACTCAAATCAAATTCAAATCACCCCAAACTTAAAAGATTTTCTCGTAGCCCATTTATATCCTCATTTATATTTATAAATATAAATAAAATATAAATTCAAGTAACCAAAATCAATTCAAAACTCAAAATTCAAAATCCAACCTAAACTCTTCCAAGTCAAATCCTTGAACTCCTTCAAACAAATCCAAATCATTCAAAATTCAAAATATTTTCTCATAACTTATTTATATTCTCATTTATATTCACAAATATAAATGAAATAGAAATAAAATATAAATTCAAATAACCAAAATCAATTCAAAACTCAAATCCAACTTAAATCCAACTTATACTATTTCAAGTCAAATTCTTTAACTTGGCCAAATCATTCTCAAATCAATTAAAACCTTTGGATTCTCTCTTCAAACAATCAATCCTTCAATAACGTGCCCAAATATAAACATAAACTTCAATCATCAAACCAAAATCAAACTAACTCAAGTCAAACCCACATTCACCCTTTTTACTTGGAATTGTCAAATGAACCAAAATCCATTTGACTCCAAATCACTTGCAATTAGATTTATATTTCAATCATAAGTCCATATGTGAGTTCAACCAAACATGAATCAAACCTTGATCAAGCCAATTGACTCACTTAGACTCACTTGACCCAAAGTGACCTAAAGCACCTTTTTGAGCCAAATTCTAATCCAACTCAAATTGGATTGAACTAAGCCCATCTAAGCCTCATATTGTGAGCAATAATCATCTTAGGATGATTAATCACTCAAATTGGGTCAAACCAAGTCAAGCCTAACCTTCGACCAAGTCAACACTTAGCTCAAATGAAACCTAAAGTAGCCAAAATTCACTATAAGCCAAATTGATTGAATCAAAACTAATCCATTATCAATGATTGAACATGATCAGGCCATCAATTGAGCCAAACTAGCCAAATTGGCCACTTGACCCAAGCTGACCTAAAAATTCAAAATGAGTCAAATCTTGATCTAAGCCAAATTGATTGCATCCAATGGGTCAAATTCATTCTAAATCACTTGTTGAACTTGGCCAAAGCTTTAATTGGCCAACTAAATCCAACTTAGCCTAAAAGGTCAAATCAACTTGAAATCAAACCAAACTAAAATTGATTGAAACCAAAGCTTGCAATACATTTTCAATGATCAACCAAGCCTAAACCAACCAATGACCTAACCCAAATGGGTCAAATGGGTCAAATTGGTCAACTTGACCCATTTAACCTAAATGAACTCAAATAAACCAAAACTAAATATAAACCAAATTGAACCAAATCAATGATACTCATAGGCTCCAAATGATTATTTGAACTTGACCTAACCCATGGTTTGACCCAATTTGATCAATTGGTTAACCTAACCCAAATTGACACAACTTGACCTAAATAGGTCAAATTGAACCAATTCAAACCAAATGAACTCTAAATCAATTGAAATTTGGCCCAAACCATATTTGAATCATATCAAATCTACCCAAATCAAAATCAAGGCCAAATGACCATTTTACCCCTAGGTCAACGGGTAACATATGGCCAAATCCAATTGAAATTTGGTCAATTCCTTCTCATGGCCACTTGGCATCCTTCTAGTGGACCACATGGATACTAAGGAGGGTGGTGAATATGACCCAATGGGTTTGGGTCAGCCATGACCCAACCCAAGGCCAAACTAACCCCTCTAATGGGATTTCTCGACTTGGATCTCTCCATACACACATTTAGCACATGTGCACTCCCTCTCCTCCACTTCTCTTCCAAAATCGAAGCACATGGAATTGCTAATAGCCTAAACAACCCAATCAACCTTCTCACTTGATCAAAAATAGAAGAGTAAGCCTCGATCATCCGATCCAAGGAGGGGGAGATATACTCCCCCTCATTCCAACTCAATGCACACACTCTGAATTCGATTGAGCCCTAGGAATTAAAACCAAGCTTCCCCAAGTTTTCCTAAGCATTCCCAAGCTCATTTGAATTTCTCCTTCTCGATTTTCTTTAAAGTCGAAATAAGGGAGGCCTAAGGAAATTCCAACTTGCTCAATTCTCCACCAAACCCAAATTCACTTTGCAAGCACCATGAAGGGAGGTAGTTGAGCTCACCCAAAGTGTTTCCCTAGTCTCTAAGCCACGGGAAGGGGGATTTTGATCAAAGCCGCAAGTCATTGAAGGAGAGCTTAGTCAATTGAGCAATCCACTTCAAATCAAGGCTTGAAACTTTCAAGAGCTTCATCTCCACTAGACGAAGCTACCTCCTCCGTTGGAAGCGCCAGTGATAGCCTCCAGCGAGGTATGAATCAAAACCTATCCTCCATTAAAAATTGCTTGGTCTTTTGTGAAGGGAATTGTAATCTCATTAGATCTTAGCTGTTGGATGTTCTTCCTTACACCTCTTGATGGGGTGGGGTGAATCCTAGCCACCGAGCTTAGGTAAGCTGGATGCCATGGAAGAAGACCTCCCTCCGAAGATGAATCCATCCATCCGCATGTTTTGGATGAACAGCCTTGATTAAAATGATTAGATCCATTGATTTAAATCCTTTATAACCACGAGATTTACCCTGTCCATCCGATCCTTGATCGGACGTCCCAGCAAATGCGACACATGATGTGACAACTTAAATAGTCAATCCCATCACATGAAAAGTGCACCGTGTTAGCGATCCACATGGCGTTGATGAGATAAGTTAATTAATTAGGCTATTTAATTATTCAATAATCACAAAAGCTTCATAAAATCATAATTAAATGTAGAAAAATCCAAAAAAAATATAAATGATTGCTCATTTAAAGGTATTTCATAGGGAAATCCAATAAAATTATTTCTAATTGATTTTGAACAGTGAATTTTCCTTAATTAGGGTTTATTTAAAAATTGAATTACCTTAGTTACTCCCTAATTACTTCATTAACTAATTCCAAATTTCTCAGACATGCTTAGTGGGATGACTTCTGCTTCCCTTAATTTTTTTAGGATTTATTAATGAGTTAATTAAAAAAATTAATTAATGAACTCCTAATCCCCCTTTATGTAAGTAAGAGTAATTAAGCATATGAACAGTGGTCTAATCCCTTAATTGAGATAATTAAATATTGTTTAAGTAAGGGCAAGGTTTATGGAATGGGTTTGGAATATTTTCCCTAAGTTATTCCCTAAACCCCCTTTCTTTCTTAATCCAAACATAATTAAGGATTAATCAACTAATGATCTACTTAATTAGTCTAATCAAAATTTCAACATTAATTTGGAGTTAATCAATCTCTTGTCGGGTAGATCTTTAGGTGTTCAAAAGCCTAAGGTAAGTTTAAGGAAATCATATCCAACTCACATATGTGGGATGATTATGAAAGTACTTAATGAAATCCATTTAGCTTAATTAATCAATAATTATGAGCCAATTGCATTAAACCCTTTTATTTCTTATGTGCATTGCTGATTTAAATTTCATGTGGTTGCATATCATATGTTGGCTCATAAATACTTGAATAGTTATATTAAAGTGGTGTATGTAAGGGGTAATTAATGGATTTAATTCACACCTTAACCTAAATAAAACATAAAATCAATCTAATTGTTCTAAAATTTAAACTAAACTAATTCACACATGCGGAAAATGGGTTTGGACCAACAAACTATTTTCACATTTCCTAAGTCAAATCAAATTCAAAACTAAAAATCTCTTTAATGAAGTTTGATTCACTTTCAATAATCTTATCTTATAGGATTGTCCTTAGGAATTAATTAGGGAGAATAAATTCATATGCTTACATCACTTTATTTCTTTCAAAGCATGTTAAATTTTGTATGCCATATGAAATCATGCATTCATATCTTTTGAAAAATCAAATTAAATAAAATATTTTCTTTATGTGAAATTGCATGTTTTGGCTAAAGTTAAGAATATGAGTGGCTATTATCACTATTAAATAAAAAAAATATTTGCAAAACCTATAAATCAAATATTATATGTGTAAGATGTGATGAACATAACATTTGATTTAAATTCATTTGAAAAGAACATAACACTTGCTTAAATCCCTTCTATGTTATGACTTAAGAAGGATCTTCACATTACATATGTAAATTATATAACCAAATCAAACAAAATTTTTTTGCATGATTCTTCATCCATTTGTTTCTTTTTGTACATGTACATGTATTTAAAAAAAGTGGTATATTAGTCTAGACATTCCGGGATTGTGAGGCTTTAAGTAGCCCTAAGTAGGTCTTGTACCTTACACCCATGATGTAAAAAATAATGGCGTTGTACTCATTTATGTCTTTTATACATGTAGATGTGCATTCAATTAATGGATAAAAGAGTCTCTCTTTTCTACTTAATAAAAATATGCATTAATGAAATATCTAACTTTTCTTAAACAACATCTCTTTGCATTCATCATTAAGGTGTGCTAGGATTTGTATTGCATGTATAGATATGCTTAGGATTATTTATATGCATGCTATACATGGTGGAAAGAAATAAAGGGCTAAGTGTTATGTGATAGTAATTCACCTTAATTAATCCTAATATGTCTTTCTTATTGAATAGATTTATTTAGAGCAAATCTACACTTAGGGTTAATTAAAGCACATAATAAAATATTCACTAAAGAAAAATCACTAATGAATCTACCTTAGAGATTACTTAAGGTAGGGATGAAAGAGAAGTTCTCTTCTCTTTTCTTCTCTTTACTCATTCAAACCAAACCAAATCATCAAATAAAATTGGCAAATCAACTAAATCACTTAAAATGAAACTACCCTTCTAAATTGAATCTCTCACACTTAAAAAATTCCAATCTTAAAGCATAGCTAAGGCAAGCCACACAAGCCTTAAATGGCACACACATTAGGTTAAGTCACCATTTCTTTGTCTATGTTAGGGCAATGCATAGTTTGATGCCTGATTTTATTTTGTGATGTAATATTTTAGACCAGATGTTAGGGCGTAGACTGGATGGTAGAGCGATCTTAGCCTAATCATGTCTTCTACAGGGGATTGTGCTTAAGGGACGCTATAATAAAAATATAAATGCTTTTGCCATGCAGGTTGCTTATACCCCTACACATAATTCGAACTAGGATAGGTGGACTTGGTTACCCATATATGGGATGCTAAGTCCAAATTATTCATATGCATGCTTGGGTTGTGTGGTATGTTTAGCTAATGTCTATTTTGCAAGTTTAATAAGATTTATCTTTCCCTTTTTTATGTAATTTTGTAATTAAGATTTGGAATGATTGTTATGAAGGATTAGGATAAACATTGGTCATAAGACCAAGTTTTATACACCATGTGAAGCCTTGGAGCAAACTACATCTCAACCAACCAAAAGGAGGAAAGAAGTGAAGAAAAGGAAGAAAGAAAGAAATGAAGAAATGAAGAATGAAGAATGAAGACCCCCATAACATGAATTCATATTAATTGTAATTATTCATTTGTAATTCGGGTTGTATAAGGTAGAGCTCGGCTACCCATTTTTCTTTCTGGGTTTGTGCGGTAGAGCCCAACCACATTGACCTCTTATTCTTTTTGCGCTAGCTTTATAAAATTGTTTGATGTTTGTTTATCTTGTGCATTAAGATGGCATATTTTTCTTAGTTTCTTCATTGATTGATGAATGGTCTGGATGCAATTAGACTCTTAGAAAAAAATAAATTTTCTATCTAATTTATCAACCCAAAATTAAAATTAAACTACTCATAACTTCATCTTAAGCTTAGGACATAAATCAAGACAAGAAAAGATTTAACAACTCCTTAGCTAGATGTTGTATGTCTCACATCATGCATAAAATCATCTTGCTTCACTCTTGCTTATAAAGGGCTTCCACCTTTGCCAAAGAAAATGGCTTGACCTTTGAGAGCCATGGTAGAAACACACCTCCTTCTTTCTAATTTTGGCCTATAACCAATTTCTCATGCATTAAGCATATGAATCCCATAGCTTGTGTCAAATAAATTATCCAAAAAATCAAAATAAAATTTAACAAAATTTGCATTAGATTAAGTCATTACTCATTCTCTTCATGATCTAGTCTCTTAGGGAGTGTGTATAAGTACTTAGTCTCCTTTCTAAATAAACAACAACCTAGCTATCTTGCAAAACACAAGACTTGCCTACATGTATTTTAAATCATAGGAGGAGTTAGTTGGCAGCCACCCCTAGCGGTTGTAAGTCCAACATTCGAGTGGTTTATCCTCTCTTGTGGAGGTAAACCATATACCCATTTTTGCCTTAGATTTAGGTTGTGTTTTGGCCCTCACTGAAGCTTCCTAGATTTAGGATCTGAGGTTGTTGTTTTCTTTTGTGGGCTATAAGTATAAATCCTCACCTCTTAGGAATTTCCATGATCTCGTGTTGTGGAATTATAAGCCCTAGATTTCTAATAAAAATTCAACTCAAACATATAATTCTTCTTAAATTTTAAAAATATAAATCCTAACCATATGATAGTTTGGGATGCTCACTAGGTTTCCTAGTATCATGAGCATCCCCTACTCATCTCCCTTTTGTTTCTATTAGAACTCCCTCCTTTTGATTGATCTTCTAAAAATAACCAACAATTGATAGTTCTATCTTTGAAATCTTTGGAGACAATGATCATTTACCTTATTCGAGAGTATTCCTGAGGAATCTCATTTTTTAGGATGTAATTAACTATGGGGGCTTGCCTCCATAGAGAACTAAACGAACCCGATTTAAAATAAACCTTACTTTTCTTTTTCATGTAAAGTAGGGGAAGAATACATTAAGACCCATTATCTTTAGGAGTCCTTATTAGGTGATTAGACCTATTAAAGGATGATAGCTTCTATCTCTCGAGATAGTACATCATTCCTCAATGTCATACCCGATCACCCTAATAAGAATATCTGTAGATCTATGTGGTGTCCAAATAGTATATTTTATTTTAATTTACCTCAAGATGAAAAAAAAATACCACAGATTTTTTTGGCACCTCCGTTAGGGATGGTTTCTTTCTCCATCTTTGGTAAATGATTGTTGTCTCCAAGTATCGATAGTGGTTTTGTATTTCATATGAGTTTGAGACTATCCTTCCTTTCTGTTTGCACTTAGCTCATTTCATTCTTAAGCTAAGCTAGCCAACATCCTTTAAGTTTTAGGACCTCATCCCATGTAGGTCTTAAAACCTCTATTGGGCCCCTAATATGTGAAAATAAAATTTGATCAAAAGAGATAACTAAAGACCTTTTTCTTACCATCCCTTTGGTAAGGTAAAGCTCATTCCAAAAATAAAGAAAAATAAATCCTTTATAAAAATATCACTTTTCAAACGCCCTTTTCCAAAATTCACACATTAAAAATGTTTTGCATAAAAATTTCATTATATATATATATATATATATATATATATATATATATATATATATATATATATATATATATATATATATATATATATATATATATAACTCAACCTCATCTAACAATCTTCAAGATTGTTACTTGTCGGAACATTTCCAAATAAAATCAAAATCATTTTTCAAAAAGCACAAATGAACATCCTCATTCAATATACCTAAATTTATTGAATGAAGATTTCATTTTCGAATAAAATCAAATCATCCTTTCAAAAAGCACATATGAACATCCTCATTCAATATACCCAAATTTATTGAATGAAGATTTCATTTTCAAATAAAATCAAAATCATCTTTTCAAAAAGCACATATGAACATCCTCATTCAATACACCCAAATTTATTGAATGAAGATTTCATTTTCGAACAAAATCAAAATCATTCTTTCAAAAAGCACATATGAATATCCTCATTCAATATACCCAAATTTATTGGATGAAAACTTCATTCCCAAATAAAATCAAAATCATCTTTCAAAAAGCACATATTTGAAAATGAATATCTTCATTCAATATACCCAACTTTATTGGATGAAGACTTCATTCCCAAATAAAATCAAAATCATCTTTCAAAAATACATATTTGAAAATGAATATCCTCATTCAATATACCCAAATTTATTGAATGAAGATTTCACTTCCAAATAAAATCACATCATAAAGTTGAAACTCCATTTCATATATCTTAGATATGTTGAAGTTGGAGTTTTTTCCTTTGCAAAAATTACAAAATTGTATCTTGAAACAAAATCACACCATTTGAAATTTCACTCAACACATTCCACATGTGTTAAGTTGGAATGTCCTACTTTTCAAAAGAGCAATAATCACACCAAAAAAATAAAATTCATCTTTAAAAATAAAAATTGGATTCCATTTAACATACCATGCTTGTTAAATAGAAATCCCTCCTTTCAAAAATAACACAAATTCAAAATCATAAAAATCAAACACATTTGGATTCTTTATTTAGCATACCCAAATTTGCTAAGTAAAGATCCTCTTTTCAAAATCATAAAAATCAAATACATTTGGATTCTTTATTTAGCATATCCAAATTTACTAAGTAAAGATCCTCTTTTCAAAATCATAAAAATTAAACACATTTGAATCTTTTATTTAACATACACAAATTTGCTAAGTAAAGATCCTCTTTTCAAAAATCAAACATATTTAGATTTTTTATTTAGCATAACCAAATTTGCTAAGTAAAGATCCTCTTTTCAAAATCAAAACACAAAAGTTAAACACATTTGGATCTTTCATTTACCATACACAAATTTGCTAAGTAAAGATCATCTTTTCAAAAATCAAACATATTTGGATCTTAATTTTAGCATACATAAATTTTAAGTAAAGATCCTCTTTTAAAAATCAAAACAAAAACACTTGGACTTTAATTAACATACACAAATTTGCTAAATAAAGATTCCATTTTCAAATTCACACATGATTCACATCATGAGCAAACAAGCAAAAGAAAAATTTTTTTTTAAATAACTCATTTAGCATACTCAAATTTACTAAATGAATAATCCTAAACAAAATCAGTTGACCCTCTATTTAACATACCCAAATTTGTTAAATAAAAGGTCCCCGAACATAAAAAGCAAACTAAAATATGAACCAATGGAAGCATCAAAAATCTCTTCAAAACATTTGAACCTATTTTCAATATACACAAATTTGTTGAAAATGAATTCTAAACTCAAAAATCTCTTTTCCAATTCATTCAAAAAAAATCTCTCTCCTAAATTCAATGAGCCCCACTTAACATATTCAAATTGTTGAGTGTTGGTTCAAATTATAAACTAAAATTAAAATAGTTAGCAAAATATCAAAGCATAAATTTGATTTGAGTTTGTTTTCAAAATTCGAGAACTTGACTCAATTTTCAGTCAATTTTTAGTTTAGTGTTAATGGATGCCCAGAAGTATGTTTTCACTTTTCCTTTCGGGATGGATTTGGCCTTGGATCGAGCTAGCCTCCCATAGATTGACTTTGTCCATCTGATTCACTTTGGCTAAGGATTCGAGAGGGCCAGGATCACTTGTGAGGGGGTAGCCCTCAACCATCGTCAGGAGTGGTGGCGGGCGGTCATCCATGTTGAGATGCCTTGATTCAGTTTCCCTCACTAAAGAGGAAGGCTATGGTAATTCCCATAGCAGTTGCAATTTCAGTGCCCGTGCGTCCGACTATCCCCATTCCTGCCCCAGTACGAGCTAGCACTCACTCCTTAGCTTCTTCCAAGGGGAAGGCTGCCCTAGTTTCAAGGATAGTCTCCCCTACCTACGAGATAGGGTCTAGTTCCCATACTACTCCTCCCAGTAGAACTCAGCACCGTAATAGATGCTGCAAGATCAAGCGATATCATGTGCGCATAGCTAAGGAGATGGAGGCAGTCTCTTAGTTCATAATAGAGGAGTTACCCAGGATTGTTTCTCCTCTGATTACACAGAACAAGTTTCATCCTCTCTCCATCGATGGAGGGAGGTCACCTCCACCTGTAGTTCAATATGAGGCTCCTACCAGAGATAGAAGGAGGTCGTATGTCAGCCTCAGGATAATTATGAGCAGAGTTGGCGGGGCTTATGGACGGTTAGAGTCTGGGGCCCAATTTGATTTACGATCGGTTATCTCTCACATAAGCGAGCACATCTGACAGGAGAGGGCCGAAGCTGCATACATGTCACTAGCAAGGGAGTATGCATTCAGCCTCAACCCTTATCGATTTTCCCGATCGGTGTGCTACCCACGTCGATCATACTGATAGCATTCTATTGACCGATACTACCCATCATGGGAAGAGAGCTCCTGCATAGAGAGAGTCAGTGGTGCCTCCACCACACCGCTCTACTCCACGTCCACCATCGACAATGCAAGTTCCATCTTACATAGTTCCATCAAAGGCCATGAAGGCAGCATCCGGGGAAAAGGAAGCCCTACTAGTGATCATGCTACGAGAGATCTCCTATCCGCTGCGGGGTGAGGTTGAGCTCTCACTGCCGACCTCCCACTTCTTTGAAGAGAGTGGCGATCTCGAAGCATCGTAGTCGTGCCATCATCACAACCACCACAATAGATCATGGAGATAGCAGCAGTAGAGGGAGAAGGAGATAGTACTATTATCCCCATATTGATAGATTCTCCTAGGAGCAGCACTCCACCCATGATAGATGATGGCCATGAGTATGTATCCTCTAGTGAGCATAGTCCTCACAAGATTAGCTCTCTAGTGTCAGTGGAGGTTAGATGTATTTTTGTTCATGAACATGATCCTGCCACCGGTCAGCTGCGATCATTTATATTTGCACAGTTGGATCGCTCCTTAGATGATATTGTAGCACAATATCTCATTAAGAAGAAGGAAATCCTAGGGTATGACTAGTTTGACCTAGAGAAAGAAAAGGTTAGCTTTGATCCCAACGAAGATGATTTGTTAGAAGATTCAGCCTAAGTGCATATGGTTGACACCATGGGTTCCCTCCTTCGGGATCAGCAGAGTTTGGAAGGTGCTGCGGCCGAGCAGGAAGATATATCCTACTCGATACAACACCTACTTCAACAACTCAAATAGAAGGATGAGCAGATTGACAAACTGGGAAAGAGGCTTGAAGATTTGCTAGTAGTAGTCTTGGCACTTCAGAATCAAGCCCCAGCAGTGCATCCTACTATTGCAGAGACTGATCAACCTGAGTTGTTGCATGTTCTGGATCAAGCCAAGACTTCACCTCCAGTAGAGCAGGGCAGCACCAGCTTGTATAGGAAGGTAGTGGATAGTACCTCAATACAAGAAAATTATATTAAACTCATGGTTGAACAGTAAGTGAGAGAAGCATTGGCACAAGCCCAAGGAGGATCATCGGTTCCAAAGAGTATACCCTACCTAGAGGAATTTGATGCTATCCAATATCCTAAGGGTTTTGTGCCTCCTTCTTTCAAGAGCTTTGATGGCAGCAGGAACACACGTCAGCACATAGCGCACTTCGGGGTCAGCTATTGTAATGCTGGTGGTAATGATGCATTACTATTCCATCTTTTTGTCAGTAGTTTGGTAGGAATAGCCTTTGATTGGTACGCTGAACTCCCAACATTAGAAGACTTTCGAGTTGGAGGAACTCTTTATTAAGAGATTTCTTTGGAGCTGACAAAAGATCATTGTAGCACAATAACATCTCGGTGAGTCCCTCATTGATTATATTCTCAAATGGCATAATATAAGTATGAAATGTGAACCATAGCTGTCTGAACAGCATAACATTGAAATTCTACTAAAGAATATTCATGGCTCGATCATCTCCATGCTCAAAGGTTTTACCATTAAGATATTTGAGAAGCTAATCAACAAGGCAGCTAGTCTACAAGGAGAAGCCAAACAATTACCTTTTCAAGACTAATCATCAAAGCCAAAGTCACAGAAGGCCTATAAGAAGAAGCCGAGGGGCAAGCGGATCGACAAAGGCAAGCAACACCTAGAGATCGAGATGAGACCTTATTCTCCACATCATCCCACCACCTTCTTTACCACTTCCTAGGCCATCCTATCAGCCACTATAGCAGCTTCCATGGCCTTTGTCATCGCGTCTTCAACCATACTCATAATAGTAACCATACCCACCACTAGGTAGCTACCATTGATGTAGGGCATCATCATCACCATCATCGATGTCATCATCATAAAGCTTAAATCCATGATTGGGCCTTTTGTTATAATTTAAGTTATGTATTATTGAGCTTTTATATTTTATATATGTCTTGAGCTTATATGTATTGGGCTATTCTTATGTCATGGCCCATGAGTCATTATAGTAGGTATAATATTTTTGGTAGGTATGGAATGAGTTGTAGGTTTGATAATGGTGGTAGGTTTGGTAGTAGGTGGTGGTAGGTGTAGTTATGATGGTATTAGGTTTGAGTTTGAAGTTAAGTTTGAGTATTCTTAACTCTCTCTTTCAATCCCTAGGCTCTTATAATGCTTGGTACTTGGATTTGGAATAAAATTTATCTTCTTAAATTTTTTTACTATTCTTTGTGCTTTCCTCTTGAGTGTGACTACTTGAGTGTGTGTGCTCACGACCCTTAGAAGGACTTCTAAGGAAGGAATGTGATCTCCATATATGGTTTGTTTGTAGAGGTTGACTACAACTTATCCTTACTTTACTTATTTTATAGATTAGATCGTTCATAACTTTTCAGTTATTTCTTTGCACTTATAAGATTCTAATCTCTAGTGTGGTTAACATAATTTTAATCAAAATTTTTTCAACTTCACTAAATTCATAATATTGTGAATGTGCTCAATAATAGTGTGTATTTATCATTACTCTTTTGTGAGGATTTAAGAATTATCGGTGTAATAAATATCATATCATAAAAAGCACCCTTATCCTACATCATATTTGGTATGAGAGCAAGTATGTTTCTTTGGGAACATCTTGTTTAGTATTGAGTTTTATTTTTGCATTAGAGTAATCTTGTAATTCATTGTTAAAAAATATACAAAATTTTTATATAATTAGGGCATTTACTTACTTTTTAATCGTGTCTTTGATTTCATTATATTACATATATTTTTTAAAAAAAATTTAATTAAATATTTACTTATATTAAAATTTTTAAAAGAATATCATGTCAACTCATAGTGGTCTTAGATATCAAGATCAATCCTTAGATGAAAAACATGATTCCTATGAATTTTTACTAGAAAAAATAGAAAAGCTTACCCTTATGCACCAACAAACTTTTAATGAATTCCAAAAAAGATTTGAAGCCATAGAACAAAAAGTTGGTAGGCTTACAACACATTCACCAGAAACTAACCCAATCCTAAAACACCAACTTGAAGAGAGAGGTCATCCTGTCGATCCCGTTCCTCTTCCTCTCCCGTCTCATCCACATTCTCCTATTAGACCCCGTTATCTAGAATAACTTTAATGAATATCCCAAGTTTGATAAGGTACTTCCTCACCCACCTCATGAATAGGAAGACAATTAAAGGCGAGATGAAGGTTGCTCATCAAACTCCGATGAGCATTATCCTTGACATTTAAGAGCCATTATCTAATTTTGTTGCCCTTGATGTACACTTAGAGAACGATGATGATGTTATTCGGGTTAAAATTGATCCACCTACTTTTGATGGTCGACTTGATCCTAAAATTTTCTTAGATTGGTTAGTAGATATGGACCAATATTTTGATTGGATGCTCATGTTGGAAGAAAGATAAGTTCGTTTTGCCTACATGAAACTAACTAGCAATGCTAAGACTTATTGGATTAATCTCACATGAAAATATCAACGATTAGGACAACCACCTATTGCTTCCTGGAATGAGATGAAAGAAATTTTAAAGCAAAAATATGTACCATTAAATTTTCATGATCAACTTATGGATGAAATGATTACGCTCAAACAAGGATCTTTAACTATTGTTGAGTATATGACACGGTTTGATGCATTGATGACCCATTGTGATGTTAGAGGATCACACCCAATCTATAGATTTAGATTTGGGTTACGAACTAATATTCGTAATGAAATGATAACCCAAGAAATTTATTCTCTTGAGGATGCATGTCGAGTGGCGACTCAAATTGAACAATATCTTAGATCACAACCTTATAAGCGATTCATAACTTCATCTACAAATAACTCTCAATCACGTGTTACCCCTCCTACTTTAACAGTTCCTAAAGGACTTAGTGAAACAAAAGAAAAGCTTTAGTGGGAATATCTGGTTCTAAGACTTCTAGCATTACTTATTTTACATGTGGTAAAATTGGTCGTTATGCAAGTACTTGTCCTCATCGAAACTTACACTTAGATTATGAAAATGAGGATCAACAAAATAAAAATAATGATAATCAAATTACAGTTGGAAGAAGCTAGTGATGCAGAAGAAGCATTAGATGAGTCTCATATAGCTATTATGCATTGTTGTTGCTACCCCATAATATTGATTGGAGACATCAATTTTTCACACTTATTTTAAGAGTGGTGAAAAGATGTAAGTTAATCATTGATAGAGGTAGTCATGAATGTTATTGCTACCTCTACTTTAGTAGGATGAAGCTCACCCTGACCAATGACCTTATAAGGTTGCTTGGATAGATAAGACATCTATCTCTATATCTCAATGTTGTCTTGTACCCATTCAATTAGGAGAATATAGTGATAAAATTTGGTGTGATGTTCTTCCTATGGATGTTGCTCATATACTTTTAGGTAGACCTAAGATTTTTGATATGGATGTCACAAATTATGGGCGATCTAATACATATTCTTTTAATTTTCAAGGTAAAAGAATTGTCTTAAATCCAGCTAAGCCTAAAGAGGTCACTCCATTCAACCCTAAAATTTCTCTCCCATAGAAAAGAAATCCCTACATATTATTAATAAATGTTAATTTCAACAAGAGATTAATGGGAATATCATTTTTGCATTAGTTATCCTAACCTCTGAAAATCAACCTTGTGTTAAATCATTCTCATCAGAAATGCGTGAACTTTTATTGGAATATCAAGATATTTATCACGAAGAACAGTGAGCTTCCCCCATTAAGAAGTATCTAACATGCCATAGAGCTAATTCTTGGATCATCACTCCCAAATTTGCCACATTATCGTATGAACCCAAATGAACATGCAGAGCTAAAATGACAAGTTGATGATTTATTAGCAAAAAGATTTATCATGGAAAGTTTATCTCCATGCATAGTGCCTGCTCTTCTTACCCCAAATAAAGATGGTACTTAGCATATGTGTGTAGATAGTCATGCTATAAATAAAATATTTGTTAAGTATAGGTTCACCATACCTAGACTTGAAGACATGTTAGATATGATGGCAGGATCAATAATTTTCTCTAAAATTGATCTTAGAAGTGGATATCATCAAATTCGTATTAGAGAAGGTGATGAATGGAAAATAGCATTCAAGACAAAAGATGATTTTGAATGGATAGTAATGCTTTTTGGATTGACTAATTCTCCAAGTACATTTATGCGAGTGATGACTCATATCTTACCACTCATTTTTAGTTGTGTACTTTGATGATATTTTAATTTTTAGTCAAACTAAGGGCGATCATGAGAAACATTTACGACAAGTCTTTGAAGTACTTCATAAAGAAAGACTATATGTTCACTTAAAAAAATGCTCATTTATGATGTCTTCAGTAATCTTTTTAGGATTCATTATTTCTTGTGATGGCTTCTCTGCTGATCTCAAAAAAATTAAGGCTATTTAAGAGTGGCCTACCCCAACCACAATTCATGATGTACGTAGTTTTCATGGGTTATCGACATTTTATCGAAGGTTATTCATGGATTTAGCACTATTATGGCTCCTCCGATAACTCAATGTCTTAAAAAATGAGACTTTGTTTGGACAAAGGCAACTGCTGATGCCTTTTCTAAAATTAAAGAACTTTTAACAAGTCCACCGATATTGAAATTGCCAAATTTTGACAAAGTATTTGAGGTATCATGTGATGCTTATGGAGTTGGTATTGGAGGTGTTCTTAAACAAGAAGGTCATCCTATTACTTTCTTTAGTGAAAAATTAAATGAAGCGCATCAATGATATTCGACATATGATCGTGAGCTGTATTCTGTCATCCAAACTTTATGTTATTGGTGACATTTTCTTCTTTCACGAGAATTTATACTTTATTCGATCTGGCTTAAATATCTAAAACCCAAAAGAAACTTAGTTCTCATCATGCAAAATGGGTTCAATTTCTTCAAGAATATATGTTTAAAACATAAATCTGGTCGAAACAAAGTTGCAAATGCCTTAAGTAGAATATGTACATTATTAAATACCATGAGTGTGAAGGTTCTTGGATTGAAAGGTTAAAGATGATTATCATAATTTTAAAGATTTTCAACAAATTTTTGAATCTTTGAAATTTGATGTTTCAATTAATAGTCTAGATTATCAAATAAGAGATGGATCTCTTTGGCACATAACTATGTATCCTAGATTCATCACTTTGAAATTGTCTTGTTGAGAAATTCATTTCGAGGTGTGTCTGCAGTCATTTTGGTCATGCAATAAGCTATGATGGAGGATAGGTTCTCTTGGCCTAGTCTTAAGAAAGATGTTGCTCCTATCATTGCCCAATGTTGTACTTGCCAAGTAGCAAAAAGTGGAAAACAAAATTATGGTCTATACACACCACTCTCAATTCCCCATAAATCATGGGAAGATCTTAGTATGGACTTCATCTTAGGATTACCTCACACTGTATAACATTTTGACTCTATCCTAGTAGTTGTTGACTGATTTTCTAAAATGGCACACTTCATTCCATGTTATAAGACATTAGATGCATTACTTATAGCAACAATTTTCTTTCGTGAGATAGTTTGCTTACATGGATTTCCTAAGACAATTGTGTCTGATCGTGATGTAAGGTTTATAAGCTATTTTTGGAAAACTTTATGGAAAAAGCTTGGCACAAAATTCTTATTTTCTACAGCTTACCACCCTCAAATAGATGGACAAACTGAAGTTGTTAATAGAAGCTTAGGAAATTTACTTAGGTGTGTGAGATCATACTTTTAGTTGGGACCTAGTTCTTCCTATTACGAGTTTTCTTATAATAGTTCAATTAATTGGTTAGCGGTGAGTCATTTTCATATTGTAACTGGTTATCATCCAAGAAAACCAATTGATCTTATTAAATTTCTTGTAACATATAGGTCTAGTGCATTTTCATTTTCATTTACATAAAGCATGCATGATTTACATCGTGAAATTCAACAAAAACTTACTCTACAACAACAACAACAAGCCTTAATCCCACTAGGTGGGGTTGACTACATGAATCCTTCATCTCCATTGTGTCCTATTATGTGTCAAATTCTCATTTAAATCAAGTATACTAAGATCATTTTTTATACATCTTAAGTCTTTAGGTCTACCTCACCTCTCTTAACATAAGGCAAATCTAATGCATCTCTCTATAATTCATCGGGACGACGCTTTATGTAAAACCATCTAAGGCGACTCTTTAATATTCTACCACTGAACTCCAACTTTTTCCCGAATATACTCATTCTGCATTCTATCTCTAAGAGTAAAGCCACTCATCCACCTAAGCATTCTCATCTCTGTAACACTTAACTTAATCTTATGCTCTTTTATTGGCCAACATTCTGCACCATAAGTCAATGCAGGTCTTACCACCATCTTATAAAATTTTTCCTTAAGTTTATGTGGAACTTTTCTATCACATAATAGGCCAGATGCATTCCTCCACTTCAACCATCCAACTTGAATTCTACTAATAACATCTCCATCTATTTCACCATCATTTTGAACAATATAGTCTAAATATCTGAAACATTCACTCTTGTTAATGACTTGTTCACTAATGTCACTTTTCTCTACAACTAAAATTACACTCCATATATTCATTTTAGATCTACTTAAACAAAACCTTTAGACTCACAGGTTGACCACCATAATTCAAGTTTTGTTGGACTCCCTCTAGTCTTAGTTATAATAAATATACTCTCAAGAGATCTGGTCCTTATAAAGTTTTAAGGAAGATAAATGATAATGCTTATGAAATATATCTTCCAATGAATGCTGGATTTCTCCAATATTTAATGTATTAGATTTAACATTGTACCATGGGCAAGCCATGGACAACATTATTTCCTCTGCAAATAGTACTGACATGTAGGTTCATACTTCATCACCGACTCCTATACCATCTCAACTTAAGATCATTATATCAAATTTTAGAAGACTGATTATCACATCACGATGGAGGCACTCAAAGGTTTCTGTTGTTGGAAAGGTCTTTCTCCACTTGAAGATTCATGGCTTACATTTGATGAGTTACATCAACTAGACTAATAATTATTACAAGAGTACTTGGATTTTCATTCTCTTGAGGAGAATCCTTTAAAAAGTCTTGATGCAGGCATCATCCATTCGATGTCATCATCATAAAGCTTAAATCCATGATTGGGCCTTTTGTTATAATTTAAGTGATGTATTATTGGGCTTTTATGTTTTGTATATATCTTGAGCTTATATGTATTGAGCTATTCTTATGTCATGACCCATGAGTTATTGTAGTAGGTATGACATTGTGGGTAGGTATGGAATGAGTGGTAGGTTTGATAATGGTGGTAGGTTTGGTAGTAGGTGGTGGTAGGTGTAGTTATGATGGTGTTAGGTTTGAGTATTCTTAACTCTCTCTTTCAATCCTATAAATAGGGAGGCTCTTATAATGCTTGGTACTTTGATTTGAAATAAAAGTTATCTTCTTAAATTTCTTTCACTATTCTTCTGTGTGAGCTCACAACCCTTAAGAAGGACTTCTAAGAAAGGAACATGATCTCCACACTGTTTGTAGGTTGACTTTAACTTATCCCCTTCACTTTTTTAAATCCTGGTTAGATCGTTCATAACTTTTTTAGTTATTCTTAACACTTATAAGATTCATCTCTAGTGTGGTTAACATAACTTTAATGAAAATCTTTTCAACTTCACTAAATTCATAATATTGTGAATGTGCTCAATAGTAGTGTGCATTTATCATTACTCTTTTGTGAGGATTTAAGAATTATCGGTGTAATAAATATCATATCATAAAAAGTACCCTTGTCCTACATCAACCATCCACCTACTCTTTTGGTTAAACTAAATAAACCTTATTCATTTAAGAGGGAGGTAGTTAGGAAAATCTTTAAGAACCTCTTAAAGAAGCCTGATTTTCACTACCCAGAACTAGAAGCGAGAGGAAGTGGTGGATCCTAACTTTTGCCCCTACCATGTTAGGCCATGTTTTGGAGGATTGCTTTACATTCAAGGACTGGCTTGAGCATAGCTACAAGTTAGGCCCCATAGTTATCCCAAAGGAATACCTAGTGGAACAACCATCCAGTTTTGTAGGGTAATCCTTGGGGATATATGTGATCCTCTCAAAACCAAAGAAGGCTATGATATATCCTTATCCCGAACCTCTAAAAATATTTTTTCAAAAATCAAGAAACTTTCCTTGCAGGTGCCTGAGGCAGCTCGAACCTCCAACATCAAGGAAGGTTCACAAGTTGCCAAACTTGGGAAAGTGGAAGCTAGCGGAACATCCCATACTTGCCTGGGATAGCCAAGTAGTGCAACCACAGATCTCCATTTCACCATTGCATACTACTTCTTGACACTGTACTTGCTAGCTCTTCTAGTATACATTTTGTATCGATGAAGGGCATCAAATCCCTCACCCCACTTACTTTACTAGATTTTTACTATGTACCTCCTTCTAAATCCAAGAAATCATGAAATAAAGCTAGTTTGAATTACATTTGTGTCACTTATGATGGGTTGTCTAATTCTACTATTATAGAAAACTCTTAAAGTCTAAATAATAATTATAACAACTCCAATCTTCCTCTTTCTGATTCAGAGATGGACTTTCCTTCTCTGAATACTATGGGTTCACCTCTTGAGATAGACTTGGAATCATCTGATTCTGAGGGTCCCATAGAAGAAGCTATAGGTGAGCGTGACGTGCAGGTAGAATCTTCCACTAAACCGCCACATGAGATCACTAAAGTTAACCTCCGTAGTGGCAAGGTTCTACCTCCTAGGGCAGCACCACAAGATAAGAAAAAATAAGTCATTGGTACTAGCGAGCAAGAAGCTCCTCCAAAGGATGCTCCAGTTATAGATATGCTTATGGAGGATTAGCCCAAAGTTGATTACAATTTCCTTACTTACCTAAGAAAGTTGTCAGCTAAGTTAAGCATATATGATGCCCTTGTCTTATCCAAAGAGATGAGGGAGTCATTAATCAAGGATCTTCTTGATCCAGAGATATGCTTAGCTCTGCTAACCACTGTTGGAGAGGAGGATATTATTCAAGAGAAGCCCAGGGAGTCACATTCACTGATAAAGACCTTCTTCTAGGGGACATGGAGCACAATCGTCCCCTTTACATTACAGTGGACATGGGCAGATTCATACTTTCTCAGATTTTAGTTGATCTTGGTGCATCGATGAACATTATGAGTCTAAAGACCCTTGCCAATTTGAAGATTAACATCTATGCACTCCGAGGAGATCAAATGATGCTAAGAGGATTCAATAAATAGGGTGAGAGGTCTTTAGGCTCCATAGTGTTACCTTTGGAGATAAGTGACTGGAAGACTGAAGCAAGTTCTATATAATTGTTTTGAATACTTCATTCACTGCTTTTCTCAATAAGCCTTGGATACACCATAATAAGATGATTCCATCCTCCCTCCATTAGTGCATCAAGTTTTGAAAGGATTGGATTGAATACTGTGTCAAAGCTGATGAAAAGCCATTTTCAATTAGAGAGGTCAAGATATATGAAGATGCGACGTACTATCTTTCTCAAAACACCTTTTCTCATGAACTTGGTCAAAATTCAAATAAAAATAAGAAAAGGAAAAAGAAAAGAAAAAGAAAAGAAAAAGAGAAAATACAAGTGAACGAGAAAAGGACACCAAGGAAGAGGTAGAGCCGCATGTCACATTCCACCCACAGTTTGTTCCACCATATGTACATATGGGTAGGATGACTCGACCTTCACCAAACAGATGCAGAGGTAGACATAGAGGCAATTCTAGAGGCAGAAGACCCCCTGGTTGGCCGCTAGCCAATAGGGGTTATGTTCTAGTTCACAGGAGTACCATACTATTCACATAGACTTGGAATCCATCTCAGAGGATGAGTCATACCAACTAACCCCTCTTAACGGGTTTCATTGGAGTGACACTCGAGCTGGACAATGATGAAGACCAGGCCTCCAAGCAAAGCACGAATGTATTTGTATCAGGTTTATGTAAAACCATTAGGTAGCAGCTGAGAACTTTAGCTCTAATCTCACTTTCTTCTCAAAAAGTTAAAGGTTTAGTAGTTAAGGAAGCCCCTAGGTCTTCCATGGATGTTAAGCAAGAGATTCTATTATCATCATCATCCTGTCAAGGCGATGTAGAACTTGAGGATAATTCATATAAAGATTTAATGGAATTACTTTTGATTGGTACTCACCTTGTGTTCATAATCTTGCAAAGAAAGGTTTGATTCATTATACATGATCCAAGTCATAGTATTTTCGAAAAACAACAAAGGGATGGACAATTAGGATCAGGACTAGGATTCAGTATAGTGGGTCCAGTCGATGATAACGATTACTGCTTAGTTGTCACCAATCATCTGGAGTCTGATAGAATCTTCTCAAATCACACTAACTCTTATGAGGAAGTGTATTTAGAAACTTCAGATGATCTAGATAATCTTCAAATCAAAGATGCACCTCCAGAATTTGAGGAAAAAATTTATTCAACTATAGACAAGCTTGAAGAAATCAACCTTGGGATGGAAGAAGATCCATGCCCGACATACATCAGTTCTCTGCTGAATGAAGAAGAAACCAATGACTTAGTTAGGCTATTGATTGAGTTTAAGGACTGCTTTACATGGAACTATAAAGAGATGCACGGATTATCTCCTGGCGTAGTAGTCCACAAACTAGCAATAGACCCTAATGCTAACCCTATCAAGCAAGCTCCTAGACGCATGCAATCAGAAATCGAACAACATCATTCTAAGGTCAAAAAAACGATTGATGTGGTTTCATTAGGAAGAAAATACCCTACACAGTTAGCCTTGTCTCCCCAATTAAGAAAAGAATATAGCCATATACATCAATTTTAGGGACTTAAATAAGGCATGTCCTAAGGATGAATTTCTACTTCATATACCAGAATTAATGGTGGACATCGCCTTATCTCATGCAGCATTATCCTTTATGAATGGGTCATCTGGCTATAACCAAATCAAGATGGCCCCCGAGGATGAAAGAAATACTATTTTTGAACCCCGATCAGAATCTATTGTTATAAGGCCATGCCTTTCGGCCTTAAAAATGCTGATGCTACATACCAACGGACCATGACTCAGATCTTCAACGAACTCATTCATCATCAAGTTGAATGCTATGTTGATGATTTAGTGGTCAAAAGTAGAGAAAAGGAAGACCATCTCTTTGACTTGAGAGTAGTTTTCAAATGGTTAAGATGATTTAACCTCAAAATGAACCTCCTGAAATGTGAATTCAGAGTAGCTTCAGGGAAGTTTCTTGGGTTTGTTGTCCGAGGAATAGAAATAGACCCAAAAAAGATCAAAGCCATCTTAGAAATTCCACCCCCTAAAAGTCTAACCAAACTCAGATCATTCCAAGGGCGGTTGGCATATCTAAGATGCTTTATCTCCAATCTATCGGGGAGATGCAAGCCATTTTCAGCACTTGTCAAAAAGGACGCTAAGTTCAAGTGGGATGATAAGTGTTAGCATGCCTTTGAAGAAATCAATCAATATTTAGTGAAGCCACCAGTTCTAGTAGCCCTTATCCTGAGCAAACTGTTGATCCTCTACAATACTACATTGGATTACTCCCTTGGCACTTTATTGGCCCAAGCTAATGATGAGGGGAAGGAGAATGCTCTCTGCTACCTCAGTTGTTGTCTGATCTCTGCTGAAGTGAACTACCCACCTATTGAGAAATATTGGTTAGATTTAATCTTTGCATCCTAAAAGCTATGTCATTACATGCTTTCTCATAAGGTGAACTTGATTTCAAGAATCAATCCACTGCAGTATCTCATGACACACCGACGTTATCTGGACGGTTGGCACGTTAGTCCATGATTCTCATAGTTTGATATTACATTCGTACCCCTCCATGCGATGAAAGGACAGGCACTAGCGGACTTCTTAGCAGCACACCCACTTCCTGCTGACTCTCCGCTTAGTGACGACCTCCCTGATGAACAAATCATGAACTTAGGGGAGATTGACAATCGTTGTTAGGAGATGTATTTTGATGGAGCAGCTTCTTTTCAAAAAGGAGAAGAACCATGATCTACTCTTCCAAGAAAAGTAGGGGTAAGAATAGTTCTCCTAACTCCAGATCATGATGTGATGAGATTCTCATACTATCTCTCCAATCCCTGCACCAACAGCGAAGTCGAGTATGAAGCTTTGATTGTCGGTCTAGAGTTAGCTATTATAGTGTGTATGGAAAGCATCAATATTTACAGGTATTCTTAGTTGGTTATCAACCAGATTGATGGATTCTATAAGGTTCTAAAACCTAAGCTTCGTCACTACCATGAGTATACCATGAAGCTGTTGGCCCAAATCCCTGAGGTCACCATCTACAAGGTTCCTTGAGGAGAGAATGCAATAGCAGATGCTTTGGCCAAACTCACCAAGGAATTGGCATGCCGGAAGATGAGTCCATTCCAATAAGGGTCCAAAATAGATAAGTCATATCCCTTATTAACGCTGAACTCATCGAGAGACTTTCTCTTGAGGGGGAGGTTTCCATTACCGAAAAGGATGAGGAGCTGGATTGGAGGCAACCATTCATGGATTACTTGACTAGGGGCAAACTATCTCACGAGAAATCGCAAGCCCATCAGATGAAGCAGAGAGCCCTCTCCTATGCTCTCGTGGATGGCACCTTGTACCGACGGTCTTTCGATCAAATGTGGTTACACTATTTAGACAAACATGAAGCCCGTAAGATCGTGACCGAGGTACATTCAGGTCTATGCAGAGCACATCAATCTGGTCTGAAGATTAAAGCAAAGATCAAGAGATTAGGATACTACTCTCCTTCGATGATTACAGACTGCATGAACGTAGCTAGGAGATGCCATCAGTGTCAGGTACATGGTGTGGTCCTAGATCAACCACCCAACATTCTACACCTTGCATTGGCCTCATGGCCATTTAAATGTTGGGGTACAGACATTGTGGGTCTAATCGATCCTCCTTCTTCCAAGGGTCATCGATTCATCTTAGGCATACCTACTTTTCCAATGGTGGAGGCAATCTCAAGAGGTCACTTATGTGCTCATATTTTTCAGGAACCATATCGTATATAGGTTCGAGGTGCCTTGAAGAATTATATCCGATAATGGTCCTGCATTCAGGAGCACCAAGATTAACAGCTTTGCCAGAAGACATGGTATAGAGTGGAGACACTCCACCATCTACTACCCCAAGGCAAATGGCCTAGCAAAAGCATTCAACAAGACTCTCATCCAAATGCAAAAGATGGCACTCGATGACAACAAGCGATAGTGGCATGAGCAACTAGTTGAAGCCTTATGGGCATACCACACCACATACTGAACTCCAACTTAATCTACCCCTTTCTCCTTAGTATATGGGTCCAAAGCCATTCTAACATTAGAAGTTCAGCTCCCATCACTAAGGATAGCAATGGGTAGTCAAATCACTATAGAGCAAAATGGCAAGTTGTGGTTAGAAGTTCTCAAAGGTTTGGAGGAAAGATGCCTATGGGCGTGCTAGAACCTCGAGTTTTACAAGGCTAAAATGATTTAAGCTCACAATAAGCTGGCCTACCCTAGCACTTTTCAAGTAGGAGAACTTGTTCTAAGTCTAAGGAGACCAATTGTTGCCCGTCGAAAGATGGGAGGCAAGTTTGAACTCACTTGGGAAGGCCCTTTTGTCATAGAGAAGGCCTACTAAGGAGGATATTATCAGCTTATTGATTGTAAAGGGAAAATCCTGATATTTCTAATTAATGGGCTCTATTTGAAGAAATATTACCCATAAAATCATGTTTGAAAATAATTTTATCTTCAAAAATTTCATTCCAATTCATTAAAATATTCTCTTCTTTTGAAACATTCTTTGCATATTTGCGAATCCGCCATGACGTATTTAGGTTAGGTGTAAGACAACCCAAGAGACATCCTATCATTCTTTCATAACACGAACACAAATTAAACACAATTCCCCAGCACTATTAGAATAGGTGTGAGAGAACCCAAGAGGCATCCTATTTTGACTAGCACAACTAAGTTAGTTGTAAGAGAACCCAAGCATCATCCTTTCTTGATGGGATCACAACTGTCATTCATGGCTCTATTTCATCAAATTCCCCAGCATGTTTAGGGTAAGTGTAAGAGAACTCGAGAAGCATCATATTCCCTCAAACATAAACACAAACACAATAACAAACACATATATTTTGTTTCAGGTTATTTTAATGTGGGAGCATGCCCCCTATGGCACTCACTCATTAGGCTTATAGGTGACATGCCACCTAGTCTGTCACCCCAGTGGTCACTTGTCTGGCAGATGTGAGTCCCCACACTTTTTTCCTAACTTGACCACTACAATTTGACAACTGCCCTGTTAGTTTGGTAGACTTTACTGCCGCATGGTTACCTCATGTTGACTTTGTTTAAGAAGATGTAAGCCTACATGCTTTCTTCTTGAACTAGCCATCATGTACTTACTAGGTTGAGTATATTTGAGGTTTAGGATAAGTCCCCCAGAGGCTCTTTTCCTCTTGACTACTTTGATTTGACATAAGTCCCCCAGTGATATTCACTCAGAAGTCACCCTAGGTCAGATTTCACCTATCGAGTCGAAGATAGACTATCCCGATAATCAGTTTCGTAGTAGGAGGATATGAGTCCCCGATGCTTTCTTCCTAGGCTGATTGTTGCAAACCAACGGACACTTTATGTTGGTTGATGTTCGCTATGCTGACAGCGACTCACCGGGTGGGTACACCACTCTTAGCAGATATGAGTCCCCGAGCTTTCTCCTTGAGTTGGACACCAAGTACCTATAGGAATTATCTTCTCCAGGGTTTCAGATATAACCCTTAGTGGCCCCTCCCCTGCACACATTCTATTTGGATCACATCCTTTACGACCCCATTTAGACACTACCCGGGTTACTTTTGGATTGGACTCCCCTTTAGTAGCCACTTGTGGTTGGAGAATTTGTTCATGGATGCACGATTCTCCCAGTTTAAATGAGATAGGTATAAGGCTAAGCTCCTTCTGATCTGCAAACTAATAGGGTCCATGATAAAGAAACAAACAAAATAAATAAACAAATTATTCACTTTTGGATTAGGAATTCAAGCCCCCTGTGGCCCCTTTCCCAAGCATGCATCCTATCTTTAGGGCAGTGTCAGCAGAACTCCCTATAGGAATTGTCTGACTACTCTTGAGTAGAGATAAGTCCCTGGGTCGGCACTCTCTCAGTAGTCGCCCTTAGGTCGGGTTCAATCTATTTTGCCACAAAAGGTTACACCGACAGTCATTTCACTTTGGAAGATGTAAGTCTACTATGCATTCTTTCTAGCATGATTGCCGCAAACCGACGGGTTGCCCTAGGTCGGGTTGATATGTTACCTCACTAATACGTCACCCCAGTGGTCTTCTATTCTAGATAGATGTGAGTCCCCATGCTTTCTTTCCTGAATCAGCCACTATAAACTGATAGTTATCCCTTTGGTTGGATAGTTCTCCCCTCGGTCAGGAAACTACTCCCTTTGGATTGGTAAATCTGAAATAAGTCAAGGCTAACGCGGCACCTACTTTGTGCAGTCCATCACAAACCAATGGGATCCATCAAATATAATTAAAAATGAAATTAACTTTAACTATCTTTGAGCTGATTTAAGTCCCCCAGCATTCACTCAGTAGTTAGCCCTAGGTCGGGTTAACATGTTACCTCACTAATGTGTCACCCTAGTGGCCCTTTGTTCAGAAAGATGTGAGTCCCCGTGCTTTCTTTCCTGAATTAACCACTGCAAACTGAAAGGTACCCTTTTGGTTGGATAGTCCTACTATGTGGTTGGTAGACTACCCCTTTGGATTAGTAAATTTGAGCTAGGTCAATCCTGACATGGACCCTACTCAGTACAATCCATCGCAAACCAATAGGGTCCATCTCAAATTCAAAATTTAAAAATCTAAAATAAATCCCTTCTAACCTCCCTAGTGGAGTCAAACTAAACAAATGAAATAAATCCAATCAACCTCCCTAGTGGAGTCAAACCAAATTAAACAAATCAAGTAAATCTACTTCTCCTTAGTGAGATGAAAATCTTTCCAATTCCGCTAGTGGAATCAACTCAATCCAACCCGAACTTGCTCCCCTAGTGGAGAGTTCACACTTTCATCTCTAGCAAATCCCAAATTCTAATCCCCCAGCGAATTTCACAACCTCTCATCCCCAGTGGATGACTTGAACTTGCTCCCCTAGTGAAGAGTTCACATTTTTATCTCGAGTGGAGCACCAAATTATAAATCAATAAATCAATAAATCAAATCAATTTTCTCCCCAATGAGATGCAAATCAAATAGAACCCCTCATCCTCCAGTGGATGACTTGAACCTGCTTCCCTAGTGGAAGATTCACATATTCAGTCCCTAGTGGATTCCTCCTTCACTCGCTTATGTCTTTGGCATAAGTAGAGTTGTATTGTACTAAACTTTTGATTCTTTCTACACATCAGTTTTGGGAGTAGGTCATCTCTATTAGTGCTTGTGATTGTTTGAACATTGTTGATCATCTCGGGCAACACCAATATGTTTGGTATGCCATGTTAATCACACCATACTTATTGGGCGTCCTTTGTTAACCTCACTTTTGGAGTGAGTTTTCAACTTCTCCACCTTAGACATAAGACTCTTCTAGACATTAAGAGTTCCTTAGTCTTAAGATACTTCTATTGATTAGATGAACACTTAACCTAACCCTAGAGGCTTAGAAGAGTTAGCCATAGGAATATGTTATGTCTTAGAGGTATTAGGAGAACTTGCCTACCCAATAGCTTAGACCCAATCCTTGCTTCCCTCCTTCAAGCTCCAAATTCAAATCAAATCTTAAATCAATTTCAACTCGATTAAATTTTCTCAAATCATAAATCAATTCCGAAATCCAAATCATGAATCAATTCCAAATGATTGAAATTCAAAACTAAATTTCAAATCCCAAAATCTTTCCTAAGCTTTTAATTTCATCATGTGGACTTAGCTCAAATCAAATCCAAATCACCCCAAACTCAA